>VWZK01005614.1:219287-300366 GCA_013396935.1 Baryphthengus martii | reverse complement strand
CGGGGAGCGCCTGTGTACGCGGCCCGCCGGCTCCGCGCCCGGACAGCGCTGCGCGGAACTACCGCAGGGCTGCCGTGGCCACGCGGAGAAACAGAGGTGCAGCCACACATCAAAACAGTGCAGACCTGTCCTGATAACACCTCTCCCTCCCCGTTGTTTGTGGTTTTTTTAGCCATCCCTTCCCTTTCCTAGCTGCAACACTGAAATTAAATCATCTCAACTGAATCAACCCACAGAATGGCACGCACAAGACAGGACCACTCTGAGCTTGATCAACTCTTTTAAGTCCAAAGCATATCGACAATTCAGTTTGAAACTCCCACACCAGGAAATCAGGATCATTACCTTTGTTAATGGTAATGATTTATTTTTTAACTTCATTATTTTGACTTCTTTACATACCTGCGCAATTAGTGTTCTGTTTAGAAAATTGTTAATGTGTATTGAGAGAAAGGTGACACCTTTTAAAGGAAACTGGACATTTAAAACCTTGCAACATGAGGCAATAAGAATGATAGAGCTGGTCCAGGGCTCTTCAAAACCACATTAAAGTTTAAACAGTGGTAGCAATAATTCTAGGGATTAGTATCTAAAAATCACTGAAATATGGACATGCCATAGCCACACTGACCTTCCTCAACTCACAGTGCCTGTCGAGGGGACTGGGAAGCGGAAGAGCAGTCCCAGGCTTTTAGGACCAAAGGAGAATTCTGCTATAGTGAGCAGTGCATCTTCCTGAGGCCAGTTTCACCTGGGTTAAATCTGCAAACTGCCTCAAAAACAAACTCAGCATGGGGGGATAGGGGATCAGCTGTGTTTTAGTTTTGTACCTACTATATATAGTTAAAAGCATGGGTTACAGTGAGAGCAAAATGTAGCAAAAGAGTAGGTTGTTGGGGTTTTTTCTCCCTGTTTTTTTAAGCCCTTTGTGTATCCCTAGTATAGCTGACTGCTCGCTCTTGCTGAAAATTTCTAATGGAATTAAACATAGAGGTATTTTAATGTATTTTATTAGAAAGTGGTTTTCATTGAAAGGGTTGGATGCATCTATTACAAAAATATACTTAAAAAGAGGGTCACAGAAGTATAAAGATATACATATTGATTGGCTGTCATTTTACCAGAGTTTTAAAACATGTCATTAACAAATCTTACGTTTTTTTCTTGTTGAATAAATGTAATTGCAGATAAGAAGTCGTAGCCCAGAGCTAACAGCCTTTTGCTTAGTTGGTGAGAGCAAGATTTAGCCAGAAAACGGTCAAGAATACAAGAATTATGTGGGTTTACTTTGAGAGGGTGTGTGAGAGAGGAATTCTTTGGAGCAAAAAGTCTGGGTTTTTTCTGTAAATTTTTTTTACCCCCACAAAAAAGATTTAAAAGAACTGCAGAACTAGGCCCTGTGTTAATATTTGCTGAAGTCAAAGTGAATTCACCTACATGGATTCAGCTGCAGGAGTGAAGTTTATTTACCTCCTTTTCATCAAAAACGTCTGGAATCGTATTTCTCTATAGATGGAATTTTACAACTTAAAGTTGTAAAACTGAGTTTTAAACAATTGGTAAAAATGCAGACAGAGACCTTTCAGCATTTGTTTCAAAAACATATGCTTCCACTAATTCTCATTAAATCTGGATTAAGACATAAGAATACCTGGCAAAGGTGTATATTGTTTTGGCAAGTAAAATATTATCATTACTTCACATGAAACAGCATTTTTTTCTTTAAATCAGTAAAATTTTACACACATATAGCCATGACATACTTGACTATGATCCTTTAGCTTTTACTCAGCCACAATTATTGCTAGATTTGAATATTAATGTATAAGAAGGAATTATAACAAATCAAGTTTCTTTTCACCATGAACACTTCCTAGTATTTGTTTTTTGCCATATCCCTACAAAATATGCCTCTCATTCCGTACAGACAAGTGCTCCGCAAGTAAGTACACACAAGTAGAGTTCCCATTAAATCTTGCTTTGCTGCAACAGTGCAAAATACCTAGCTTAAAAATACTACAAGAAATGTTACGATCTTAGCACAACTATTTGATACTATTTGCCTCTTTTTCTAATGTTAAATTTTGTAATGTTTCATGTTAAGCTGTATATTCTGTGTGTATTGCTCTCAGTATGCTTTGGTGAACCTGCTGGATCATGTCCTTGAAAAACTAAAAGCAAATTTATAGTAATTTTTGAAAAAAATCAGAAGAACTGTGTATCAATTAGCGTTTCCAGGGAGTATGTGTAGGACAGTAACAACTGGAAAAGATTTAACTGTCAGCTGTGTACTTGAAGGACATGCATCTGAGAAAGATGGTTTAACTTGCAGCAAAAATTAGCCAAATTATGGTGGCTGTAATATGATCTTGTAGACTCCACTAGAAATTTTTTTTCCATAGAATTGCAGCTTACAT
The DNA here is from genome assembly GCA_013396935.1 of Baryphthengus martii. Classification (NCBI taxonomy): domain Eukaryota; kingdom Metazoa; phylum Chordata; class Aves; order Coraciiformes; family Momotidae; genus Baryphthengus; species Baryphthengus martii. The sequence goes on along the minus strand of VWZK01005614.1, from coordinate 297,949 downwards.
CTGCCTATTCTTAAAAAGGTTAATTCCAAATATTTTAATATCTTGATACATAATATTTTGTATTGCCCTAAATGTCAGTTCCCCCATGAGAACTGGTTTATACAGATTTTATGCAACCTATTTTTTATATTACTAGTGTTTTATGACTGAACTTTAAATACTAGCAACCGACATTTCCTCCTATCTGTATATACTCGTGTGAATAATGTGTCAATGAACTTATAATTAGATGTAATGTTAGCAAAGACTGACTGTATATATGTAGTGCAGTAGCATCAGCTAAAATTGGTATAATATAGACATGGTTTAATTGGTATAATATAACGACATCTTTTTTTTTTTTTTTTACACGGTACATGGAAAAGTAACAAACCATTACATGATTTTACCATTTCAACAAAAAACTGAAAAGGCAAAATTTTGCTTGTTTTCCTTAGGAAAATCACCAATTAATTTTGCAGACAAATTTATATAAATAAAGTGTGAATGATACAATCCATAAAAGGAAATATCCAATATATTGTCTTAAAAGTTTGGAAATATATCTTGACAATTACCGGTCTTTTAAACTAAGTAATTGATTCTAGTGTCACTTGGGAAAAAATGAAACCCATCAATAAAAAAAAGAGAATTCTGCAGCTGTTCCTAACAAATAAATGTATTATGAATTTGCATTTTACGTAGTTTACTTCAGTAATCAATTTTAATGGCTCGTAATCTATATCATTATTTAAGAAATGACAAAATCATTGACTTACTCATAACACTTGCTAATTATTTTTTAAAATAAATTCTACACATGACTAAGGAAACACCCATTTCCATTTGCTTTATGTTAAATCAACATCTAGCTACTCATGGTGATTTCATTCAAAGAAAACAGAAGGAACACATTAGCTGTGTGGTTAAAGAGATTGATGGGCTTCAAACATTTTAACCATGGATGGTTTTTTTCCAACTGTAGAAACTCATGTTTTTAATTTAAATAGCTTCAAGAAAATGAAGATAATTTTATTCAACAAAGCTGTTGCTTCTTGTTTCTTAGACATAAATTAATTTAATTTTGTTTAATTAAGTAATATTAGAAACAATCTTGTTCAGAGAAAATGCAGCTATGAAACAAAAGCATGTGTATACCGTATTAAGTAGGTATTCTGAAACAGAATTTTTGTATCCCATTAAAAAACTCTAAGAGATCGATACGATTTTTGCCAGTGAATTTAGATGCAGTTTTGTATGGTCATGCTAAGACATTGCAGTTGCCTCTCCACTCTCTGAGAAGTAAATCTGGTGGAATGATGTAGCTCAGTGTTATTGAAGAAGTACTTTGGGCTTTCAGTATGAGTATGTGTTGGTAGAGTAAATGCTGCAGTTTAATTGTGCAAGCATTTATAATGGCCAAAGAGTTTTCAAGACTGAGCTGTTAGGAGTCACGTAGCAGAATACATTTAAAAAGAGACGAGTACAATTCCCTGTTTTCATACAAAAAGCTCAGCACAGAAGCTGCAACAATCATACCAGGAAAGGAACTGCAGTGCTGAGCTTTTGGGGAAAGAAATATGTCATGAGATCCCAATTCTCCAAATGGTTTTGCACATTTCTAGGTTCCCTTTTCTCCAACTGCTACATCTGCATAGGCATTACTTCTGTATTTGGGCAGCAAATAGTGTTGTTTAAGGAAAGAAACAAGGCCCAAGAGAATAGTAAGAAATTAAATATATTTTCCTCTTTAAAATAAAAGTAATTTTGCCTGGCAGGTAAAGACTTCCTTCTCCTCTCCCTTACGCAACTATATTATACAATTTGCTATGACTTTGCTAAAACTCTGTATCTCTTTCACTCTCAGCTGGAGAAATACACCATATCTCAGACTGGCATGTGTGGAGGTCACTGCGTATTCTCACCATCTCTCCTCACCTCTTACTACCCTACTGCATGATATAACAGAATGGGAAGATTTGGAATTGAATGGGTGAAGGATTAGATATTTGTGCTAAACCCCTATACCTGTTATGATTTGCTTAATCAAACTCCAGTTGTGGGTCTAGAATGTACACTCATTACAGAGTGCTTTTAACTATATTACCTAGGTCACTGGCCGCTTGTGTGTCACAAAATGAAAGGTGATGCAGAAATGATTAACAAAGAATGGAGAATTCAAAGGCAAACTATTGTATTTACAAGTATGAATCCTTGAAGGCTTTTCTTTTCTTACCCCAGCACCTAATATGATTATCCTAGGCACTATTAAAATCCATGTTCTTGATGGCATAGACTAAGATTTGAAGATATATTAATCTTTATCTGCACAGCTCTACAAACCCATAAAGATTTAGATGCCTGCATTCAGGATAAGGTTAAATTTACTTTCTTGAGAAGTTGTAGGATAAAATACCTTAAATTCTTGGGCTACTGATCAGAACTCAGGCCTCCCCACTCCAATTGTTTGCCCAAATCATTAAGCTATAGAGTCGTCTTCCCTCTGGTGCTCTCACTTCGTAGCCCAGTGAATCATGAATCGTTTTCTGCCTGGTGCATGACTTTAACAGGACAAGTGGAGAATATCTTCATCTCCAATCAGGCTGTGGGTTAGAGAACTGTTTAGCTGGGGAAAAAATAGACATTCAAATCCGTTCAGGCAGAGGAGAGAACTGATCCTGTTTCACAGACTTTGGACAAGTCTCTAACTGCTGGTTGTAGAATAAAGCTGCACGTTTAAATACACATAGGGATTACTGCTGAGTTTAGTGACAGGCTAGCTGTATTGGTGGGTGTCAGGTGCTCTTAAAGTATGACTGTCACCTTTAACTGCCAGCTTTGTTTTACAGACAGCCTTAGCAATTATGTAGGCATAGAGCTCCTTAGGTTTATCTTGACTGAAGCAATATTTGGCATAATGGACATCAGAGCTGTAGGAAAATTTAATATAAAACCGTGGAAGTGCCTATTGAACATCTTCTCCAGGTAGGCAGCATTGAAGCAGATGGGGTTTTAAACTTAAGGACTTAAATTCCTTCCACATTTCTCTTTAGGAGTCTAATTGTTGGAATTCTATATGACGCCTACATGAAAATCTGGTCCATAGTCACAATAATCAAGTTCAGAGATAACTGTAATAGGTTATGAAGAGGAAAGAACAGGGTGCACACTAACAGTCATGAACAGAAAAGAACCTCCCACTGGGACGTCCTCACCTCATAACTACAACTTTCAAATTCCGTTATTGAAAGGCAGAACACGGGAGCCATATTTGCGTCCAAACTTACATATTTCAGTTCACATTTACTGTTTCCCCAGTGTGCTGCTAGGTGTTACTCTGTAAGAACAAGTGGAATTTTTTTGTTCATTTCTTTTTTAATTTAGAATTTTCAATTGGTATCTTTGATCAAGATGATGTATAAGTAGTGCTTTATGTACAGTTCATCTGGTTCTGCTTCTCAGTTTCCCATGCCACTCTTGAAGTGCTCATAACCTCAGTTGATTGGTTATACTTGCTTTGATTTTGTTTTGCAGTTCAAACCAAGGACTTGGTCTTTTTTTTTTTTTTTTTTAAAGAATATACTTTTTCCTCTTGGTACTGATTGCCATTGAAATGCTGACAGTTACATGATTAGCTCCCTCTGGAGTGGATACCAGAGATGCATCATGGATCACTGGTCAGAGAGCCTAGAAACAGCAGCAAATTCAGTCTCTTCCTCCACCCCATCAGCTTTGTCCATCAGCACTGCTTTGCAATCCGTCTCAGCTGGCACGGGCAGAGTATGGAGGGCGAGACAGAGGTTTGTTTCCAGGCTTACATCTTCGAGTTTACGTTTTGTCATGCTTGTGTTACATTGCCAGGTGTAACTGTGGCAGCTGTAAGAACAGTCGTTTTCCTTTGCCAAAACTGCCTATAAAAGTCTCTGTTTCAGTAATGATTTGTTATACACTACAAACACCTGCAGCACATGGGAATTAATATCACTAAAGTATAGGGATCAAAGATATTACACCTTTTTTTCTTTAATTAAATGATCATTTACTTTTGACAGATCTTGATGTTTTTGACAAATAGTATTTGAATCTGATTGAAGGTATGGTCACGCCTCCTAAAAACACTGCAGTCAAAGAATGATATTACTACCATGCTCCTATTGTGAGGAACAACAATTGACTGCTTAGTACTACCGCTAAGTATAAATATTAAAATATATTTAATAATTAATTCATTAAGATGCTATTCTCCACCTCCCTATGAGCTTTGGCTGCTCTTTGTTGAATAATCAGCACCAAAATATGATCTTTTCATATTACATCTGGCAAGTCACAATACTACATTTAATATGTCAGTTAGACAACACCCTTAAGATTTTATTGCATGTTTGGAAAGCAAAGTGATAACTCCATATGCGTTTACACAGGAATGGGAGAATTTCCTCCATATGCAACCTCTGAATTTTGCTGAATAATAAACTACAAATTTGCATTGTTACCATTTAGGTGCCTGATTTTGCCTTTCTCTTTTCTCTCCCTGTCACCTCTCTATATGGCTACAATGGTTTCATTTGCTTTCCTTAGAATTTTTGTTGATAGTAAATTTGATGTGCAAATTCCCTATCAGTTGTATATATTAATGTAATTCCCTCTCGAATACAGCTCATTGAAATTAGCACTGGTAAAAGGTGAGATACGTATTCATCCAATTATTTACATAAATCCCATTCATCTTTATGCACCCTAAGCCTTAATGCAAACTATCTACTACTGCAGGTAATTTTAGCACAAGCAAAAGAGCACATAAGTGACATTTAATTTCCCAAAGATTAGATGTTTTTTAATAAATAGATTATTTGAAGACAAAAAAGTTCTGTAAGAAATTACATTTTTGACATATTTTTTATGAGTAAAGATTGAATTTAATGCTCTGCATATTTTAACTTTGCCACTTAGTGCAAGCCAGTTTTGAGTTTCCAAGGAATTTATTGGTCAAAATTTATCACCTTACAATCCATTATCATAGTAAACCTTACAAATTAGATCTTTTATTACAGTGCTAAAGTTGAGAGACCAGCTCTATTCTGCCTTTCAACTGATTTAATCTACAGTTTCAAAAAGATTAGTACATATATGGTATAATACACTTGTTTCCTTTGGGGAAACCAGTGTCTTTACAACCAGAAGTTGAAAACAGTTGTGTATTTCTCCAATGAATCACACGCAATTGGTTCTTTGCAAATTATATAAATTGTGCATGACACCTAATTTATGATACAGTATAAAATAGTGTATTAATCTGCTTGTAAACTAAACTTTTTGGTGAGAACTGTGAAGCAACTTACCAGATAGTGTACAGGCTAGACCACAAAGTAAGTTTTATAAAAATACGTATATACTAGGAATTTATCTATGCAGCATAACATTTTTATCAGTTCTGGTGACAAAAATATCTTTAAAATCAGTTGCAGATTATTCACATGGATTATAGAATGCTAATTATAGGAAAAGACATTAGGTCATTATCTATATAGCTTTAGGGAATTAAGGCATCATCTATTCCTTGTGAAAGACGTTTGGTACTAAAAATACAAACTGAAATCTACTATGTGCAGGTGTAGATTCTACTTAGCAATGCAGCTCTGTTTGTGTAAGTGATGTTTTCCCCAGTAAACAGAGGAGATGCAAGGTCATGAAACAGACAATGGCACATATCTCTCAGAAAAAATATGCTTTACTGTATAGACTTGCAGGTTTTATATTTCCCTTAGCATAATCCAGCAACACATTGTGACTTATAGCAGTCTCTATTTTTCACAATTTTCCAGTTAATGAAAGTAATGTTTAAATACTCTGAAGTTAGATTATTAACTTCTACAAAATAGAAACAGATGTGTGTCTTAGTATGCTATTAAATTTATGATTTACATAGTATTCTTGAATACAGCTGAGCAGAGGCCAATGATTCTAATTTGCTCTAGATTTACAATAACCTGATCTGGTTTTTGTAAGTACTGAAACACTTTAAACAAAATTAGAAAGCCATTGTGCTCTGTGTGATTAAAGATGCAATTCCCTTTGGGGTAATGAGAAGAGTTAGAACATGTTTGTTTCTTTATGGATGTTTCTATTATAAACACGAGTACCATATATTATGTATTTTTGTTAGTATTTCCTTAGTTTTAATTATAAAATAAACTGATTGAGTTGTACTGGAGCTATATTGAAACAATGCCAAAATCTAGCTAAAGAATGCATACAGAGGTTCATAAAAATCCTTAAAATTCTTCCAAGGGTCTTAAGATCTCATTAGAAAAATATTTGTTCCTTATAGTTTGCAGAGAACAAAACTTCTCTCTGATTTAAAACTACACAATTTAAAGATTTATTTTAAAAGCTAACACATTTCTCAGTTTATTAAACTATGTTAAAGCTCAAAACTTTATTGGACAAAGGTTCAGTGGATTCATAGCAATATACACCTGGAGATACAAATTTGTTGTATCTAGAGGCAGAAATGACAACTGAAATGACTTATCATTTAAAATATGGTGTATCCATGGGGTAGAGATCAAGTTATGTTGTTGCTTCACTGACTACTGATTTTTTTTTTTTTTTTAAAAAAAGGAAGCTAAGTGAGGTTAGATATGTCAGATACAGGCAAGTGGCATGTGAGAGGAATACCCTGTGTATGAGTATTTAAGGCATGATTCAAAGACTGAAAATCAGAAGTTAGGCCTGTTAAGATGTATGGATCCAGAGCTAGTTAGAGATGAGGTATTTCCCTGTTCTGATCTATGACTCTTAAAAGGATTTTGTTTTGTGGCCAAAATGTACGTCATTTAGCATTGTAATTCGCTTTTCACTCGGAAAGGTGATGTAGCATTAAAGTGCAAGCACCTATGTCATAGGAACTTTTTATAATAATTTTTAAGGCTACCTCAACCATTCTTTGCTTATTGCCTCCTCCAAAATCTAATAGATTTTGTGAACGCAGTAGTACTGAACCAGGCCTTTAATTCACATAGTACCCAAAATATAATACTATTTCATATATTATGTTATTCATTTGCAATTTTACATAATGCATTGAAGATAATATATGTTCAATATTATATATTCATGTTTGATCATACTACAATATATGTATTTATATTTATCTTTACCTCTGATGAAATGTTTAATATTATTAATCCTTTCATTTTAATTATATATAATTAACTATCATTAAAACAGGAGCATTACCTTTTAATAAAAATTTAATTATACACTTACTCAAGCACAGGATCAAAATGCTACACACGGATGAGATGTCTTAAAAGTGATTGAATGCATTCAATTCATTTGGTCACTCATTCATCCAGTGCACTTAGAGATTGCCATTTGTGCTTCCCTCAAGAGCCCCTCTCCAAGGGTAAGCTCCCACACTCTTACCATGTTTGTTGCCTTGGGAATGCAGTATAAGACAGTCATATAGACTGAGCCACAAGCATAGCTCTCAGCTTGTATGTTGCTCCAAATTCAGCTTTCAGGCTTACCAGTGCACCCCATGACAGCTATAGCACATGGTTTGTTACAGGTACTTTTGCATTTGGCTGTGGATTGGCGTAATGCAGCAATAGTAGAATTTTTGACCCACGCAGACTGATGTGCACATATTCCATTTTAAGAAAGGATGAGGATCACTATGGATTTTTTGCTGAATGATCTGACAATGGCAACTAGAATGAAAAAATGGTAGACAAATTTTCCATCATACATTGAGGCTGAAGTGCATAGAACTGGACTAGTTTTGTGGTTTCATCCAAACTTTCTGTGAAATATTTCTATTAAACACATAATTATCCACACAAGAGGCATTATACTGACAACAAGAGATTGGCAAACATAGTGACTAGTTCAAGTGTAAGTTGTGTCTAGGGAAGAATAAATATTACAGAGTTGTTTTTTTCTTTCTTGAGAAATAATCAATATGAACATGGGACAAATGATTGGTAGGAATGAATGACATCAGGACATCAGAACCTCATACTTACTTTTCACCTCTAACTTAACATGAACTGGAGCCCCACTTCTGCAAACATGAAAGTTTAGATGAGAAAACTTTTGCTGAACCAAAACTATATCCCCTATCCTACAAATACTTAAACCTGTTAAATCTCATGAACAATATTAACTTAGAAATCACAGATGTAGGGACGTGTGTCATCTTCCATCTTATATTAAAGCTGATGTTGAGTTTTGGAGAAGGAGTTTTTAATTGTTCTGGTAAATTCATACTATCTCACTGAGTCCCAGAGTATGAAATCGTGTTTGCAGCAAACTGCTGTTCAAGGAGCCCTGTGTGATTAACTTGGAGACAGAAGGTAGAATCTGCAGATGAGAATTCCATGTGTCTGAAGCAAAGCACCTGAAAGGAAAGCTCATATTTTAATGACAGAGCAAAGGATGGCCATTATAGAATGTATTGTATTGATGAAAAGGGAAAACACCTGGCCAACAAAGGTTTTGTAATATTTTTTCGTATTAGTTATATTAAAGTCTTATTAAGCTGTCGGAAGACTTTGGTTCATTATGAACCCTTTGTTTCTTAAAGATGCTCGGTGAGTCTGGATGCACTTAGCATAATTTATTTTCCAATCAACTCTGAGTTGCCCAGACCTCCTTCTATCGAAGGCAACATATATTTTTTTTTTCCACAGACAAATAAATCAAGTTTATCTTCAAAAAAAGACACATTTAGATTTCTTAATTGTCAATTTTCCTTAAACAATTACTACATGACAGCATTTTTTAATAAATGAAAAGTCAATGCATTTTATGATTTTTTGTATTAAAGCCTACTATAAAAACATTTGTCTGGTGCAATTACTCAGCAACTCAGAATAAGTGGGTAGTTCAAAACTGCATTTATATTGGTTTTGAACCTTCCTAGTGTGATTTAAAATTACCTTATCCCAAAATACATTTAAATCTCAAAGGGGACTGTATTTTAAATGTTTCCATGACTGAAAGGCTACATATATTAGAAAAATATTAACTAAAAATACAATGAACCCTTTTCTACTCTTTTCTTTGTATGTCCTGGAGCTATTTCATTTAATATTGACATGGGTAAGACAATTCAACAAACTTCAGAGTGGTAACAAGTCCATTTTGCAATGGCTCTTTGGTTGAGCAATGAAGCTGTGTAGAGAAGGGCAGGTTTTGACTATTCGGTTCCTGCCATTCTGATCACTACTGCCTAGGACTCAGGTCGGAAAGTTTAAATGTCTAAAATCTATAGATTGCCTGCTTTCAGAAAATACCAAAACAGAGATTCTAGTAAAAAATCTGTAGAACTTTCCGTCTTCCGACAAGACGTTTTTTAACTTATGCAGAACTGATCTTTGTTGAAGAGCTTCTGTCTTCATTATTTAATTTCTTTGTGGAGCTTACAGTCAACATGATCCCGTTGAGTTCTTTATTTAATATGTTTCAGCGCACAGGACACCTGCTGACTTCTTTAATAACGAGTTGTCCTCAGTTGGCTTATATGTGAAAACTGTGCAGCAGAGGCAAGTAAAGAATAACCTTAGACATTATGACTGATTCCATTAAAAAATAAAATAAAACTATGTCCAGGCTCCACACCCAAAGTCCCTAAAATAAATTTGCAAGGGCTTTTCACAGCATGAAATCCAGGCAGATTTTTTTTTTTTTTAATTGAATTCTGTTCTTCGTAAGTGCAGCTCAGTGGAATTCAATTTCCATGTAGGCTCCCAGGAAAGAAATACATGCTAAGTATTTTTATTGCTAATGTTTTGGATTTAGTTTCTTAAGTATTATTTAGATTTGACTGTGGACAGGGTTGCTAGTGTTTACCGTAATACAGTGCTCTGTGCCTTTCACTGGAGAAAAGACTCTAAAAAAGGATTGGCTAAAGCACAGAAATTTAACCACGAATAAATTCCAGGGCTTTATATTGTATTAACAAGGCTCAATCTCTACTTCTTCATACAAGCCCTACGAATTTGATGGAAAATCTCTGTATTCCCAATTTAACCTTTTTTTTTTTTTTTGTCCCACTTTAATATATTTTCCCTACTTTGTTGGAAGCCTCTTTCATACCTTGTTAGGAGAAGTATGGGGAAATAGTGCTATAGATGATTCAGGAAAGACCTACAGTCTTATTCCTGCAGTTTGTAAGTAAGGTAAGAAACCCTACTAAGATCAATGAATCCTGTTCTCAGTGGATGGGAACTAAAAAAGATAAATCAGACTTTGAATGATTAGTTTATCTTGATTGGCTTTATTCTGCACTCATTCACATAATTTCTCCCATAATTCTTTCACTTCTGCTGGTACTTTACGACAACCCACAGAATTCACAGATGAAAACTGCACTCAGCCTCTATGAGCTCACACTCAGATTTGTTTTCTTAGTCAATAGAATCTTAAAAAAATGCTTTTTGCCTTACAACTATAAACTATTCACTGATAAAGCCAACTGTTAAAACAGATAAGTGTTTTATTTTAGTTTATTAATGTTAATCATTGATTTCAGACAAAGAAATACTCTGAACCAGAGGTTCAGCTTTGTTAATAATTTCATGTTACAATCAATAAATTAAGCAGCCTTTATTCACCCTTGGTGTTATGTGAAGGATGCTCACCTGGTGAAGGAACATGTGCTCCCACCCTGGATTCTGTCACAAAATTTGGACTTAATCCAAAGCATGCCCAAATCTGTATTAAAAAACAGACTCTGCGCCACTCATATTTAAATCTACTTCCCTTTTCTCTAAGAGGAAATGTCTTAATTTACTGTACTGTCTCCTTTCTATAGTCTATATTATCATTATACCTGTCTTTCTATATTCTATGTTACATATTATCTGTTGCCCACTTGTATTATATTATTGAAGAATCATTATGTGTTGGGTTAATAGAATTATTATTTTTAATGGTGTATTTTTATAGATAAGTTTGTTGATGCATGTATAAAGTTTTTAATACTTTTGTTAAGTTTCTCAGGAAATTAGGATATGGTAGAGATATATGTCTTTTTAAAATCTGCCTTGTAACATCTTGTGCACACAATCTCTTTTCAAATTCTGCTCATAAGTAATCATTTTATATGTGTTAATTCACATTTTGATTTTCTGCAGACACAGTTCTTGCTACATGACATATACCATTGCTAGTTTTGTAAGCATGTTTTCACTGTTACTTCCAAAAACTGAGATAAATCAACAGCTAAACTGCAGGATGATAGCAACCAGGATAGACTGTGTGTATGGTTATCAAAGGATTCAAATCAGAACTGATGCTGGACAACACAAAGGGCAAAGGGCAAACCCAACCCAGAGACCTTCTGTAGCGATACCTCCTTTTGAGGTTGCACAAGGTTTACTTTTCAGTCTCGTTGTTGCACAAATATCATGGGAATGGGAAGAGGTGAAGGGTGAGGAACCAATGCCAAACTGAACAGAAATTGCCCAAGCTGAAGCCTAGCAAACCACCACTGTTCCAGTTCCTAGTGCAAGAACGGGTCTACAGAGCCACTGCACCCTGTGTCTGCCTACAATTACAATCCACCAAAAACTTACTGGTCTGGGAAATAACAGAGGCAAAAATATTTGCAAATACGTAGTGGCTAGGGATTTGTTTGCGATTCACACCAACCAGGAGCAGAAGTTGTGCAGGTGACATGGAACTGCCCAGGCTGTGGGCAGGGCAGGCATTTGGGCCTTGCCCTTCTCTGCAACTCCTTGCAGGCAGCTTCATCAGGGCAGTCTTCAGGAGCAAGACTGCACTCTCCAAACATTTTCTGTCATAGTTCATCTTCCTTTTATTTTATTGCAATTCTGTGTGATGTAGCTAAACTGTTCACAAACAGATTAATTTTTTTTTTTCATTTCATGTCCTTTCTTCCTTTTCTCCATACAATTATCTTGTAGCACATGAGGAAAAATGTTTATGTTCTGCCTAATTCAGTCTAAATAAAAAGTTAAAAGGTGACAATCTCTTTAAACATTACTGATCATTACTTACAAAGCTATATATTAAAATTGTGAAAACAAATGCTTTGACCTTGTGAGCCATGGAAACATTTTAAAAACAAATCTGCTATGCTTTTTTGGCTAATAGTTGCGATTTGCAGAGTTGAACCTTGAATGCAGTCATAAATAGCTACAGAATCCAGCCTGGCAAAATGCCCAGCAATGTTAGGGTACCAGACGAAAAATCGGGTCAACCACTTACCAAGTAAGTCATTCTGTCTCAACAAGGTGAAGTCTAACAAAGAAGCTACAAGACTGAAGACAGATAACATATTCAGCTGCTGTTCAGAAACACAAGAACTTTTCATTTATCAGGATAATCTACTACTCGTAATCAGTACACTGAGTGAACTCCCTCTTGTAAAAAAGAGAAAAGCTCATCAATTGTTTTTGCTAATTAAGATGAATATTATTCCTGTGAAATGAACCAAAAAGTTCTGTGTAACCAGAATCCCAAAAGAGATCTATAATCTAAAGGAATAATTGCACAGAGTTTTAATTGAGAGGAAAGTGAGAACTATTTTTTTTTTTCTTCATTTTTTAGCTGAAATGGTCTTCCACCTATGTTAGTGGGTCTTTTATGTTCTCAGTTTATCTAACATGATTTTTCATATATTGCAAGTTGTGGAAGTAAATTCATTACAAAATTGGTATATATTTAATGAAATACTACCACTAAATGTTAAATATTTAAGAATAATTTGAGGCAACAGAACATTTATAAACATATATAGAAAAAAAAAGTCCATTTCTAGATTAAAATCTAGGTGTTGTGACTGTTCATAGTAATGTGCATTTAATCTTTATTCATTAAGCACAGCTAGAGTTAGAAATAAGAAGAAAAGCGTATTTTCTTGAAGTGATATTAATTATAATCAATTATTTATTTTGTTCTTTGGTATTTAGCTTGTTTTCAGGATTTGAAAAAGCCCTGCAATGTTAAAAGGGAGTAATATGAGGAAGCTCATTTTCCCATTCCTTCAACAAAAGACACCCAAGTTGAAGATATATTTATATTTTAATTAATATTTACATAAAGGAAATCCATAATCAGCTGAGTAATCCCAAGCAAGACAGGGAAAATTCATTGAGATGTACATGATTACACATACCAAAATTAATTCTCCCTAAAATAAACTATTACTGTATTTGTTGTAGTAACCCTTAAGGTCCAAGCCTTTGTCCTGTCTTCTTTGCTTACAGTGTAAATCAAACCACTTTAAAATAAAAATAATTATATTTTCACTTAACATGCAAATTTAGAGTTATAAATTACCTCAAATCAGGATACTGGCTGAATACATTTGTTTTCCTGAAGAATGAAATGTGTCTCTCTTCAGCCCTCCCCCCAAGCCTTCCTCACGAGATCAGCCTCAGGCTAAAATGGTTTTAAGTAGACTAAAACTGCTGGTAAACACTTACCTTTGACAATATTATTGTCTAATGAACACTGCAGAAAAGGGTGTATGCAGTGCAAGTGTCTGTGGCTGCAACCTACATATGATCCTTGTGCCAAGTACCTACTCCAAATAGGCAAATATACACAAAAGAGACAGGCCCTTTGATGGTTTAATCCCAAACATACTTAACTGTCACATAGTTAATCTTTTTGATTAAAAATGACTCTTGAGCTGTTCTTGAGTATTTTTGTGTTTGTGGATGAAGGAGGTTAAATGTAGTTCTCTTGCCTGTTTGGACTGGTTGGGGATTTTTTCTCTTACTTCTCCCCCCCAACCCCCTCCCCGCCTCCAGTTCAATGTGACTTCCCCCTCTCTTTAATCATAGATATGCTTCTAAATGATCCTCAATCCTGATGCTTCTGAAATACCTAGTCAGGGAAAAGTACATTACAGACTTTGCCAAAGCAGACCTCATGGTTTTTATTACAGGACTAGATCTACAAGTCAAAACCAAATGTTTCAAAACAGCTTCACCTGCAGGTGTTGCTTTCCTAGAAAAAAAATTCAAAGAACAACTAACCTTGCATGTTCAGCAGAAATCAAGTCATCATTCTTAAAGTTCATCATAAAACTTGTATTTTGCTATTGGTTTTCTTGAATACTGGCAACTTTGATACCAAAGATCTATCAAAGACAACAACTCAGTCCCACATATTTTAAATCTATCATTGTTTTAAGCTCTTATGCATTAAAGCTTGTGAATAATCTCCTTTTTTGAAGGGTCACAGTTCCTTTTGGGATTAGATGGAAGATCTTTCAAGTGTAACACTAAGAAGCAGTCATATTTCAAGTCAGAATTTGTGTTCTGATGGGATATTTTTTGAATAATATTTCTTTCCACTTTAATAGTAGTTTCACTTCATGATAGTTTTGTGTTGATTTCAAACTACTTTTTTATATAATGGGAAAGAATTTTTTTTGTAATGTGAATGCCCAAGACCTGTTGAAAAACATTTTTCTGTAGCAACATACTGACAGGATTCCATATAGTTTGCTCAGAAGTGTTATTTTAGAATGACCTTTACACATACAGTATGATGAATTTTTCTTTTTATATGATTGTAAAGATGTTATGATCAAGGGGCAAAGTAAATATTGTCTTTTTCAGACATTAAAAAAAAGAACAACAAATGAAATCATCTTTTTTAAACAACATGATAGCACGCAGAAGTGATAGCCACATTTGGAAACTACATGTTTTTAAATTCACAGATACAGCAAGGCCCTAGTGAAACATAAAGATCAGTTTTATATAATTCAAATAGTAACACATGCTATGGAAGTCACCCTTCCTCAGCCTAAGAGAGATATTTATGTTCTTCACTGATAGAACAATGTATTTATACATTATAATAAATTATTAAGAAAAATTAAAAGTTGAGCATTCTGGGGTTAGCAACATTTCTATCAAAGATGTTAAATCCTAACATTTTCTTCTGAATAATCAGCAGAATGTTCTGCAAATCTTTTCTAGGTAGCTTACAGGTTTTGAATATTCAAATATTTTCAGTTGTATAAGCCATATAATTATGAAATTGTACAGTACAGTTATTTCTCAAGCAATTTGGCAATCTTTTCTTAAAAGAATTTACCTTATGTTCTTTGTTATCAGAAACAGAAATAGCTTTCTGCTTACCATTCTGGAAAAGATGGAATTCATCATCCTGCTATAAAGACCCTAGAAAGCAAAGAAAATGCTATTAGTTATTATACTCTTATCTGCAGGGATTCTATCTGCCAAACAATGCATCAGCATCAAAACAAAAAAAAATGAAAATATGTGTTCAAATTATAGATCAATAGTTTAATGCAGTTCTGAATATATATTACATGTACTTAGCAGGTACCGGATTAGAAAAAAACACAGGCTATTGTGGATATCTGTATTTAGAGCTGTGTGCCAGCTGGAATTTATTTGCACAGTGTTCATAAAATGCAGACATAGGATCTTGGCATCCAGCTTGTGGTTGTGCTTTTGAAAATAAAACTACAGGCTTGCTGTCACTCTGCTATGGAGTGGGAGAAAACAGGGTAAAGCATGTACATAAAGGGTTTAGTTGAGAAAAGGCAATGATCAATGAAATGTTAAAGCTTGACTCATTAAGAAATTTGCGTTATGATTTAAAAAAGCAAATCTTTCCATGGTCATTAAAATAATTAATCAGCCTTTACGTTTTGCTTTAGAAAAAGATTGCTTGTGGGTTGTAAGTTTGCAATGGTTAGACTGGGGTACTGAGAAAGTACTAAGTACACCACACACCTCATCAGCATGCTTTAACTGTCATGTGGAAATGAAAGAACGGATACTAGTTAACTCTCTTTTCTTCCTTCTTTTCTATTATCCATTTCAGTCTGTTTTATACCTGACATCATAGCTATTCTGTTTTCATTAGAAAGAAATTAATCACTGCTACCAGTTCCTTTAACTAAAGGCTGAATAGAGAGTGATCACCTTCACTCAATATATACACAGAGAGAATTTTAACTTTTCTATGACATCTAGTGCTATATGTCCCAATTGTGCAGTTCAAGAACAAAAAGTTTTCAGGATGATAGCCTAAATTCTGAGATAATTGCTCACACAGAATATAGCTTTACTCCTGCTGAAGTGTACAGGGTTAGGTCCAGAATCTGCCTATTTGCCTTGTACATAGTTTTCAGAGGTATTACGCCAAAGAAGGGAAAATGCTTAAAACCCACTTGTTATTCTTAATCATTTTCATTCCTTGAGAAAATTAAATCCTAAAGTAAACATGCAAGGGAGTGAAATAAGGAATTGTGTTTAGAAATTGTTACTATAACCAAGAGATACAGTCAAAAACCACAAAAGCCAAAAAAGATGTCTAGGTAGGGCTATTACTTTTAAAAAGGGAAACTAAAACCTAAAATAAATGATAGATTGATTCCAGGTTCTCACCATGACCACATACACCGCTGGAGGAAATACAGGTGTTTACAGGTAAGGGAGTGTACAGATAGAGAAGAATTCCCTGATACGGTACAGGAGTTATTTCCATTCAAGGAGTTTACCTTGGGCAAAAAGGGAGTTTCCAGGGTGTTCAGTGCTGCAGAAATTCAAACTTAATCTATGTTGCAGCACAACACAAGATGTAGGGAGCCTGGATAAAGCTAATGTAAATTAGAACAGTCCCTGAGGGCTGCTCTAATTTACGTGGAGATTCATTGGCCTGTATCCAGCCTTGAATGCGAGCTTCTACAGAGATGGCTTAAAGCCACTTTTGCTCCGTTCTTTGTGGGCTACATCTTCTGTACGGTGCTTCATGTGTGATGTAGCACAGAATACCTCTTTGGCTTCATTTATGAAATGCAGAAAAACAGGATCCCTCTCAGCCAAAGAAACACTATTTCACCCAAGCTTAAAATGAACCCTTTGAACATCTATCTTAGTTGAGTCGAGTTACCACAGAGCACTGGCTTCTGCGTCCTTCCCAGAGATCTTAACTCCTCAGTCCTCATAGTTTTCAAACTGTGCTGTTTGAGTGAGGTAATCATTAATCCACTGCCAAAATGCATCCATTGCAGCAAAGTAGTGTTTTTCTTTTCTCCACACAACTTTTTGAGTACTCCCTGCCACAAAGCAGTATTTTTTTTTCCAAAGCTATTTGTAAACCAATAAAATGTAACCATTTCATAAATGAGCAAAAGTTCTCACTGACTTCAGAAAGGAATTATATTGACAAAGGGGCAAATTTTGACTCTAGTTCTTAACTGCTTAATTATTAATATTCTAAAGCATGACTTACAATATTATAACGTATGAAGTGAAAATTGTGGGCCTGTCAGCCACGTATGCAAGCCTCCAGACTGATACACAAGTTGTTCAATACTTTCACATGAGTATTCCCTTGAAGTCATTGCAGCAATGTTTGTGCTTAAAGTTAAGTATACGTTTTACTGTTCTGCTAAATCGTGGCTTAAAACCTTACGTGGATGCAGATGAGCAGAGCAGCTGAATGTAAAATAAGTATAGTGTGGCAGCTAAAGTATGAGTTCTTTTTGGACACAAATAATTTTTAATAACAGGTTCTTTGCTGGCATATAGAATATGGAATTATTTTAGAAGAAGTGAGTCAAGGCTTCTCCTAGCTTTTGCTTTCACTGGCTGAAATAAATAATCTGAGTGGATGTGAGTATGACCACTCAGTTGACAAATTTTGTTTAAAAAATGCTAACAAGTTTTTGATTTCCCTTTTAAAAATCAGATTTGTCTGTTAATGTTGCAAGTACTTTCCGTGTCTCTGGTATTGGCATTACAAACGTCAAGCCCTCCCCTCCCCCCAACTTACTTGGTTCCATAGATCCTGTTTGCTCACTACAGTTTCTGATTCAATAAACAAATCACCTATTTTTAATCGCTAGCTCCTGAAGAGGGCAGCACGTTCTAGATATTATTGAACTGTAAGCTCTGAGATGACAGTCTGGGCTTTACTGTACTGTATACAGAGGAAAGGAGAATAAAAACTTCCTGGGTATTTTGTGTAGACAGTTCCCATGATAGAGTAAGTCAGCAAAAGTTCTAGGCTGTTACAGACCAAGGTCAAAACTGTATTTGATTATTAAAGAGAACACTCAAATTAGCTACCTGAAGCAATGCGTTTAGAAAGAGAGCAACAAAATACCAGCAAGGAGTACTTCCACAAGGAATATGTTTTATCTTTAACACTGTAGATAACTTTTCCTATTGGCAGTGCATTGACTATCAAAACTACTAAAGAGGTTAGATTTAATTATCTCACTTCTTTGCACATTTCATCTCAATTGCTATGGCAACATTCAGTTGCCTCAGCAGCAATGCACACTTTAATCAGATATTTCCTCACTCATTTCTCTGTGCACCACAGAAATGTAGTCAAATTTACAGCCAAACCCTGATGCATCTGATAACATCTCTTAGGAATTAATGGCTGGGTTTCCCCTGCCCCTCACCCATAGCCACAAATATTTCTAGAGAGTTTTGCACCCTGATGACAAAGGCTTTAGGAGATGAAAAGTGTGTATACTTTAAATCTTTCCTACTTCACTGATTTTATGTTGTTTTCTGCCGCTACTACTTTTTTACATGGCTTCTACTTACTCAAGAACTCTTCCCATCAAGATACAAGCAGGTCTTCTGGTCCCTGCAGGAACTCTTTCAGGTCTGAGAACAGGAAACACAATAATCGGGCAGATAATATGGTTCCTCCCATATTCCACCCTGCCCTGAAAAGCTTTTGGTTTGATTACTCAGCCCTGATTAAATGCTTCGTCAGAGTACATCATAATTCTTTAAACTTCTTGGCCTAGAAATCAGGAGCATAGGCTAAAATAAAAGTAATTAGGAGTGATGAGCAGATACTGGGGACTCCATATTGAAATGCAGACAATAAGAAGAGTCAGGAAGCTAAAAGTACATGGGGGTTACTAAATTCGAGTTATGGGAAGTCTTGATATTTCTGACATAGAATATTGTCTGGTTTGAGAATGTCACCACCAAGGTTAAGTGGGAACAGAGATAAGTTCCTAATGGTGCCTAGCTTCTATGGTGAAAAACACACTAGGAATGCATGAGATGATAGATTGAATTAGATTGGATTATAGTCAGACATATAGGAAAGAATGATAGACATAAGGCATTAAAACATAATGCTGCATGTTCTGAAGACTGTCCTTTTTTTTTTTTTTTGCATTAAAGAAAATATTCTATACTGCTTTGTGCTTCTTTTTGCTTCTTCATGCATTTTTTTCATAGCTGTTCATCTGCTCAGACGTAATAAACTATCACAGCTCATTTTCAAATAAGGTCTTAGATTATGGCTGTCTTGAATATTTTTGGAAACCCTGTGTAAGTACTGAGTTGACGTGGGCCACTGTTGTCCCAGAGTGGTATAATGGCGTCAGAGTCAAAACCACTCTACATCTTGTCAGTGATAATGAAGTCTGATCAGCCCCCTGACCGTGCAATATGAAGTCACTCTCTACAGTTTATCTCCATGTGAGCCATAGCAGCATTTCTAGAGGCTTCGTAACTCAAGATACTAACGAATTGTAAAAACATCAACTTATTATGAAAATAAAGGAAAAAATGTGCCCAGTATGCTTTTCATACATGACAAGGCATCTGATCATATGTAACATGAAAGTCCACATTATATGGGATGTGTGTTGAGGATCTGGGGAGACATTTCCAGCTGAGGTGCTGAAGCCAAACAATTGTAGGCCCATGTCATGTGACAGCACTGTCTCCTAATCCATCAATGAAGCTGTTATATTTTTAGGGTTCTGAAGGAGAAGCTACAAGTTACAGAATCTACAATGTTTTCTCACAGCAGTCCTTCTGATGATGTACAGATATACTCTTTGAAATCAATGGGTCTAATCTTATGAATGAAAACTATTTATGTTTGCAGGGCTGTTCCCAGTAGTTTAAAATACATATTTCCCTGCAGCTTTGTGTATATAATATAAGCTTTCTATATAACTACACACTATAAGTTTTAATAACGTGTCCAAACAACATTTGTGCCATAGAGGATGCAGAGATCATTTAAAGTTCAGAGTTTGCAATTCTGTACTAAAATTAAAAAGCCCAAAATCTTTATACCTAAAAAATACAATATCCATGAACAGCTAAAGAGTACAACGTGTTTGCAGTATCACTTGTTCCACTTAAACAATTAATTTAAAAGTTGATTCATGTAACATGAGAAGAGCTATGCTGATTTCCACCCACTGAGAATATGGTTTATAGTGTTTATAATATTAACTTTATAGCACTGAAATTACCTATACCATATACAACTGAAAATCTATGCCAAACAATATATTCCTTGTTTGGAGACTTTCATAAAGGATACTACAAAAAAAACTCCACAGAACAATGCATTGTCATTAGAGGATGCTCTTTGAACCTTATGCCATTTCAGTCCTGTACAGAAGAGAGGAAATTTCACATTACGGGCTCAAAGACCGCATGAAGAAAGATGCATGGAACAAAAATGATCAGAAAATATGAAAATGGGTAGAGTTATTGTATGTTCCTCTGAGAACATTCTTGTTTATTTTGTTAATTTTATGAATTTATGAAATATAACTGCGTTAAAGGCTGATATATTTGGGATTATTCATGTGCAATTCCAGTACAAATATTCCAGTTCTGGAAAACATTTTCCTATCCTTCTGATTCTTGTCTAAGATTTTATGAAAGACCTACCCAACAAATACTAGGAATAAATTGTTTATACAAAAAAAAGCAGACTTGTTAAAGTATTTTAAAACCAGGTTTTTTTCAAAATAGCTTTTTTGGGGAGGGTATGCTTTCCACAGGATACAAGAGAGTATAATGCAATATAATCTCTAAACTAAGGCATGCCATGCAGTTCTATAGGGGACACACAGTTCTAACTAGATTTCTTATCATCAGTTTACAAATTTTTGCCATGGGTCACCTTTAATTTTCAGAAATCGTTTGTCTTCTCCCCTGCTTTTATTTCTTCTCCAAGCAGGTTTTTCCCTACCCCACCCCTTCCCTCATTTTGAGCATAATAAATTACTTTTTATAACCTCCAAAAACTCATTTCATCAAGCTGGCAGGGTTTCCTTTCCCTCTGGCACCAGGAGAGCTCCTGGCACACTCTCACTGCCCAGCACCACCCTGCTCTCTGCAGGCCCCTTCTCCAAGAGCTACTGCACTCCAGACATCCATTGCAGAGCCTTTTCCTGATCCACCAAAACAGACATTTTCTTAGGATAACCACCCATTTCCCCTGACTCTTTGTAGTCTGAATGTCTTGCCTCAAGAAAAGGACATTTGAGTCTGGCACTGGTAGCAGATGCAGTTCCATTTTTCATATGGTTGTCTAAGAAGCGAGAAGTTTGTGTGACAAGGTAGCATGAAGAGAAAATTCAAAATTCAAAAGCTGAGTAAAACTCCAGAGTTTCATTTTTTTGATTCCTACTTTCAAGTGCTCAACACATTCTACTTCTCCCTCTCCCCAGGTTAAAGACTCATTGCTTGGCATCTTGCTTAGAGCAATTTCTGCTCAGTTCTCCAGTTGTTTAGTTTCAGCTCTACTTGGCTTTAAAGAACCTTTCTATAAAGCCTAATCAATACAGAGTCCACTTTGCTTGCTTATGCAAGTGACCATATTATTATTGTTTTACAACTTAATCAAGCTGGAGAATGGAACTACCACAGAGGAGGCACTGCTTAGGTTTTATGTGTGTTATACACGCACACACACACATACATACCTGTATATGCAGAATTTATGTATGCTCTTACTGCAGCACTAATATTCTCTAAAGGTATTATTATGTTGTTAGACAAATTAAAATTAAACAAGAGGTAAAAGTGCACTTGAACTGAAAACTGTTTAAAAATGCCTACAGGCAAGGCAAAAGTGAACAACAGGAATTTATCCAGCTGTGTGTGTCTAGAAGTTCCTTTGGGCCAACTGACTGTGCTCTGATTTCTGCTGCTGGAAACACAATTTAGAAAAAAAAATAAATCAAATAGATGGTGTTACTACCAAGCAAAATGACATGCACATCTTTTTTGTTTGCCTTTAAGATAAAAATGATGGGAGTTTCTATCAAACTCATTAAGCTACAGGACCGAATGGAGAGGGATGGCGGGAATATATAACAGAAGGAACCAGAAATAATTAAGACAGAGATCTACCCAGGTCAGAAATACGATGGCATATAGCTTTGCTGACAATCACATCTAATAACATCTGGAATCAGTGAAGTATGTGAGATCAGTTTTGAGAACTTTTCTAAAAAAAAGCCTATGATGACACAATATTTCTAAAACTAAACGCAAAAGAGGGCCTTTTCTTTTTCTGCTGGGGAATTCAATGAAATCCCATAAATAATACCTGAGATGTGCAGCACTGACATGGCCAAAAGTCTGCATATTAAGATCAAAGACACAACCATAAAAAGCAACAGTAGTAGTATATGTTAAATATACATTAAATTTGAATTTGCAAATCACATTTTTTTAGGTGTAAATGAATATACTCATTAGAGGCAAAGGTGAACAAACTGCATAGATAATTTATCTTTGTGGGTAAAATTGTTAGGTTTACTACTTCTCTTCATTCAAACCTCAAAACAGTGTATGTCACAGTGAAAGAATGTGCCATGTAAATTATTATGTGTTTTCTACTGAGAAAGAAAAATGAGATGGCTTGATATCCCAGTCACATAATGAAATAAGGAACTGTACTCTAACCAGTTAATTCAGTTATTTTCAGGACAGTGTTATCCAGCAGTTATCACCATGACAATGCATCTTTGTTGACTTAGAAGTGCACCAAAATCAAAGAGCGTTTGGATCTGGAGAGGAGGATATGAAGATATGGTAGGAAGGAGGATTAAAATGTAATTCTATCTCATATTTACAATACTGTAATCCCAGTGGTAACACTGGAAATACTCCAAATTTGCACCAGGACAAAAGAAATCATCTCTTCCTCTGATTCTATGTACTTGGAAACTGTATCTTACTAATGGCTGTGTTTATAGTCCAACTGCTATATAGTGAAAAAAAATATATGAAAAATATGAGAAATATTAATGCATGCATCAGAATGATATAACAAATAGGGATGTGGCTTTCTCTTGGCAAAACCAGAAATCAGTCTTCTGCTTTGAGCACTTTGGCTGGCTCTAAGCTCAAGTTTTATGATCTTCTTGGTGCATCATGAATACTAAATACAAACATCTAAGATTCATATAATTTTTTGTTATACAAAACTAAATTATTTGTGTATGTGAGACTCTTTTTCCTTCAGAAGAGAGCTCTGTGAAACAAATCTAACCTTAAACAATAGTCTCAAAGACATTTGCCATTACAGGGCACTTCCATGCTTAAAACTGCTGATGTAAAATGTACTGGTTATGTTCAACAAATCTGCTCTTTGGACTAAATCCATCTTCCAAGTTATTGGGAGAGATTTTTGCTTCTGGATCAGGCCCCTTGTGTATATTCATATCCACGTATGATTACTTTAGTGGAAAAAGTGTTTTTATTCCCGCTTCTGATAGAGTGAACTGAATTCTCTTTTGGCATTACTTACTGTATCAACAAGGAGGTTTATGCGGTCTCAATGCATTTCAGTTCTATGCTATACTAAAATTGAACTATCCCAATGAAGGGTAGCAGAAAAACTGCTAAAGTTTAACTAGGAGCATCTTTAATAATAACAGAATGCATGAGATTGAAGGAACCCAGCTTGGCCTTTTGCAGTCCATTTGAATTTTCCAAGTTTTGTAGTTAAAAAACTGTAAATATATTTTTATTAGTGAACTAAGGAGAATTAGATAAATCCTCTGAGACTTAGAGCATGTGAAAACCTGTTCTGCCATTCTAACAAAGTTATTTTTCATGGTGCAACTGCACTGAAATATTTCCTTTTGTGAAACAATTCAATTGTTAAATTAATTTTGCATATGAGTAGAAGACATTTAATAAAACTCATTTGCACCCTTTTTACATGTTCACATAATAAACACTCCACTTGCACTATATCCTTGTTGCTTTCTTTGGCAGAATTTGGCATATACTGTGGGTTGATATTCTGTTTATTACATGCACTATTTTAAAGAACATTTGTGGAAAGGATATAAAAACTAAGGTTCATGTGCATGTGCATGTTATAGCTGAGACTGCCAAAGGAGCATGGAGAACCTAGACCCCTAGCCCTGATTGAAATTCCATGGAAGGCAGGCTCCCATGGCAATCTCAGCTTATGTATAGAACAAAATTTCTCAGCATTTATTCAGGTATGCACCTTAAAGCAAAACTTCTGTGTGATCAAGGACGGCACACATAGTAATGAGCTTTGCGATTTCCTGAATAGCTTTTATGAGGAGGGCTCGTGCCTCTGTCTTTCTCCTCCCTTTGCTGTTTATGTTTCGCTTTCTGTTTTCTACTCTCTCCTTAAAGCCTCCACAGCAACCTGATGGACTTGACAGGAACTGGGGTCATCGTGGTGATCAATGACTTGGGTGGTTGAGCATTCAGCCGTTGATCACACTGAATAGATTCATAGATCTTAGACATGCCATCACAAGCAGCTGCTTCTGCTTAGCTTGCCAGTTTTCTGTCACCCCAAGGATTCAATGAAGTTCACAGGCAGTGTGAGAAGGTTATATAATTCTGTCACGAGATCATGTCTTTAATTTTTTTCATGTCTTAGACCTACAGGTCTACGCTTTGGGGGTCTATCACAGACTGAGGACTTCCAATATATTACATACCATAACTCAGCAGTATAAAAAGTGCTATATAAAATACATAAACGTCCTTCCTTTGAACAGAATAGCAGGAGCCTTCGGTCCTTTCTTTTATGAAAGAACATTACCTAATGCTGAAGAAAAAACCACAGCTGTATTCATGTGTGCACACATGCTTTGCTTGTAATTTGAAACACATTCCCATAAAGTGTCAGATATTATCATATCAAGTGTTCCTTCTCTCTTATATTTAAATATCCTGTGCCCAATTTGTAAGAGTAAAAAGTAACTTTAATCACTTGGATAAAATATTCACAGTTTAACAACTTTACTGGAAAAAGTAAAATACATTTCACCAAGTCATTAAAAGGACATTGAGAACTTGAATGCCACTTTCTCATCTAAAAACTTGTCACGCAGTGTAGACGAGAAAGATTAAAGACCTTTTTTTTTCTCTCCATTCTTTTTGCTATTTACTTAGTGCAGGTACTCTGTGCTCTGGCTCACCTACACTGAAATAAAAAGTTGACACAATTTTGAATGTTACCACTTCCCAGGTTAATGCCCTGCACCTCCGCTGAAAGATCGTAATCCCATTGACAGTCCAGAAGATTTGGGCAAAGGCTTTTTCACTGGCAGTTTAAATTAACAGGCGATGTGAATGTGACTCAAATACAGGCACATGTTTCTTTCTCTTGTACCTGTAGGTTGACAGTGATTTCCAGCAGAACCGTAAGATGGACAGCTGTGAGCATGAATATATGAAATTGTGGCAGCTACATCTGGCACAGTTTGTCTGTCAAAGACCCGTGACTGAAAGGCTGGTTGGCAGTGTGGTCTCTGCAGGCAGGGGTCTGCTGGAGAGAGGTGCTGGAAAGCTCAGGCCTAAAAACCTCTCCAAACAGACAGCAGTCAAAGAATGAAAATAACTGCAGGGCACAGGACAAAACAGTGTTGTAGTAAAGTCATATTCAAAGTTTTAAAATGCTAAAATGATTCACAGGACTCAGGTTGGCTGTATGCACTGGGCTGAGCTCCTGTTAGAGAAAGGGATGGGGCGGGTAATACGAAAGTATTTGTGACTAATAATGATGGCTATGATAGTAATATTCTCTGGTCTTCTAAATGATGCTTCCAAACATTCACAGAGAAGAAAAAAAAATGAAGACCTTTTCTAAGAATTAGAAAAAACCCTCCAACATTCAAGAGATTTTTTTTTTAAATTGGTCATCTTGAAAAAATTCAAATTGACAGTGTCCCTTTTAATGATACACTTCAAAGCTTTATGAAATCTCCCTGTCAAATGAGGCTACTACTTTACACATATTCAAAGAGGTGTATGCAGCTTGAAAATGGATTAAACAGCCAGAAAAAGAGGTCATATTCTGTTATAGGAATGCAGTTCCAAGGGCTTTAATGAACCTGGAGAATTTAACAATAAACATGGTACGTAAATTAAGTTGATATACTATGCAATCTGCTACATAAATCCCAATGAAATAAAGACTTGAGGCTTCCTATTCCACCACTTTGCCATTTTTATACTTTATAATAAGAAAAAAAGAAAAGAAAGTGCTATCAGTCAGTCTTGCAGGATTCCATATTAGCTTTTCACATAAACCCAGTGTAAGCTATTAAGTATATGCTTCCTCTATTTAAAAAACCCTCTGTGTTGTTTATAGCCATTCAGTTAAAAAGGAAAGAAGTATCCAAAGCTAATATATACCATTTGGGATTTTTGGTTGTCTGTTTTGGCTATCTGGATGCATCAGCTCTGTTCCTGAGTACTTAGTTTCTTGTAAGGCCCATTTGAGTTCACATTAGAAGATATAAAATTTTAATAGAAAGTTATAGGAGTGGTGTTTTTAACTAGAGTAATTTTAATTGAAATGAAAGCAAATGCAAACACATCTCTCCATGTTAGGTTTGGTATAACCCATTTCAAAACAAAATCCGTCACTTGGACTAAAACTAAGGTGACATTGTCACTTTAAATCTCAACTCTGCATTTCAGCAATTGGCATCTCATGAAGTGGTTGTGCCACTTGCAAAATATTCAAGGACAGTATTAAACAACATCTACAACCTTCCTAATGCTATTTAAAAGAAAAATCAGGTTTTTCACCTCTCTTTTTTCTTTGCCTCTTCAAATACTGTTGTTAACATTCCTTTTCATGCATCCTTTTCTTTCGATATAATTTTTTTCTTTTTTTTTTTCTAAATTAATCCTTTGTTTGAACTACTACTTTTGAGAGAGAAGAAAAGTAGTACAATGATCAGCTGAATGTTTGCCAGTTTGCTTTGGGTTCTGTCATGCTCTTTCTCTGAGGCCTGGTCCTACAAGGTACTGAGCATCAGGCAGTTCACTAGAAGTTGAGGGTGCTAAGAATATCCAGGAAGAGCCTAGCATATTGCAGGATCATGCCTTGCATAACAAGTTCTCCAAGTGATGACTATTTATGTTTCACTGAATAGACTTAGCATAAATTTTAACATCTCTTATATGATTGGTTTTTTTTATGGGCAAAGAGGAGGTGTTTTTCATGATCGTATCACTCAGCACTTTGAGAATGAAGTGTATAGCAATACCACCCAAAAAGTCTGGCAAAGAACCAGATGTTGTAGCTACAAACGCACACAAAAATTGGAATACATTAGAGGCAATTACAAGGTATGTAAGCTCTTCAGTGCTGAGAAGGCATCCAGATCGTTGCAAGACTTGTCTTAATCAAATAATAATTCAAAACAAACTTACACACAATCACCAAGAAATCACAGCATTGAAGCATGAATGACCGCCAAAGTACTGTATACTTTGTACTGTTCATCTGGCTTGTCTTTTTTTGTGTTACAGGTGCAGCACTAAGGAATATTGTAAATACACATACTAACTAAAATGGAAATTTCGATCTTTTTAAAGAATCTTTTAAATTAAACCCAGTAATATTAACCTAAATTTCTTACTTAGATTTTTTTTTCATCTATTATACAGTTAGCATATGTATTTGCTATTTATGCTTTCTTTCATAGATGGAGTAAATAGTCAGAGAGCCTGCGACTGGACCTGAGTCTCATTTAAATCTGAATTGTGCAGGGCGTTGTGCTGGGGAGGCCCACTGCTGCCCTTGCTTCTGCCTGCCCTACACAAGCAAGGCCACAGCAGCTCTGTGCGGACTGCTCGCTCATATACACAGTGCTAGTGTGACACTGTCAGTCCCTGCAGGATAGAAATTCGTACAGCTCACAGTTATCTGGAGTTAACTTTAGCAAAGACATTTTGAAATCTTTGTGGTTAAAAGCTGTATAAATTTTCCCAGGCTTTTTCTTGGTAGAAGAAAATTATGTTTATGGTTATGTGTTCACAGTTAACATCTATTGTTACTTTTTTGCTTCAAAAGTGGAGAGTCAGATTATACCTAATATATATTACAGTGATTTATGTCTACATTTAATGCTCTACCTATACGATAACTTCTTATAATACAGCACCTTTCATTAGGAAGACTCCCCAAGCATTTAAAAATTAAAATCTCACTCTCTTTTTGAAACTTGAATCGAACAGCCCCTCCTGATCACAGAAGTATCAATACAGACAAAGACATATTGCAGAAACAGCGTGCATATGGGCATGATGAAAAGCTGAAAAATTTGTATATGAAATGTGGTTTCAGATGTGGTTTGTCTAATACGTAAAAGGCTCTGCCAATTATTTGCTAACTCCATGGGAAAATCCCAAGCAAGGAAAGAACCTTTACAAATCTAACTCAAGCAGTGCCCTGCACCAGGAACACAACAAGGCCTGCAAACAAGAAACAGGGCTGTAAACCCCACCCTGAATACCAGTAATCAACTCTGGTGTTTCCATTGGTGAATACTGTGCTGATGATAGACTCCCAGTAGTTTGCTGTGCAATAATTTGTTTAGAAAATGCTAGCAGTACATTTGCATTCAAGAATAAGTATAACCCTTATCTAATTACAGAATGACTTTCCATCAGTTATATGCTTTCATGATTCTATACCAAATAACATTCATTTACCCTATAGATCACAAAAATCTCCTATTAAAATGTAGCTATGTTGACTTTCAAGGCAGAGAAATGGCAAGCATTTGCTCTGAATCTACACAAGCTAAAGAGTTAAGAAAAAAAAAAAGAAAGGAAAAAAATACCGTGAAAAGTTCTTGCTCCTAAAAATTTCTTGCTCTTTTTGAACTAGTTTAATCTGTTTATATCAGAAAATATCAATGAAAATACTTAACCTTTCAAAGTCTACTCCGTTTTAGCAATTAAGAACAGCTTTTTCTAATCATGCTCTTTTTGTTTCTGTTTTGTTGTTTTCTAATCTGGCTTTCCAAACATAAACATCCATGCATATAATTTCTTTGAGTTTCATGTCTTCTTTCATCACATCTCCGACTTCTATCATTTTTTTTTGGCCATTTTTTCTACTTGTGGTGCAAACAGTGAACCGCTTTGGTTAAAAAAGTACAACTCAGGTTAAATAATGTTCTATTTTGGTTTGGCTTCTTAACTTCATTTTAATCAGTTTAAGGAAAATTGAAAACAGCTACTTGGAGATCAATGAGAGAACATAAAAAGAGGGATTTGAAAACATTTTTGTACATCAGTGTAACTCCACATTTTTAATGAAAATATTTAATTGCTGAGTAGACATATCCTTAACGGTAAATAATACCATAGTGTATTTCATATGTAGATCACAAAGCAAATTAACTGAAGAAATCAGTTAACGGAAGAAACTGCATAGAAATGAGACTACAGAGAGGTAAAATGGTCATCTTGGCCATCAAGTCAGGTACAAAACCTAAAACTGCACAGCCCTGCTGCTCTGTCAGCTTGCCAATACTGTCTCCTTTCTTATTTTGTTTTCTTCAGGTAAATTGTTAAGGATACTGAGTGAGACAGGAGATAACAGGAGATCTAGACCAGATTCTAGAATTAATATCAAAGTTGCATATTGAAGATCTTCTCAAGTACAAAGTCAAATTGGTTGAATCTGGGAGCTCAACATGCAACTCAACTGGACAAATATGGGAGCTGAATGGAAAAAAAGCCCATAATTATATCTGATATCTACAATTTCATGCTTATCTAAACTTTATTTCAACTACTCCATAGAACAAGACAATCTAGAAACTCCACTGATAAAGCTAAATTAAGATGCGTGGCTGAGCTCTTAGAAGTTTACTCAAAAAGTTATTACAAAAAAAGGCTGAGATCAGACTGTGAACATCAGATTAGAGCAAATTCAACTGATAATTTCAATGCTTTAATGACATTCTGATGTTTGGTGGAATTGTTAATAAGTTGGCTGTATTCATCTGGGTTGTTTCTTATTACATTCTATATTTCAGTTGTTATCCATAACATGCACACTGTGGTTTTATGATTTGCCCTGCTCTCCCTACATCCCCCTCGTTTCACCCAAACTGACATAACATATGTTCTATCAGCAAGAAAAGCTTCTGGTGAATGTTTTGATCCTTTCTGTCTTTTAATAGTCATTCAGCATCAGCAAAAATTTTCTTTTATCTTGTGAATTTCAGACATTAGATGATCACCTCTCTTGGAAAGACACCAGATTAGTTTGTTCTATAGGCAGTTCATAGTGGAGTTCTCTTTTTAATAACTTTCTAATAAGTTAATGAATGTACCGGGTTTTGCTGATTGAAAGTGGCTTCATCAGGGTACAAAGGCAGACTAAGAAGCCTTTTCACATTTCATCCAATCTCAGGTCATTGAATTGATTCTTTATACCGTACGGAATAGACTTCAGGATTCTGTAATTAACATTCAGGGTACTGCTAGTACATGATTCTTAGTGCTTTCTACATTATGGAAGTGATTACTTCTTTTTTTCTTGTGGCACTGGTTTTGATAGCTGTTCAAAGGGTTTACCAAAAATTGGATGTTTCTGCCCTCTGTGCTCTAAAATTACTGTATCAATGGACTTATTTTTCTTTACACATCAGACTATGAAAACAATTGCTTTTAAATAGCAAACTAAAATGCTGTTTTTTAAATTGGCTCACAGTTAGCCTAGATGTTATTTTAATTTATAGTCTTACTGCTTTTCTAAGGAACTCCAAGATTCTTAAGAAGTTGCTAAGTTTGCATGAGGACGTCTTTTTTAATAATTGTAGTTATCATTACGTGCCATTAAAATGAAAACATTTGAAGTGCTTCAAAATAACATTCATAAGAATTTGAGAGTGATTGACACTAATGATGAGAGAACCTCAAAAAGGTATACTTTAACAATACACAAAATAAGGAAAGCACAAAACAACTAAAACTCCAAAACCATGTACTGGAGCCAAGATACCTGGTGTCTTATCTAAATCTCCAGGAAATCCAAAATTTCAAAGCACTCGAATGTTAAAGATAGAATCATAGCAAGGTCTGAGTTTGCAAAGGACCTTAAAGATATCTAGTTCCAACTCCACTGCCATGGGCAGGGACACCTTCCACTAGACCAGGTTGCTCAAAGACCCATCCAACCTGGTCTTGAACATACTCAGTGATGGAGCATCCAAAATTTCCCTTGGCAACCTGTTCCAGTATCTCACCACCCTGACAGAGAAGACCTTCTTCCTAATTTCTAATCTAAATCTACCTTCTTCCAGTTTGAAGCCTTTATCCCTCATCCTATCACTACAAGCCCTTGTAAAAAGACCCTCCCCAGCTTTCCTGTAGGCCCCCTTCAGGTGCTAGAAGGGCATAGTAAGGTCTCCCCAGAACCTTCTCTTCTCCAGGCTCAACAACCCCAACTCTCTCAGCCTGTCCCCACAGGCGAGGTGCTCCAGCCCTCTGATCATTTTCATGGCCCTCCTCTGGACCTGCTCCAACAGATCCATGTCCTTCTTGCGTTAGGGGCTCCAGAGTTGGACACAGTAGTCCAGGTGGGGGAGAGAATAACCTCCCTTGACCTGCTGGCCACGCTTCTTTTGATGCAGCCCAGATGGCTGATAATGGATGATCTAGCTGCTGAAATCCTTTAGGGGCTCAAAACAGAGTTCTAGGGCACTGAGTGTTTTTGATAAGGATTGCACATTAAATTGACCTTTCCTGGTGAAAAGATGCATTACCTGTAACCAGCTGCTCACCCTGCCTCCACCTGCCACAAGTGCCAAGGCTGCTGAGGTGTGATACACTGTTTTCTTTGTTGTCCGCAGCAGCTTTTCCAGCAAACGTAATTCAGATACATATTGTCAGTAGTGAGGGACGCCATGTGATTAACTGGTGAAAAGGAAGGAGTAAGAACACCCTGACTTTAATCCTGATTGAGCCACTGGAGGAATGTGTACCTTTGAGGAACCTCTTGGCTTCCATAAAGCATCATCCAATTTACTGGTCTAGAGAAGTAGCCCTGATCTGAAAACCATGGCTGTACAAGTTAAGCATTATATGTAAATAAATGAAGAGGAAACAAATATCTGTTGTTTGTTTTTTTTTTTAAATGTTTGTAAAGAACATCATTAATGAGGCAGCCAGTAACTGTGCTGCAGATACAAAAGCAGTGACAGATCCCTTCGTTCCTGAGCACAGGTCTATCACTCAGCTTATGCTCTCCGACTCCTGCAGGAGAAGGTAAAACCTGATGATTGTTTACTGTAGCCAGAGAGGAAAGGTTGCCTATCCACCAGTGACTGAGCCCCAGCAGCACTGGCCTTTCGAACAGAAAGAGGCTGAGAAGATATTTATAAACTAAGCAGCCTTCTGTTCCTTGAGGGAAGCACAACCTTAAGCTGAAACATGGGTAGGATGCTGCTAGACACCCTGCCTCATCAGAGCCTCTTCTTGGGCATACAGTGGTGGAGAGTAAACAGAAAGGTATACAAATATAATACATTTCTGTAAAATGCGATAAAGCATATTTTGATACTCATAATATTATGATCAAATGTTGAGATGAACTTACTACATCATTTATATAGTACTTGTGTACAGAAGACCACATTTAAATAATGGTGTGTTTCAGAAAGTACTTCAAGGACAGCATGGTCTATATGGTTCTGTTCATTTCTGATCTTCAAAAAACGTAGTTATTTTTGGAAAGACAATTGTTAAATATATTAATGTTATTGGATGGAGCAGTACAGTTTTCAGTATTGCTACTAGAGTCTCCCTGGTGATAGGCTGTCCATATTTTCACATGACACTCTCCACAAAAAAAGTGCTCTTTAGCCTGTACTAAACCAAAGAAATACAAAGAATTTGGGTGAGAAACTGGAAGTTAACATTCTTTCATTTACAGGGAAAACCGCTGCAGTTGAAGAGCTAGCATACTGGCTATGTGTCCTTAGATTCTCTGAAAATAAGAGTTTGCTTTAAACTGAAGTCCTCCGGTAATAAAAAAAATCAGCTCTACAAAGAGGGGAAGTGACATCACTTTGAAAATAAATATAGAAATGGGTTTTCTGGAAATATTTATACTTTGTTCATAAAGTGCTGAATGTACAGCCAAGCAGAGCCCGCTGCTCAGCTTGCACCACTTGAAAAGGGGGAAGTTTTTAGACTTGCAAAGATTCTCACTCCAGGGACTTTTTTTTTTTTTCTTTTAAAATAACTCACTCTTGACACAACCTTGTCTATTTTAAAGGCCAAACATTTTCCTTACTCCCAAGTGCTTTGTGAGCCTTAGGGATATATTGTCCCTGGCAAAACTGAGATAGCAATATCCTGGGAACGGGTGATTTCCATCAGGGACAAGGAAATCACTCCAAACCACATTTCATTCTGGTTACAGCATTTTAATGAGATTTGCAAGCCCTTCTGAGATAGTCACAAGAAACATTCAG
The DNA here is from genome assembly GCA_013396935.1 of Baryphthengus martii. Lineage (NCBI taxonomy): Eukaryota > Metazoa > Chordata > Aves > Coraciiformes > Momotidae > Baryphthengus > Baryphthengus martii. Next base: position 264,405 of record VWZK01005614.1, on the reverse strand, counting down.
CACCAAACCCTCGACCAGAGTCCTGAAAATTATTCTAATGTCTCAGAAGTAGATGGATCCTAAGCCTCCAGTTTTGCTGTGATATTTCTTGAATTATAGTTAGCATTGACTAATTAAGGGGTGACTAATTACTGACCTCTCAATTAATTCTGAAAGAAGCCGGATGACTGGAAATACCTATGAACATTTGAGAAAGAGCTGCTCCTTAATTATTTCCTGGAAAACATCTTTTAAATCTTTTCCAATAACTTCCAAAATCCTTCATGATACAGGTTTCAACTTAACCAAGAAACCTTAATTCTTATTCTAATGAACACACGACAATATATGATAATATGAGCAAATATTTGTATTGGAAATAATAAAATAATAGCTAGCAATATAACTCTGAATGTGCAGTAGGAGTGCATCTATGTGAATACACCATCATCTTTCTCTCTATGATCATGCCTCAATCACTAATTGTTTGTTTGCAGACAGTGTTGCAAGAATTCAGTTACTGCATTGCCTTAACTTAGAATGAAAAACAGGTAATTAAGAACAGGTTCTGTGACAGGGGAAAAGGTGATTTTAATTTCATCAGAAATGAACTGTGATTTAGACTGCTTTTTTTTCAGTTTACACATTTTGAATTAATGTAGCATGAATTATGTTGCCTAAAACAATGTCAAGACATGAATTCTACTCGTAAAAATTACTCTTCATCAGCTAGCATCAAGTACGTTCAGAAACACATGTGTTAAGATTTGCACTGTGAGTTCAAATTGTTTGTAGATGTATAATGCTAGTTGTGAAAATGAAAAAAAAGAGAAGAGATAAGGAAACTTTGGGATCCTTCTGCACTGACTTTTCTTTGACCCAGGAAAGAACACTGAATGTTTGCTTTCCCTTGGAAGGGGTGCTGATAAGGCTACACAAACAAAGAAGCAGAAGCTCAGCTGGTGCAAATTAGTACAGTTGCACTGACTCAATGCATCCTTTACCCTAGCTAAAGATGTGGACACAAACCTTAGAGGTTCCCCTGTTACATTTTTTTCAGTACAAGGATCAGTCGTTCCATAAATCTTCAAACAGAGCTTTTCCCACATGATATTTTTGCAGATCTGAGTCTAATTTTGTGTAGAGCATTTTTGAATGCCCCAAAATATTTGATTCCTCTCATAACAGTGCTTTTCTGCATTTGGCTTCTGCATCTGTACTGCAGCAAAGAAAACCTGGCAGTCCTTTCAGTTCCTTCTCAGTTCACTAGCATCGTGCACTCATCAGTGATATTCAAGGGGGCCTGGCCAAGCACAGTCGCATGCTTCCTTCATTCCTTCACCCAAATCCTAACTATAATGTCAGAAAATGAGCAAAGGCCAAGCCTCAATAAAAAGGCTGTGGTCTATTTTTAAGAATTCCTCCCAGATGAAGAAACAAATTCCTTCCACATAAAAACATACAAAAATACTTTTTGTTATTGTTGATAAAAGAAGAGCTGATCCAGGTAGAACTACCTGTCAGTATGTGTGTCTGTATCTCTTTTGCAAGGGTCACGTGAAATGACTATTAAATTATTTCTTGTCATTCTTTTTTTCATGTTTTGCTGAAGTTCAGAAAATGGCTGCCAGCATAAACTGTGAACTGCTTTAAAACACTTCTATCCAGGTGATGATGAATGCTCCCTAGATTTTATCTGTAAAGTGGAAAAAATAAACAAGAATACATTACTCAACCCCTAAGACTTTTAGAAGATGAAATTCATCTAAAGGAACACTTGAGTCCTGTCTACCACCCACTGAAGTGATTAGGAATTTCAGCTAAATAAAGAATGAAGGTGAGACTGAAATGTCCATGTAATCAACCTTCACAAAAAATCTAATACAAAGTTAAAACTCTTTTGAGATAAGTGCAAACATGAGAGCACTGAAATAACACTGAAAGAAATGAAGGAGGCTTTTTAAAATTCCCAACTTGTACTTTCCTCAAAGTGTAATTCAAAACTGATTAAAAGTATTAAATCCTTTTCATGCAAAGGGTTAATAACAAGATTCAAATAGTGGTGTGGTGTCCCATGGATACTCAATAATGAAAATTCATATGCTCATTTCTTTAAGCCTTTTGTGTCCCTTTTCCAGATAATTGGTTTTTTGCCTAATTTTTGAGGCTATTTAATAACACCTCCTGCTAGACATCTCATGTAAACTCAGCAAGAGGAGGCATCCTGAGTAATAGAAAAGACTTCTGCTCATTTTAAAGCTCAAATCCATACTTTTCTTAACAAAGGAGATCCCCACTGTTAGAGTTTGGCAACCGCCAGGCCAACTGCATTGGGGAAGATTGGATTAGGGGGGCAGCTGACTGTGCAGTAAAGGCTCCACTCTCCAGCAGGATTTTTATGTAAATTCCATTACAATTCATGCTTTTTGGAGATAATGAAATGGATACAAAACACTCCAAGGTTTCCAAGTCAGCAAAATAATGAAAAGGGGCATTCAGAAAGCTGATTTAATACATTTTTAACATTTGGACCCCTGTATGAATAAGATTGGCATTTGTGCAATGTATCACATGAAATTTGCTTTTAATACCACCATCTAAAACCCATCGCTTTTCAGGTTATTAGTGATGTATGAACGTCAACTATCAAGAGTTTTTCTCAGTTTAAGCTCTAATAAGCTGTATCATTTTCCATGTGTTTGCCTGAAAGCAACTTTTACCAAAGAATTAGCCAAATATTTTTGGGAAAAAAAAGTATTTTCAAATGAACAGCTTTAAACAATTGTCTATGAATATGTCACAGTACTTGTTATCAATGAGTTTCAAATAAGAAGTGTCTGGGATCAAGAGGGGTTATTACTATGATCTGCTCTGTTCTCCTGTGTAATGTATAGAATTTGCTCTGATCATAGTGGGTTTGAACTGGAACCTGGATGAATGTTTTGATATTTCTTCAAATTTGTATGTTTACTGATTACAGAATTAAAATGTGCATGTATTTGCAAAAGTGTACATAGACCTAACATGTGTAAGGACACACTAAACATTTGCTAGACCAGAAATATTCTCACAAGATCGAGTTCTGCCTTTCTTCTGATTCAGTTGATATAAAAACCTCTGGTGCAAAAGATGTAGTGGAATACTTCCACAACATTAAAGTACCAATGCCATCAGGTTTATGAATCAGCTTCAATAGCAGAAAGACAAAAGACATCATGGGAGGTCCAGCACAGAATATAATACACATGTACTACTTAAGAGTTGTGCAAGGCCTTTGGGTACTTCTCTTCTGGGGTTTGTGTGTTAATTTTAGTATAACCTATTATTAATGATAGTCAAGTTCACAGTGCTCAACAGGAGTATCTATTCAGTAGCAACATTCAAGGCAAAACTGTACCGCTAATATTGATAATGCTCTATGGTTTTGTATATGACTTTCCTATTGATATAAAGTCATCTCTTAGGATAAAGGGGAACATAAGCACTTTTAGGAGCTGAAAGAAGGAAATTATTAGCTATTATCTAAACTACACATGTAGGAAGGTTAGCAAAATTCAGAAATTATAAAATACCAGGGCTATTTATATTGAAAATAGTAAGTTCCCATGACCTTTTGGTGTAAGTAAATTTTCTTTAAAACTTGCAGTTATTTCTTTGACTAAAAAGGAATATTCACAATAAAATTTCTTCAACACATGTAATCAAAATTGAAGCCAACTAGTGTTCCAAAAATCTTTCAAAAAAGGAATCGACCAAGATCTAAGCCACAACAGAGTTTGTATGATGCGAACATCTAGCTTTGAAGGTTCATTATGATGGTCGATGAGGTTACAAGGTGAATTTATGAATTAAAGTTTACAAGTTCTGTTGTTTAATGGAAAACAATGAGAAGCAGCAGGAAGGAAAGTCTGAAAAACAGGTATTCTTATTGTTTAGGCCACAAGATCACCATGGTCATATTGTATCATTTAAGAGGAAATATACTAGGCTTTTCTGAAGCAAACAAAAGCAGTAACAAGTTATAAACAAATGTGATATGTGGAGTTTTTTGTAGTTCCAAGTTGCTCATTTGGTTATAATTACATACCTTGCTTTTATAGGGAAACATTCTGCCAAATACACTAGCTTCAGGAATATAAAAAGAATTTAAGAAGCAACACAGAGAGAAAACATGTTAGGATCCAACTCTGCCTCCATTATACTAAGCAGCAATTACTCTGGAAAGTGCTATTAAGCAAACTACTCAGTGGACCAGATTTGGCTACCTGTATTCATGCAGACTAACATACTAGCCATCAGTCATTCCTCCTGGACCATGCTATCAACATCATTATACCATGAGCAGTTACTAATACGAATAGTCATGCTGATTTCAATATAAGCATTGAGAAGAAAGGAACAACTCAGGATGGGTAAAGTCAGCATCAAAATCAATCTCAATAGGAATAAGAATGGCAGAATCAAGTCTTCAGGGTGCAGCCGGTTCACTTAATGCTATAGTCAAACACAGTGAAGAGCATTCATGTCTGATTGATAGACTAAAAGCTGGAATGGAAAAAGCTTCTAATTAAGAATGACAGAAGAGAAGTGGAAAATCTTACTACTTCTTGCTAGGAGAAATAAGAATATACTCAAGATACGGCAGAATAAAAGAACAATACAAAACATTTTTTTCTGTGTTTAGGAAATGCTCAGAGTTGAGTTGCTGTTTGTCACAGATATAATACTATCTTCAGGTGGTCATTGTTTCCATGTCACCTTTGAACCACATAAACCCCCGTTAACACGCCCGTCAAATATTCTGTGGTTTTCTTTCAATGGGTGATTTATAACATTTCACAGCAAGGAACGTGCCACATCCATTAAACATTAGTACTGACTTACAGTTTTCTAAATCATAGCTATCTGCTTTGTAGTCTTGTGCTTGACTCGTGTTTCAAAAAATGTATTTTTCTGTACTGTCAATTATTTATTCAGCCCTGGGCTCTACTGAAATTTCCTGAAAACAATGGGAAAATGTAGTTTTGTTTGTTTTTTAAAATACCTGATTTTACTTGAAATACACTGTGAGGGACAGTATAAATATGATAAACCATTTGATAAGTTGGTGAGGCTTGAACTGAGACCCCAGCACAATATATCCTCATAGCTAGGACAGCTCAGGAGGACTGCCAAAAAGTACCATTCTGAAGGAAAATCTGTACAAAGGCCTTACATGAGAGGGTGTGAGAAATGCTGAGGAACACGGATATTTTTATTTTCTTTTTTTTTTTTATTAATTGTGGAAGAACAGACCTAGTGGTTTTGACAGAGAAGAGAGATTTTTCCACTGGACAGTTGGTCTCCAGCTGGCCCATCACATTCATTGTTACTGTTGCCTCTGATGCCTTCTGTGAACACAATTCAGTGAATTACTTGAGCAAGTATTTAAAATTATGTACAAGAATGACCTTAGGAAAGTGAAAGGGACTATTTATGTGTTTAAAATCAGACACATGTTTAAATGTAAGGCAGGATGAAGCACATAATCCTCTCAACATGATACTTTCAAGTTGTACTTAAGCTTGGTGAGTGAAAGCACATACAATCACAGAGCAAGCGGCAACACTTTACCTTTCAAGCTCTTTGATTGTGGGTCCGTGGGGAAGATGACTTTGCAGCATGACAGAAGTGTAGACCTCCTCAAGAACTTTTTGCTGGCTATGCAGCAGAACCTGCTGTGCTCAGAAAAATGTATGTCTTACGTGTAGAATTTGGAACTAATGCTTTCTAGAGCATTCTTAAACTCATGGAACCAAGCCATCAAAAATTTTTTTGGAGCATCAGTATTTTTCCTCACTGTAATCTAAGTAAAACCTTCCAGCTGCCATCTAGTTATATTGGACTCCCCTCTTAACCACACAGCACCCTAAGCATGGTAAAAAGCCTGGCTGTCTAACAGAGCACTCTGGAACTCATATGGGGACCCTGGGAAGCCCCAAACCATAACTGTGTCTAGTATATACTGTTTAGAGTAATTTTTGTCATCTATGGTAGTTATTACATTTCAAATATAAAGAAGTCTGCACTAAATAATGTGGAAGAGAAGACAAAACAACCTCATCTCAACATGTGCAGTAGGCAATAAAAGCATTCTTGTACATGCACATGAGGAAATTAACAGCATTCCCCACATATTCATTCAAAGCAGTGAACATGCTGTGCTGGATGCACATATACATTAGAGAAACAAAATTGCTTTAAATAATCAAAATACACAAAGGAACATTTTTCTGTGTGACTGGAAATAACTCTGACAAATGTTAATGTTTTGCAAATGAAAAACATTCTTTAACAAACAACACAAAACCCCAGCAAATTTTCAGACGCATAAGAAGTAAGCTCATATATTTTAACCTCTATACTATATAGATGTATACAAAAATCATTGTGTGATGAGCAAGTACATTCAAACTTCTTTTTTTTTTTTTTTTTTCTGAATTATGAATATATTCTGACAAGACCCAGAGGAGCTCAACAGCATGATTAAAGATATGAAGAAGCTCCCATATGCTGAGATGCTAAAGAAGAGCAGACTATCTGAGTTTAGAAAGGAGAAAGGTAGCAGCAGATGTTGCTGATGTATAAATTAATGAATGACAGGAAAAGACCTGCGGATTTTTCCCTGTGTATATCAACAGACAAAAGAGTTTCATCCAAATTAAGGAACAGTGTTGTTAGTGTTCCTGTTATTTCATTATTTAGCATATAAATAATCAGTGAAAGTCATTGCTGCAGTAAAATACTGAGATAAATTGACTGCTAATAGGATTAGCCTCACACATGGCTAAGACCAACATACTGATAAAAAACTGGACAGGACTATATACAACTTCCATTTCTCAGGCTACCAGTTTTGATGCCTGAGAACATAATGCTGGCAACTGTATAGTCCGTAAAAAAGCCTTGCAATGGTCATTTTTGGGCAGGAGAGAAAAAGTTACTTATGGTCTTTTGTCATTGTCTCCGAAAGGTACAAAGCATCACAGAAGAGGGCAAATTTTGCTGTGACGCTTTCTACGTTATATTTGCCTGCAAGCAATTTTTTCTAATTGAAAGTAGTGATAATATATAATAAGTAAATAAAAAACATAATTGAAAAGCAAGATTGAGCTACATTTACTGTAGCTAGTGTCTACAGTAAATGAAGCTCAAATCCTGCTATGTTTCTGACAACTTTAATAATAATAGATCATCTTGTTTTAGTTGTGCACTGAGAGTGAGCTATAAGGTATGTCACCCACAAGAATGACTAATATTTTATGCTTATCACTTAAGAAGCAGAACTATCTGAATTCTGCTTGCTAGCTATAGGGCAGTGCAAATTACCCTGACAGCACTGTGTGTTTTTTCTATACCTTGCTTACAGGTCAGAACTGCTTAGTCCCAGTGTATTAATAAGTAAGTGCAAGTATTTCAACAATCAGCATTTTAGAATTTGCATGCAAACTCTCATGCTGTGTAATTATACACAGTGCTGGCACTCAAATTAATTAAAGCTGATTTCTCTGTGACTGCAAACTGGTCATATCCCCAGACTTGCTCTAGTATGAAGTCATCACCCTATATTCAACATGACACTTATGTCCCTAGCATTCTTAGCAATGTTAATATGCAACAACTGTAAATTAGGCAATATTTTAGAGAGCAGCTGACAACCGCTGGTTAGTTGTTGAGTTCCCCCCCTCCAACACTTTCCACATAAAAGTATGAAACCAGTTATTTCCATTGTGCTTGCTTTGTAATTATCTCGACTAACAATGTAAACAAATTACATACATTGTTTCAACAGACACTTGCCCATGTTTGATTAGGGGTTACAGAAAACTTATAAAACACAAAACCCAACAACAACATCAACAATATTTGTTTGATGCTAACATACAATTAGTCTCTGACAATTTCAGTGTTAATTTAAAAACTCCTTCTCTTTCTCTTTTTCCTTGAAATGGTTTTTATTTTTAAAAGGCATGCTCTTGCTGATCAAGAAGAGGGAATTGGAGAGGCAGAGCAGAAGAGCTGACAGATTTCAGGAATCCTCATCAAATATAGTGGAACTATAGTAGAGAGTTCTTTGCAGTACAGATATATAAATGCTGACTTCTGGGGCAGTTTTGATTTCTAGCCTCTTTCACAATAATCTACTCTGGTTTTATAATTCAGCTGAGAGAAGTCCTTTCTAAATACATTTCTTCAGCAGAGATCTCCTCTGAGAAATTGAAATATTACAATGATCTTTTCTCTCACAAATATGTCTGCAATAGGACCATTCTTCTGCAACCATCAGAAACAGAAAATAATATAATCTAGTCCATTGGTATTTTGCATTTACAGAATTTCATACAGAATGCTTCTTCAACTACAGAATTAATACTCCTAGAGAGTTTATGACTTTACTTCCTTAGAGCCATAGAATGCTCTTTGTGTAGAGCCACTCCCTGAGAGCTTCTCCTATTTGTATCAATAGATTTACCATAGCAAGGGACACCAACACTTTAAAAAAAAGATCTCTCCCGCTAAACTGGAAAGCACACACCCAAGTAGGACCAGATCTTTTTTCTCTACATAATCTGGCTATAGGAAAAGGTAGTCAGTTCCTTCAAAATATAACAAAAGAGAAACGCACAAGTGGATATCCTGATAAAGTAGCTGATGTTGTCCAAAAAAGGACAATGGAAAGGATATTCCCCTCATTACTGCTACCCTAATGACTTAGTTCTTTCCAGCACTGCATTTAGAGATTAATTTTGTCCTTGTCAACAATTTAAAGGAAGAATATGGTCATTCAAAATGACTTTTAATGTGAGGCACAGGGAAAATCTCTATGACACAATACCATTATTTTTGTAAAATGCAAGGTCTAACTTCCCCAGACAGTTCTTGTTGCCAAATGTGGTTAACTGCGGCAGAAGAATAGGTTCAGTATCATGCCAGTGCATAATTTGAAAAGAGTTACCCTGATTTACATTGGAAAACATTGATTCAGAAGGAGAATTTTAGTATGTTAACAATACTAATTGACAGAAAGTGCTGAAATACCATGAGGAGAGCAAAAACTTCCTTTAGCTTGAATTGAAACACTGTTGTGACTGTTAGGCTCATCCCTTCACTGTTGAGCTTGTTCAGCTTCTGCTGGATTTAAGATCCACTTCCATCACTTATAAATATAAATTAGAACAAGACAAGTCAGCTTAAATTGGTTTGATACAGTAAAAACAAATGAAATGCTAGAAAGACTTGGTTTGAGTTAACAGAAACCGAAGACATAAATATAGAGGGATAAGTACACACTCGGCAAATGTTTGCTTAATCAACTGAGCTTAAGCAATAAGAATATTTAGAATGTCTTTGATAATGTTTTAAAACTTGGTAATGGCCATGCATTCTGTAAGTCCCCATTAAACAAGAAACACTGAAACTAAGCAAAGGCAAAACCTATTCCTATATCGTGTCTTTTTAAATGCTGGCTTCTTTTGAAATGTTACAGTATATTCACATATTTCAGTTGTCTACTTGAACATTCCAGGCCCAAATACTTATGCCTATTGACAATCTCAATATTATCCTTACCAGTATTGCTGCAGTTCAGATAGGACTAGAAACAAATATTGTTTTGTTGAGTTTCTTGTTTATTATATCATGGCAATAACATTCATTGAGCCATCTCACACTAATCTACACAGGCATAAGTACCAATGTTGTTAATACTCCAATTGAGAGAGTAGACCTTTTTACCCACGTAGCTGGAGTTTGCTCCCAGGGAAGGCATAAATCAATACGAAAAATGATAGACTAAAGGGAATTATTACACAACCCTCCTTCTTCAACACTGAGGATATCATTCTTGATGGTTTTGAAAGCTCAGTTTTATATTACTGGCTATAAATGTTATAATCTCCATTAAATATTTCAGAAGAAGACATTCAGCATTAGTCCTGCAACAGGGACAGCACGGTTTCAGTGACAGAGCAAGAACAAGATTTTGACCACAACATCCTTCCTGAGTTATTATTGCTTTCTCAAAAATGCCAGTGAACTCACATCCTTAGTCTGCTAATTCTTGCCAGGTCTTCTTTCACAAATCTTCATAAACAGGATCAAGGTCAATCCTCAGATTAGCACACATCTCGTTCTTAGCCGGGTGCAATTTCATGAGTTGGAATAGACAAGAATGAGGCTAGATATCAGGCACTGATGCTCAGACCTCTTTGCTGACTCATCACACAGGCCCTGAACATACAGAAGGAGATGACAGATGCAACTCAACAAAACATGCCTTCAGTATTAGAAGCTCTTCTATTCTGATGTCTGGAAGACCTCTTGTAAGTGCTATGATAAGGTGAGATAGAAGATAAGATGAGCTCTGTTCACCACCTCTGAGCTTCACAGGCATGTCACTACCAATCAATTTCATACTAGAATTACTTGAAGAGCAGTGAGCAGTCTGTGCCATTATGCTCCCAAGTACGCTGCATTTTTGAGGTGGCTGAGCCATTTGAAAAAAAGATGATAGAAGTATTATGGTGTTATTACCGTTATGAAGAAATAAATAGATGATCACTGAATTGATTAAGTAAACTATTGCCCTTCTCAGGAATTATTTAGATATGCCATGTCTGTCTGGAGCAAAAGAGAAAACAAAAGAACTCTGAAAACTAACCCTTAACGAGTCCATGGAACTGTTAATATATAAGCAGTTTAAGCTTCTTGAGAAATTACGTTTGTCTTTGGAGAAAAAAATTTCATGTCTTCTTGTTCATTAAAAGAGATATTTGGAAGGCAAGGTTTGCATAGTCAATGGTATGAACTTCCCAAAAGGATGCTTGGAAATAACAACACATGAAACAATAGCTCATTGTTAGTTCTATCTTCTGTCCACTCGGTTAATTTTAAAAGAACTATTAGAAATCAACAACCAAGAACAACCAGATAAAGCATTTGTGCAACCAACAGTTCCATAGTCTACCACAATCAAAAAAAAAAAAAAAAAAAGCAGATTATACGCCTGGAAAGGACCCTTGGGTTTTCAAGGCAATAAATTGAAAACCTCAATATATCTTGTACATTAAGCCAAAATGTGGAATCCTAGAAAAGCAGTATGTACAGCAAAATAGCCTTTCTAGCCAAATAATATACTGTTTACCCCATGGACACCAGGGGATTACCATGTACAAACTGAGAAGTTTCATAACACCTGATTTAAAAATCACCAGTTATTGATCATTCAGTTAATAAAGATTTTTGGTGAGCTTTAAGCATAAACTGATCAAAAATAAATTAATAAGATTTATTGTACTGAATTTGTTTTACCAATTTGACTAAAAGCAGTGAGTTGCTGCTTAGCTTTTATCTCCTGGTTCATTTCCATGTTTTGCAGTTCAAGAATCTCAAAGCTCTACAAAAAGTTAACTTCAGACTCCTAATGAGAGGCTGCTGAAGCTGACAGAGAAGTGGTTGAGACTGATTCTGCAGTTCACTCTTTGTGACTGAGCAGATGTATTTCTAATTTTTCCTTCCCATCATTTACCACCTCCTTCTCCACTATATTTAGGATTGAATGCTCATTTTCTCAACGTTTTCCATTCTGTTGTGTTTGTTCCACATTTGAGAATCAGTAGGTCAAATGTGCTGCAGACTATTTTGTTAGACTTGTTAAAATCAAATTGAAACTGTATGATTAACGATGTGAATCATCTGTGTTGTTGTTTTTTTTTTTTTAACAGGAAAGTAAACAAGTACTTCTCTAAAGCTCCACCTGCTTTGGTGCTGTTATGGTGCTGTGCATATCAGAGAAAACAATTCCCGCTTCTCAAGGCTGAACTAAAATTAGGCTCCACCTGCAAGATGTTAGTGAAATCTTACACAGCTGCATTCCAGAGACAAGTTCCACAGATTGCTTTTGGAAAGCACTGTGCATTTCTGGCAAAATCAAAATCAAACTTGTTAGCTTTTTTTGCCTAACTTTTCAAAAATGTATTATTAATGATAAATGCAATTATTATCACACTAATCATGCTGATAAGTAATCTCAAAAATAGATCCATTTAAAATGTAATTTTACACCCACATCCCACTGTATTTAACCACTTCTTTGCAAATGCAGGCAGTAATCATAATAATACATGGCACTTAGACAGCACTTTATTCATTTATAGACACTTCTGTGGCACTCATCACCAGAGTAACTTTATTTTCTTTATTATGTCTTCAAAGTGCTGCACTGACATTAACAAATTAATCCTCACAGCACTTCAGTGAGAAAGGAATAAGTCTGATCATGCACTATTTACTAAGCAAAACTCAACTTTTATCCACCCTCCATAGTCTAACAGAGCGAGTAGGAACATTAAAACATAGATCTCAAGAGCTGCAGACCTATTAAAAATTATTCAAATTCCAACTTTGATGCAACAGACAATATTGCTATTGACTTCAATAGTGGAAAGGCCTATATATATTCTTATTCTTCCACAAAACTTCTTTCTGATAAGTGAATGCTAAACATTACAATGTATGGAATTTTTGGAAGTGTCCGCAAAATCGTAAACACAACAAACTTAAACTAAATCAGTATTTCATTTAGCAAATGGGAGTGAACTATATAGAATTATTTTTCCAGAGGTAATGGGTTTTTAAAGATCTTCACTGAAAAACAAAGCTTGTGTATATCGAAGACTGAAGTGAAAATTGTGTCGGTTTTCATTTGCTGTGTTTACAGAAAGACAATTGCTTATTTGAGACTTTTATTAACAATTTAAATGTGAATTGGATTAACTAGATGTAAGTCAGTTAATATAATAAACAAAAGATGAAAACAGATATAGTCCTGTTATGTATTTGATAGCTCCTCTGCAGATAAAGTTTGATAATGAGAAAATACATTCTCAAAACAAGGCTCTGAGCAACCTGACCTAGTGGGAGGTGTCCCTGCCCATGGCAGGGGGGTTGGAACTAGGTGATCTTTAAGGTCCCTTCCAACCCTGACAATTCTATGATTCTATGATTAACCAGTTGCAACAAAATATAATTGATACCCATAACTGAGGACAGACTTGCAATGGATAATTAATGTCACAATTTATTTCACATGCTAGGATATTAAAACATTAAAATAATTGAATCAAAATAGACTACCAACCGCGGTACGTGAGTAAACATTTTGTTTACTGTGCTTCCCAGTTGTTACTGTCAAAAAAGAAATATAAAAGGAGGTTTAACTTTCAGCTCCTAGATAGTGAAGTCCTCTCTCTTTCCACACTATATACCATTAAAGACTTGATGGCCCCCTGAGACCAAGTAATTCTAGTGCACAATATAACAAAAGAGTCAGTGCACTGGCAGTATGGGAGTGGACTGGGGCACTTAGATAAGTTTCATTCATTGCAGTAGCCCAAGGGAGCAGTGCATCAAGCCAGCTGCACTGGCTCAGTCCATCCTGTAACTTTACACTATTTTCCCTCTAAGTCACTACTAATCCCTCGGGTTTACATGTTTTTTTGGGCGGCATCAGAGAAAAGCAGTGTGAAATTGCCTGAAAGCCTCTTTATAAATAAGACTTATGATATAGACCAGTTCTGTTGTTGAAAGACTGAAAGAAATGCCCTTGAGGATCACAAGAACCATTTTACAAGTCTCCTACTAAGATTTTTTTTGGTTTCTGTCTAATGACTGATAACTTAAAAAAAACCCCAACAACAACAAACAACCAACCATTCACAGCTTCCTCCTTTAACTTAAGTCTGTCGGGTTTGCTTTTGTTCAGCTAACGACAATATACCAATACAAAATGCCGTTTGCTTAGATGTCTTTGCTTTGCTATCTTCTTACTCGCAAATTGCCTCTTTTTAATGATTTGTCTTACTTCCTGGAAAAGTTCAATGCCCTGGAACAAATTCCAGTCTGGCTGTGTGGATGCGGCTGCACTGAAGGCAAGAGGAGGTGAATTCACTAACGCCATGTCTGGAATTTGCCCAGGCACTTCACATGCATGGATTCGTAAGGCACATGCCACTAGTCTTGTGTCGTTGCCTGTGCATCAAACTGAGACACAGTGAGAGTCACTAACTGAAGGAGAGGTTTCAAACTGTTTAAACCCAATCTGCGGTTGTCCCTGTAAGTTTGAAAAGCCATTTCATATGGGGGAATGTCTAGGACTGGCAAAATGTGGTAGCTCAGGGATAAATGTAGGTTTGATCAAATGAGCAATTACCACAAGGTGCTGGCAAAGATGGATTCTGCCCAGTTCAGAACTTAGATAACTAGCAAACTGAGTCTCATTTATACAAAACAAACATAATCTGTGGTAAGAATTTTTCTTTTTTTTTTAAAAATGTAAAAATGGAAAACTCCAAATTCTCACAAAGACTCAAGAGTGTTTCAAATCATAGCAAATGAATCATCTCCTGAGCCTGACTCTTTATCTAAAATCAACTTCTAAAATTAACAGTCTCAGAGATGCCATCTTACATAGTAGTATCTTGTTGACTCTTCTAGCAGGCATGGTGCATGGTTGCTGATAATGATAATTCTCAAATGAGTACCATATGAGAAGCATCCATAATGCCCACCAAACATGCTGAGTACTAGTTGTCTTACCTTTGTAGCATTGTGATTGGAAATTTTGCTTTCCTAAGCTTCACTTTTTGAATACAATCCTTGTTTCTGAACACAGCTTTAATTTCTCTAGTATTTAATTTATTTTTTGGGATGGAAAAAGATGTTGCAGAGATAGTTATATCTTATGTCAACTTACTTCAAGCACAAAGCTTTCTTCTTCTTGTTAACATTGGTTATGGGATCTGAACCACACTGAAACAATTGCAAATTGGATTAGGGGCTTTCCACTAAGTGAAGTTTAAAGTATTCATCTTTGACAACCTCTTTCTTCAGTTCTAATTAAAGATCTTGACAAATATATTTGCCTATTAACTATAGCAAATGAATTATTAGTTTCAAGGCACTTCAATTTGTTTAGTGGAAAACAATATGTATCTGTAACTATGCCTATATCTATACCTATCTATTTGGTACCAGAAACCTTGAATGGAAATTAAGTGACACTTAGGACAGATTTATCCTTTAGACAGAAATATGGATGAAACACGCACAAACTACGTCTGTGTTGACGGTTCATTGATCAATTTGCTATTGATTCTGTGATTAACAGCATCAACTCACTTATATTTAAACCTACAAAGTTGAAAAGCCGTTGCTTTTTGATGATAACTTCCTTGTTAAAGCCAGTGACAACGACCCTATCTAATGAGGTCAGTTCAAGGCCCTGAAAAGCAGAAAGAGAAGCAGAACTGATAAGTGAAAAATTAAGAGTTTCATCCCAAATAAATTACCTAAGAGTACTTGCTTTGGAATTACTCTATGTTCTCTCACGAATTTCAATCTATATGACACGGTATGAAATGGAAAGGAACGAGTTAGTGTGAGTGGATATAACTGGAAGGCAGAATGACAGAAAATTAGTATGTTTCTAAATTTTCTGTGGAATGGATCCTCTCATTGTAACAACTGGGATGTATATTTTTCTAATGCATGAGCATATCTCCAAAAGCTACATTGTTTTTTCTATGTCAGGAAGTGCTCAAAAGCCACTCATGGTGTGTAGTAAATGTTTGGACAACTCGGGCAACAGAAATTTCTCCATGACTGGCTGTTTACCAGCATCTTCATCCTTGCCACACAAAAAATACCTGTTAACCTATCTAAGTTGTTCTTTAGGAAACGTGTGAAGCTTGGACTCAAATACTTTTGAGTTTTCCTGGAGAATTCTGTGAAACTGTAAGATAATTTGAATAATCATATCTAGTTTTATGGATGTTAGCAGTTAAAAAATGTGATGGTACATTACTGAGCTTTACTCCTACTTCTAGTAGAATCAATCATTACAAAGCGATCATTATTGTTTACTTTCCATTATTCCTTTTGTGCATAGGATTTTTCTGAAAGATGAACTATTTCATGCCATGTACCTGTCGTGAAAAGAGTGGAGGAAGAGAACAATGTCATGGCCTCAAATGCTTTGTTCATCACAGTATTTTTCCAAGCAGCAGTATGTTTCTATACTGAAATGGCTTTTAACATGCAGATTGAGCAAGATGGTCAATGCAGAGTCTTCCCTTTCGGGGCATTCCAATCATTCCACAGTGGGACGCCTCTCTTTTCAGTGTCTCTAGCCCTTGAATCCTTTTTGTAACTCAGTGTCTTACTATTGCCCCTTTGGCACAAATTCCTTAGCAGAGACATTTTCTGAATTTGATCTCTCAAGCAGTTTCTTCCTTTCCTTTCCCTTCCAAAAGATTCCATGACCAAATCTTGATTTTCTCTTCCTAGTTGTTCTCAGATGCTCTTCTAATCTGCAATTTGTGCAAGCTTTTTTTACCTAAGTGACTAAGAAGAATAGTAAATCTGGATTGTACTGCCTCAACGACATGCCGTGGCCTTTTCTCAGGGAAGAAGAATAGGGAGGGAAACTTTGGGCCTATTCATTAGTCTGACATATTTTTCTCTTAGTTGACAGCTAGCACTGAGAGTACTTCAAAGGTATTAGATAAAGAGGAAGGAACAGAGGGCCAGCACATCCATTAAATCCATTTATTTAATAAACCATAAAAAGCTTCAGAGCATGAGTGAGATGTCTACAAGTGCACAGAGCCAGCTTTCTCTCCAACCTTTTACTACCGCTGTTAGGAATAAGCAAGAACTGGAAAACATAAACTGAGAACGGCCACATTTTGACCTGAATAAACAACAGTGCTTATTTATAGCAACCTATACAGCAAGACAAGAAGGTCCATGTTTAATAAAAAACAGCTAGATATTCCTGAGCCAGCAAGGAGCAGACTTCCAGGGAGGCCAACACAAGTTCCAAGTTTGACATCAGTATCTAACATGTATGTAACATCCTCCATACCAAGAGTCTTAAGCAGGCTTGGCACAGAACCCTCACCATGTAGCTGTGCTAGATCAAAACTAGATCAACTTGGCTTTAGTCTCTTATTTCTTGAGATAGTCACTTCCGGCACTTACATCAGCATTCACATTCCCTTCAGTCCCTTGGTAATTACAAATTCCTTGGGGCTAAATGGATATTGGAAGCATATGTAAACCCACTTGAAGATCTAGGTCAACAAGCCTTTGATGAATTGATGGGAACCAAATTGGTGCCAAATCCAAACTTTCTAACTTTCTACAGAACCTTCAGGTGCTGAATTTGTGGCCTGAAAATATTTACTTTAGATAAGTTATCAGAGAATATATATGAGTTTTCTTTGTATCTTGTCTAGCGTGCTACTGTAGCAAACTATTATTACAGGTCACTTTAGGGTCAGGAAGAATGCCTCTAGTTTTCTTCTGAAGCTCACCTTGAATGCTTACTACTGAGTACACAGTAAATCTAAGACTTGGTCACACATGTTCCACATAATCAGAAAGCCTGGCTGTCATTTACCAGCTATTACCAACTGTTCTGCAACAGGTGTAGATCAATTGAGTCATTCACTCCACAGAAGTATAATCTCAGCTTAGTACTGAACTAATGTTGACCAATAACTGACAAGAAGGGATTGTTTGGTGCTGCTGTCCAAATTATTTATTTCGTTATCTTTTAGATATTTTATTTTGAGATTAACTGGGTACTTTCATCTTGGCTGAGGTGTGTCAGTTGCTTATGTTTCATAATGCAACTTTTTTTTAGTTTGCTTTAATTTGACGGTTTTAAAATTCTTTGCTTGAGTTGGCAATATTCTCCAGGTGTGTGCTGACACTTTCCTGAGAGGTCTTTTGTTGTAATACATCAGCTGACTTTGAACTTGTCACTCTTTGACAAAGAGGTAAAGAGCCTATCTGAAATTATGATGCACAATCTACACCTCACACATGACTCAGGAGTTCTGTTTGGCTTTTTAGAGGAGAACAAATCTGTGGCTTTAATTTTGCAAGGTTCTGTGCACTCTCCAGAGTGCTGGTAGCAGCTGTTAACTGCCAAATGCTATTTCCAGGGTTGTACCTCCATTAATCACAGTGCAGGTGCACGAACAAAAAATGGTTTTCTGGCATGATAACGTGTTCACTTCAAGAAGTTGAAGTTAAACAAAACAGCTATATTGATGGTAAGTCTATTCAAGATGAAGGGGCAAAAAAATCTGTGCTTTCCTCAAGAAAAGAACAAAATAACTTATAACAGAATTACTTCAAGTTTTATGATTTTCATAAACAGTTCTAGTTTTTATAAAAGAGACCACAGAAAGAAAAGTACTGGATTTTAAAAATAAAACATTCTCAGGTGTTCATGGAACTCGCTATGGTTGTAGTCTCAGATTTATATTTTGCAGGTGCTATTATCCCAGCCAGGTCTAAAGACTGGATATTATTTTTTTCTCAGAGTAACTATGAAAAACTGAATGTTGTTGGTATAATTGGAAAAAAAAACAGACAAAAATCCAATTGTTTATGGATCACATAACATGGATGGTTTATATAAAGTAACAGCAACCTCACATAAACTCATCCATGTTACTCTGAAATAAACATGTCATCAATTGTCTACACAATTGTGTGTCTGTAAAAAAGTAATACACAACTTTGGGGCGTTAGCCACTGCATGTGTGTAGGTAGGACCCAAATAATCTTGATCAGATGGTTTTTGGTATGCTTGCAAGTCTTCTTACCTTTCATGCATCACGATCATGGAAGTTCACTATAGGCTAACAGTTATAAAGCTTCCAGTAAAGTCTGCTGCTATTTAATATTTGATATGATAGAGCGAAATAAACGTTAGTGTCCTGTAAATTGAGTACATAAGACTGAAAATTGTACTGCATGGGACATACGAAACTGGAGAGCTGGAAAGAGCTGAGACATGACTTCGGACAAGACATTCTCGCGGGTACACAATAAGCACAAAGAGACTTCTTGCACTTGTTCCCTATTTTTGCATTAGGCCAGGTGGAGCTGGCCTAACTGCTCATGTAATGTTTTGTAAAGAGGCTTCCCTGATCAAAATCTTTTCTGGAGGAACTGTGCTTGCCTTTGACGTATGCCACCAGTAAATTTCCTGTCGCTGTCAGGATCTTTGAATCTGACACTATAAAGCATATCTGAAGGAGAAGACTCTAGTTCTAAATTAATATTCTCTAATTTATATCATGTGTTTTCACTCGATACTGTTTTCTTAGATTTCAGTTGGATTCTTTTCAACTGTCAAAATCTAATTTTCTTGCTGTAAAAAAGGATGCTCATTAAATAGTTTGTTAAGTATCAGTTCCCTGCAGCAGTTTGTGCTTAATATTAGTAGTTAAATGGGTGGCACCACCATCGTTCAGCCTGTGTAAAACATACTCTGAGCTGAAGTGATTCGGAGAGGGAAATTTCAAAGGTGACAGCTGTTCATATCTCATCAAAAACCCCACTGCTCTTCTGTTCCATGAAATTTTTACTCCTACCTTGACTCTAATATATACTCTGGAAATCTGATGTGTCTCAAAATATCACTGAAGCACCTCATGAGAGTCCTCACAAAAAATATTCTGCTATATCACAGAAGCTATTTTAATATGTAAAGAGAAAGACACAGAAGACATTTGTCAGATACTATAAACTGTAAGTGAGCTGAATGATTTCTTCTAAGGTGAGTTATGATAAGCATGAAATCTGCTTTTTTCCCCCCTTCACTTCAAATTTTTAAAAACATTAATTATTAACTGAATTTCATTTTTCAGTCTTACTATCATGATGTTAAGAAACTTCATAAACAAGGAAATAATTCAAAGCCCACCAGCAGTCCACAAGTGTGGAAACTCCTTTCAACAATTTATGTTCCATTTTCTTCTTTTTCTTTTGCTTTATTGCTGCTGACAGCACTCAAACCGGTGTCTGTTTTCTGCAGGGTTACATTCCAACTCTGCTGGCTTATAAAAGTACTTTTCACTGATGGTCAATCTAGGGTCTTCTGCCTGAGTTCTGTTTTAGAATGAAAATGAGAGTAATGTATTTCCATACAGCTGTATATGTCACACTGATGTTAGAAGATTTTGATTTAAAAATAGGATTGAAAAGGACCTTTACAACTCATATAGTCCACCCCTCTGCTCAAGGTGGGATTCTCTATGCTTTCTGTACTTGTCAACAGGTGTTTGTCCAATCTATTTTTAACAAATCTGGTTTTAGCAAGTTTCTGTAATGGAGATTCCACATGCAGTGAAATGTAGCACTTCTATAGCTCTCGCTTAGACAGTTTTTCACAATACCTAACCTGACCCATCCCTCATGAAATGTATCACACGCATTTGAAAGAAGTAAAGACTTTCTTTTTCGTGTTTGCTGCTCCTTGTCACGTCTTTTCCTCAGTTTTTTATATCAGAGCATGGCTATTTTATAATAAATATTTAGAACTGATTTTCAAAGGCGGAAAAGCTACTTCTCAAATGAAACAATGCAAAACAAATATAGCTTTGAATGCGCTTACCCTATCACACTATTTCTTCTCACAGGTAAACTGCTTAGCACTTAACTATAATAATGCATAATTTTTGGACACCTGTAATTGATGTCTTGGGACAATGTTTAGGCAAGAAATTTACAGGCACATAATGAAAAGACTAAACTGGGAGTACCACTATGATAAACCTTAACTGTTCTAGTCTGCTTTTATAATGAAAAAAATTGAAAAATTCTATATGGGAATATCCTGAAGAAAACAAAGAAAGACAAAGAAGAATTTTTTTTCGAGTAAAACTATAAGTAGACAAGCTTGGGGAGTTATTGCCCTTCTCTTGGTGCATAAGTCAAAGTGAAGATTTTGCTGAAATTGAAAAGCAGAGGGACTTAAGTTACAAAGGTGACAAACGGTGATTTTCCCGAGTTGAAGATGAGACAGACTTCCATAAAAAAACCAAACTAAAACAAAAAAGAGCAAGGCTAAAGAAGTCCCCTATCACTAGAAACTGGCAAACAAGCGTCAGAAACTTATTTTCTATTCTTTTCAAGACCCAAGGCATATTTAAAGCAGTCTGCCTTTTCTGAACAAAAAAATACACCTGATAGAAAAAACCAAAGAGAGTAAAAGCTGTAGAAAACCTAGACAAGTAAAACCTAGTAGCTCTCAAACACTTAACAGGTCTGTTGATTTAAACCCTTATAGCTCTTTTAATATCTATATATATTAACTGTGGATCACCCTGAGGATCAAATCCTGATACCGTTGAAATCAAGGGCAGATTAAGATCTGAGAGGACATATTCTTTACTTATTCATAATTGAAGCATATTTCCCATTGATTTCAAAATTCTTGATGAAGATAACCAGTTACATGTTCAGGTAAAGTATTAACAATGACCACAAAAATGGACCTTGCAAGATACTAGAAAATACATAACAAATATAGAATGAACACTCTAACCATCTATGAACCAAATGAAGAGGGAATAAAAAAACCCATAAAGGTGAATCAGTCACTTGCATGTAATTTTCATTTATATTTTAATTAAAAATAATTGCCTCGACAAGCTTTGGAGTTAGAGATTTCCTATATTAACATGTGTTCCCATAATCAAAATCTAGAATAAAAGCTTTTACATCTAAAATACTAATTGGAGGGTTTTAACATCAGAAACATCTCCTATAATAAATTAGACTCATCAGGAAGGTGATCAAACCCAAAAATAGTTAGGCATTAATTTTATTTATTTTAAACTAGGCATTTCCTTGACATTCACTTACTGTATTGCATTGATTATTCAAATAATTTTTCACTTGCACAAGTTGATGGTCTGAATTTACTAAAAAAAAAACAACCCAAAACCCCCACAACCTGCTCATCTGTTTAATCCATTTATTCTTATTTGGCTTTTATGCAGACATTACTACTGTGAAGGAGTAAGTGGCATCCAATAGCAACTAACAAGAAATAAGGAAGCTGCAGGATAAAATGTGCTCTGCACAGTGTACTGTTTGCTGCTGAAAAGAGAACTGTTGATGGACAAGAGACAGTCCCTGGAAAGTTGTTTGGCCAATAGCAGCTGTTAGGCAGTAGTATAAAACAGCCTTATATAAAATGCACATTTTATGGTTCCTAGTACAGAAGATCAAAAATTAACTATAAACAGGAACATAATTAGGGGATTAATGGTCAAAGCTTCTACATAAAGGGAGAGATTTCCAGGGAAAAAAAGTGTGTTATAAGCATTTTTTAATGACTAGGCTTTAGAAACAAACTTGAAAATAGAAAAACAACAGTTCTGTTGTGCTGGAAAGGTCACATTAAACAATTCCACACTGGCTTTATCCGCCTTAAGAACCAGGAACTGGTTTTGCCTCTTTAACTTGCCAAGATGTTATTCTTAACCTTGTGGGTAGAACCATGAATCAGAGTTCCATGGTTTCAACAGGTAGTCAAAGGAAAAGGTTCACTTATTTAAAGTAATTCACAAAAATAATCACAGAATCACAGAATGTTAGGGGTTAGAAGGGACCTCGAAAGATCATCTAGTCCAACCCCCCTGCCAGAGCAGGATCACCTACATTAGGTCACAGAGGAATTCATCCAGGTGGGTTTTGAATGTCTCCAGAGGAGACTCCACAACATCTCTGGGCAGCCTGGGCCAGTGTTGAATCATCCTCACAGTAAAAAAAGCTTTTTCTTATGTTAACATGGAACCTTCTATGCTCTAGCTTGCACCCATTGCCCCTTGTCCTATCATTGCTCGTCATTGAGAAGAGCCTGGCTCCATCCTCCTGACTCTCACCCTCTACATATTTATAAACATTAGTAAGGTCCCCCCTCAGTCTCCTCTTCTCCAATCTAAAGAGACCCAGCTCCCTCAGCCTTTCTTCATAAGGGAGATGTTCCACTCCCTTAACCCTCTTTGTGGCTCTACACTGGACTCTTTCAAGCTGTTCCCTATCCTTCTTGAACTGAGGGGCCCAGAACTGGATACAATATTCCAGATGCAGCCTCACCAGGGCAGCATACTTGACCTAGTAACCATACCCCTTCTTATACACCCTAGGATGGCATTGGCCTTCTTGGCCACCAGGGCCCATTGCTGGCTCATGGTCACCCTGCTGTCCACCAGGACCCCCAGATCCCTTTCCCCTATGCTGCTCTCCAACAAGTCAGTCCCCAGCTTACACCTCAAGTATCGTTGGGGTTGTTCTTTCTGAGCAATGCATTTTGTGAGTTCAACTGCCATACTTCTGCTTGTAACCTATATGTAAGTTCAGCTGGCTATTTTAACACTCTGGTGTAAGGAATTTGGGATTTTCCTTGAAGAACATCTATTATATGTTTTCCCTTTCCCATCCCTTCTTCTTTCCCTTCCCCCTTCCCT
Source organism: Baryphthengus martii (assembly GCA_013396935.1). NCBI lineage: Eukaryota > Metazoa > Chordata > Aves > Coraciiformes > Momotidae > Baryphthengus > Baryphthengus martii. Next base: position 241,048 of record VWZK01005614.1, on the reverse strand, counting down.
TCCCATCCCTTCTCTTCCCTTCTTTCTCTTGCTTTTCACCCAAGAAGTACTATCTTCACTTCAAGAAAATCCCTTATCTCTCATCAGGGACAGATAGGCAGTTGAAATCCCCAATCTCTTGCATTAGTTTATTTTTAGTGACTCATTAGAAAAATAGATGTTGGCAGGGAAAACATTAACTACACCTTTTGCGACTAGTCTGAGAGGGTGCTCAAGTAATAAAGTAGACAACATTTGGGATTCAGAATGGCGGAGCTGTCAGGGAGCTTCCAAACATTCTCTTTGGTAACAGAGAGTAAGCTCTTCAGCTCAAACTGTGTTGTCATATGTTTTATTCATAGGCCATCGTAAGGGCCGCCAAACAGATTATCATGTTTACATCAGGCCTCCTCAGAGAGATAAATTCTTTAATAGTTGAACTGGCAGGGTCAGTCAGTACAGAGATGCCTGCTGGGCAACCAAATAATAAATAAGAAAAAAGGAAAAAAAAAAAAAGGAGAAATCAAACATTGAACTGCTTAATGATATCCTTCAGCAGTCACCAATCAATATATTTTATCTCTTGCTGAAAAGGTTATATTAAGGTTTCATCATTTTAACGGCATCAACGTTTTTCTGTGAAGTGAGTAATTGCAGAGGTTCATGGAAAAAGCAGTCTAGAAGAGTATAACCTCATTGGAGCTGACAAACTCTTACGAGCACTTATTTGTGATGTTGCATCTCTTTAGTGATTTGGGTTCCTTGTATAATCGAAGTGCCACACGGAGTTTTCCTATTGTTTGTTGCTGGAAGTAAATGTGTTTTAGCAGGCACAATAGCACAGAGCGTTGCTTTTTGTGCTAGAGACTCTAATTTTAAAGCTGGATATAAGATAAAACAGGTCCGTGGGCCACTACAGCTGCATACATATGCAGTCACTCCATTGTTTGCATTCAGGAGGTAATATATGTAAAACCAGCAAATATAGGATAATTCTCACCAATATTACCTTTAAAAGGTCTAAACATAAGCTTGATATTTATTGAGAATGCTCTCACTTTCTGTTTTTATAGAAAATGTTCTTGCTAGCACCACTTATATTTGAAATTGTACTCAGCTTCTTTTCAAATCCTCCAGGTTCTTATCAAAACTTGTTTTTAAAAAAGGAGTGGATTCAAAATACCAATCCACTCTTGCTCTTTCCAGGTGAAATACGTCTATAAACTTCTTCCATTTTTTCCAGAGAACCCTGCTTGTCTCTGTCCACTCGTCCCACCCCAGCATATTTAATCCCTTTTCTCCACAAACTTCTCAGCAGTTCTTGAAACCAACCTGCTGCCTTGACCTTGTCAATTCTGGTATTTTCCACTTGCTTCCGTATTTTATTCCATCAAATTCAACTTTCTACAGCATTTTTAATGCACTGGCTTTTTGTCAATGGTTGTACCTACCCTTCCTTTATGGGCTTCTCATATTTTAATTTAATTTTTCTCCTTCTAAGTCTGATGTAGTAAACAACTCTTGACCAGACAACTGCTCTGTATTTATCCTTCTGATGCTGTAAACATTTTAAGAGAATCAACTAATCAAAGAGGAGTGTAGTAGAAACTTAGAATTAAGATAGGATGAAAAGATGTTCCGGGAGAGTTACGTTTTTTTAATTACTCTTCAGAAGTATTAAGTTAATTTCTATTCTGTGACACATAGTTTATGTATCATCTTTATCTAGACAGTACCTTCATATCGTCCCTAAATGTGATGAGTACTACTTCCTGCTTTAAAAGGAAGATTGGACTACATGATCTCCAGAGGTACATTCCAACCCCTGCCACCCTGTGATGCCATCATACACTGTTTTAAGTAAGATCTATTACAAAGTGAAGTGGACAACAACGACAATAATGTAAGTACCTCAACAGCTATACCAAGCCTTGGGGCATTTAGTTAAAAAATTAAGTATAGTTCATCTGTGCACTGCATCTAATTTATTCCTTTGGAACAGGAACTACATCTTAATTTCAGTAAAGCAATATAAGAAACAAGAAAAGAATGAATAAAATAAAAATGGAAGTTCATAGAAATAAAGGGAAATCAAAACTATGAACTACCAGAATTCCTGCCCTTCAGAAAAGAGATGTTTGACACATGCCTTTGGTCATGAGCAAGGAGGGAGGGAGACGCTGGCTTGAAGATCTGTAAATATCAGGACTATGAAGCAATGGCATGCCAATAGCTACAGCAAATGTTTGTAAATTGAAATACTGTTTTACTTTGGAGAGATCTGCTTATTAATTTGCAAACAGCAGACGTACTTCATTGGGCATACAGCTTCTATTTTCCCATTATGTACAGATTCATGGCTCGGTATCTAACATGCTGCCAGATGAAAACATTTTGGGGAAAAAAAAAAAGTATATATTCTGTTGTGTTAAATTCAGTTACATGGCATCTGATTAGGCTGCTGGAAGCTAGAGTGATGAATTGCATGAAAACGTGATAAGACATAACAAGCTGCAACAAAGTTGGCCAGAGTGTAAGAAATCTGCATGAGGCAGTGAGTTAAAAAGATACAAAGGTATGGAATCAAATAATCAACAACATCTAAGTGGCACACCACATAGTCTGAGGGGTAACACAAGAAGAATTTGCTGTTTCTTTAGTCCCGAGTTGTTCCATGTTGGACTTATAACTTTGAATGAGCAATAGCTCATGAAGGTAACAAGCAATTGAACCAGCAACTGGCAATTGGAAAGACATGCAGAAGCTTTGATTCCTTTGCTACTTGTTGGGAGGAAGAATGCTTTATGGGAACCATGAGGCTACCACTGTCACACCAAATTGAACAGGGCTTGTGCTCTGAATCTTTCTCATAGTTGTATTGAAAAGATTGGTGAAACTGTGCTGCAGTGCATATCACAGAATATATATCTATCCAAAAAAGTCAGCAAAATTTGGATTGTTTTCCTTCTCAGTTTGCGTTTTAAGCATTATAGTATATTTGGACTATGAACAGTACCTTGGACTTGTTTAGAGTGCAGTATGTTTAGCCTGACAGAGTATATGGAACAAACATCTGCCTATTTGTAGAGAAAGTGGATTTAGGAATAATGGAATGGGCTCTTGTGGTGTGCTTGATTTAGTTTATTTATTGCTATTTACCAATGAGGAAAAAGGCTTACAAACTTCAGCCTTTTCTGGTCTCCAAAGACAGGCATGGAATATTTTATATGCAAGAGAAGGCATAACTGCTATATTTTTCTGTAATTGAAGGAAACTTAATCTTCAGCATTTTGTGTATCATTTCAGACACTGAAAAATTTCATATAGCTTTTGGACTTGTTCCTCAAGCCTGTAAGTACATTCCCATCACTATTCCGGGAAGCATTGTAAAAGGAAGTGGAAGAACAGGGGAGCTTTATTATGTTGCATCATCAGAACTATTTGAAGAAATACAGATGGAGTATTATAAAACCATGAAGCACAATGTGGGAATGGGAAAAGTAACTTCTATGTTTTGCATTTTCTTTTTTTGCTACAGATATTTTCAATTCATTTTATGAATTCTGCTTTATTGCATTAGAGGAAAAAAAAAAGGTAAGATGTAATGATAGGATTTGGGACTTTTCTGATCTTTATTGATCTTATACTCCAGGTGGAGAAAGGGAAGGGTAAAAGCACCATCTAAACATACAAATCCAAAGTGTTAGTTCAACAGCTACTTCAGCTTTCCCTTTTAGTTTCAAGATTTTGGATGACCTGGATCAAGTGACCAGAAAAGCATTGCTAAAATTGGCTGAAAGAGAATCTATATTTGAAAAACCCCTCTAGCTAAGCTCTGATTCTGCCATCAGTTATGTTTGGAGGCAGCTGCAATCCAACATCACTGGATGTCAAAACCCCACACAGATGGTAACTAATGGGAAAGGAAAAGTCTGTTCTCTTTGGATTCTTTGTACGTCTTTCTTCCTTACTTTAGTTAATACATACCTGATTTGCTATTGTAAGTTAATTGATGAACACAGCATAATAGAGGTGGTCCATTGTGTCTAGCATAAAAGTGACCAAGTTTTGGTGCAGCTGTGTATAGAATGCTTTTAAAAGACACCTGGGGAACTGGTCTTCAGATGTATTGATCATCGTCACCATGGCTTTCAGTGAAGTTGTGAGCATTCTACATTGCAGACATAGAGAGAAAAGAAAAGGAAAATCTTAGCAGAAGGATTCCAACATGGCTGTATTTTCTGGAAGCACTATCTAATATGTAAGAATGGTACAATGTATTCAGACCAAAAGCCACTATAGTCCATTGCTCAGTAGTAGATGCTTAGAAAAGAGTATACAACAGGACAGGCATCTACTGATGCCTCTGATATTCCATCTCTTGGTCATCTGCAGTCAGATATATTCTGAGTCACTTCTTGGTGGATTTAATGAGTTTGTCTAATTGCTTTTTGAATCCATGTAAATTCTATTACCTACAGCCCCCTCAGAAATATTTAGGTAATATTATGTATTTGATTTTAACTTGCTGTCTGACAATATAATCTGACTCCCATTTTTCTCATGTTATGAGAGAGTTAATAATTGTTCCTTAATCACCTTCTTGATGCTACTCTGATTTTATGGAGTTTTAACATATTCTTCATCAGTCACCTGTCCCAGATTGAAAAGCATCCAGTTATTCCTTGTATAGCATACCTCTTACCTGCCTTTCTCTGCAACTTTTCAAGTTCTAACATCACTTCAAAAAAAAAACCAAACAAAAACAACACCACAAAGCAAGAGGAGGGTGGATGATGTCTAAAATGTCTTTGGTGTGGGAAAGAGAACACCATGGACTATTGCAAGATGTTTTGATTGTTCCTCTTTTGCTCTGAATAGTTTTTGCTCACTACTGAGCACTGAGCTATCATTTTGGTTTGGGTTTTGGTTTGTTTGTTGTTGGTTTTGTTTGTTTGCTTGTTTGTTTTTCCAGGGAGCTAGCTTTTATAAATTCAAGATCTCTTTGCTCAGTAGCAATTGCTCAGCTATTTTTGCAAGTAAAGTTAGGATTGTTCTCCTATGTGCCCTTGAGGTGGGACACAGGAACAAGACCTTCAGTATTCAAGATCTGTGTGGATCTTTCATGACTTGTGGTATTTGTGGTTTCCCATTTACTGCTTAGAAAAAATGGGGGAAAGCAAAACAAATATAGAGAAAAAGAAATCTCTGTGAAACTTAAGGAGCTTTTGTGGGTTTCCTATGACTTTAATACTATATTTGATATCAAAGAAATTAAGTAGCTGTCAGTCCCAAGATGGGAAAATCAATTTTTTTCTGACATTTAATTTGTGCTTTTGAGATGCAACATAAGAGTAGTAGAGTATAAAGGTTCTGACTTTCCTATTGGTTAATTTCAAAGCTTTGATTAAACCTTTCATTTGAAACAGTTTCAATTTTTTATTTGACATTTCTACCAAGGTTACCAAATCTCTGGCTGGTTTAAATGAGAAAAGAGAGTAAGATGTCATTTCCTATCCATAGATCCCAGGTTTTTGAACAACATTTCCTTGGAATCTGCATCAACATTTCACCAGAAGTTCATGATGTAATGAATTTGAAGAGACAGCAAAGTCATAATACAAGTATTAGATTGGCTGTGTTCACCATCTCGTCCAGTATCAAAATCAGACTGCTTGCAAGACAATGACTTTTTTGGACTTTGCTATGAAAAAGTCTGAACAGTCTTATGCTGGGGAACAAAGAAACACAGGGAGGCAATGTGATGTGACTGAGAGCACAATTAAGCCCTTTCCAGCAAAAGTGGATTGGATATCTAAGTGTTTCAGGCTTCGCACTTTTGTCAAACTGTGCACTCTATATTATTTTCTTTGTCTGTTACTCTTTTTTTTTCTGTGTTTGTCTTTAGAAATAACTCTCTATGCTGTAAATGCCCCCACAGCCACATGCTAGTGGCTGTAACTCAGCAATGAACTCATGTTCTTTGGGTTGTTGCTGAAACATGATCTAATCTTCCCACTGACAGCAGTAGAAGTACTTAAAACAGAAAATACACTGTTAAAATCAGTGTCCCTTTAAGTATCAATTGCATTTTTTCATAACTAAACTTATTTAGTCGTGAATAAAGCCAGATACTGCAAATATTTATAACTAGTGTGCTGGCAACAGTCTGTCAAACTGGAATAAGTAGGACTAGTCATGAGTAAGTGCTGCGTGAGGAAGTAAGCGCTAGGCCAAGCAAGGCTTCATTACTGTCACAGAGATCTAGACAAGAGGGAACCGATCTGGAAGGAACACTGCACTTTCTCTACTTGCCTCTGATGTGCTCTACTCTGAGATGCTTAGTCACTTACTTTGTTCCTCTTGGCTCCCGAGGTGCTAATGCTTTGGTGCAGTGCAGGAATAGCACGTTACTGTCCTGATCTTGTTTAGGGTCTATGGGTATGAGTGGAATGTAAATGTTGCTTTCAGAGGCAAGCTACATATTCATTTTGGTAGGTAATTATAGATGACTGCTGTGACTAACATTTTAAATGTATGATGGAGTTAGGAATATGAATATATGTTTTAATGAAAATGTGTTTGGTAAACTCTCTCAGACAAATATGCTTTTGTTTTGTCCATACAGCATTGAGCACAACAGGGCCGTACTCCTTCTTTAACTTCTCCGGTGTAATACAAGTAATAAATAACAATATATGCTCATGGGAGGATTTAGTAGTTAGGACATCTTGTTTATTACCTTAGAGTATATATAATTCAAGCTTTATTTTTGTTACTTTCTTTTTTAGTAGACTACTTTTCCATCTTCTTCAATCAGAAGTCAATAAACTACACTTTTGCCCTATGTCTAACTTGTCAAGGTCTCTAAGAGAAAATATGTTTTAAAGAAGTAGGAGTTAATGGTCACTCCTGCACCATAAATTGTGTTGGCAGACACACTAGTAGCTTATAGAAGTAAGGATGGCTTTCTCCTTGAAAGCTCTAATGAGACTGGGGAATAATATACAATCTGTGATTCAGGTACACTGCACTGCAAATTTGGGAGATTTTAAACAAGTTGTAATGCTTAATAATAGTGGAAATACATTCCATCTGCTTCTTTTCTGAACGCAGCAAGATAAATACTTGTTATATTTGTGCAACTTAACTGCCTTTGATTTCTATTGCTTTCAAAACACTTAATGATTTTCTTATGCATGTGAAAGTAAACGCCCTCAAGGATTGTCTTGAACTCAACCACAATGGATAAAAAGGAAAGACACCAAATTCTTCTGGAAACTTCTCGACAGCTTTTGAATAACAGACTTTTAACTCAGTTACTACAAATCTTTTGTAACTCGTGTCATTATTATTAAACATCATAAGTCTCCCAAGACAATTAGAGCCAAAGGGGTATATTAGTTTAATTTTATCTGATGTGTTTTCAGACTATGTAGGCAACTGCTGCTAGAAGAAGGAAACTTGCAAAGAAGAAAAAAAATGAAATTTTAATATTTGATTGAGCCACTCTGGGAATGTCTTTTTGAAGAAGTAAGACAACTTAAGATTGGACTTCTTCTAAACAATAAAATGAGTCTCACTTCTGACTAAAACTTGACAGATTTGTAGTATTATTTTTGCTACCATATTCTTTAAAGCCTGCACAAAACTGACAGCTTGGCAGAAATCATATCTCTGGAAATAACTCAATATGTATATTAACCTCAGAAGAAATATAGTTGATTCAGTAAACAGTAATTCATTGATAATCTGTATTCATCTATAACCTGCAACATGCTTACAGTCAGTGCAAATTGTTATTTCCTTTACTCTATGAGCAAAATTTTGAATACAGCATTCTCAAAAAGTGTCAATATGCAAACAACTAAGAAAAAGAGCCTTCCTAATCCTAGAGAAGCTCACACACCACCAGCCTTTATATCAACTTTATTAGTGAATGACTGGAAGTCATTAATGACTGTATATGTCCTTAGTGTAAGTCTTGTAACCTTACTCTTCTGCCAAGACGCCACTACTTTTGTAGTGCATTCTTCTATTGTGTATTCAGCTGCTCAGTCTATGTAGTAAAGATTATTGTTTTCTATTTCATCTCTGTACTGTAAAGTATTTTCTAGTAATTAACACGTAAGAATTTCAAACAAACCAAAATTCATTCTTGCAGAAAATCATGAAAATGGAAACATTAAAAGTTGAAGAATTATATAACATAAATAATTATAGAATTTATTTTTTTTTTAAAGAAATGATAATTTGGAAGTCTCAAAACATAAACTGCCATTTCCAATTTTTTTTTTTAAATGTAAAAAGAAAACAGTGCATTTGTAGTTGACATTCTAAAATAAATGATAGGAAAATTATATTGCTAGTCTCGATTTTGAAGAAATATTTTTTATTCAAATCAATGCTTCCTTTTATCTTGAAATCCAAGTTCAGAGTTTTAAATACTTGGCAAGTCTCTCTTGTCCATGCAAATATTCAATGACCTCTAGTTGTGTGGTTTGTCCATTAAAATTGTACAAGCTCATTAAAAAAGAAGTCAATTAATAGTTGACTACTTTTATGAGAGCTATACATAGAATTTTATACTGTGTAACGGCATTGCTTAGTCCAAGCTGACAGAAAATTAAAGCATGATTGCAGTATTAGGGCCTCTCTTTTAATTTTTTGTTTGTTTGTTTTGACTGAGGTACAGAATTATATCCAAATAGAAATCTTTCTGCCATTTATGGTGTTCACCTTGCAATACGAGACGCTGTGTCAACCTAGTCAGAAATATTACGAGCTCTTGCTAACTAATGCCTTCATTGGAAGCTGTTTCACCAACTACTTTGAAAAATATAATAGTCCATCTTGCCTCACAGTTCCTGCCTTCATATACTGCTGTTTATTATACTCTCATTCTGAATATGATTATATAAAAAGTGCCACTATTAGAAGACCTTCGAGCTTGATATCAGGCTCATAAGTGAAGAACCACCTGATTATAGTGATGTTCAACTGTCAAGAGCTACATATTCTGTGGAATAAACCCTGACCCTTCAGTGACATTTAAGACTGAGATACCACTAATGAACTTAAAGAGCTTGAGAAAAACTTTGGTTATTCTCTGACCATGTTCTGATGAATCAGGCTTATTAGCTGGTCTTGAAACCATGGAGCAGAGGAAAGCATTTAGTCCAGTTATGTCAACTGTGTCAGCTTTTGCAGAACATTTACATCTGTAAAAAAGGGAGGCTGATCACATTTAATTGAAGGAAAATTGTTACTGATTATCATTCAGAAAAGAAGCAAAAACCAACACTGTACCATCCATCAGGAACATCTGTTCTTTGGAGTCCAATATATGGTAAGAACAATTAAAAACTGCCTGGATTCATATGTACTTGCTTCAGGACACTGAGTGAAAACATGTCTGTTATCAGCTACAGCAAGCAGGAAATGCATTACCATTTATTCAATTCTAGTTTTCTCCTGCCAACACTTGGGTTAGGGGCTCCATGACAAAACCTATGGCAGATGGAAGAGGGACCAGAGCTGGAGCGCCTGTGCTCCTCTTGCTAACTTCTCACACTTTAGTTCTGCTTTGATTTTGAGAAGTTAATTCCAGTCACTGAATTGCTGAATAGGCCTTCGTGAACCATTACATCACTGGTGATGTGGTGCAGCGTTTGGTTTTATGATAGAGGTGGGCATGGATAGACTTTTCTGTAGCTGTCATGGGAGGCTCCTACACAACTTACTCAGTTAACAGTCCTTTCTCAGGATAGTAGTAGGAGATAATTCACAGAGATCTTAAATTTATACAATTTTTGTAGAAAGTCTCCAGTTGACATAATAAATTCATTTTCTCCTCTCTAGTGAGATAATCTATCAGCAGAGCTCATTAGCATCTTCTAAAACAAAGACTCTTCTAAAATGCAGTTGACATCCCTGAGATTTATTGCAAGTCATATCATACTAATTTAGAAAACAGTAGTGGAAAGGACCTCTGGAGATGAATCTGATCTGGTATAACTCAACAGCCTGTAGATCACTAGTGAGCTGCAGAAGGATTGCTGCTTGTGCCAGCTAGCAGGCATCCTAAAGATCTGCCTCCCAATTGTTATCTAATGCCTCCTGGCAGGCAGAGACAAAATCTGGCTCCTGACTGCTGTCAATACCCACAGGCGGTCATAATCGGGAGCTGGCTTCCCACTGCAGTCAGTACCTGCAGGCAGGCACAGTTGGGAACCTATATTTGTAATTACTGCAATTATTGGAGACATGGTAGTCCATGGACTTTTTTGAACAGAGTTGGATGATCATTTGAGTACAAAAGATTGAGGAAAACAGAACTAGCTCATCTCTCTACCAAAGGCAGGATAAATGATGCCTACATAATTCTCGCTTCTAAATTTGAAGGTGATATATTCTTTAAACATAAAAAAAAAAATCATAGCCATAATTTTGTTTCCAATAAAATAGCTAATCATTCTTATTTCATTTTATTCAGTGTCTCATGTAATTAAAAAAAAAATAGTGTCATCTTTGAAAATAACTCAAACCCTTGTAAAAGCAGAAGGGGACGAATTTCAAAATAGAAATTACTCCAACCTTTATGTGAAAACTTAGCTATAAAAGAAAATAAAGAGCTACTTTAATGGTAAGGAAGAATGTTCTAAACACAGTATGTTTGAGATAATGATCTGTAGTTTAAAGATAAAAGGCCTGCTATATAAAAACCGATAAAATACCATATTGTTACAAAATCAAATAGAGACCTTTCAAAACTATACTTGTGCCTAACTTGGTTTATCCTGTGAAATGCAAATAGCACTGGCCATTCACATCCACCACAGAAAATAGCAAACATCGCCACTCTCATGCAGCTCTATGAATCATCCCAGAGCATTCGCTAGCTCCTTTTTGGTCTGTTGCCCCTCCTTCCTCAGCAATATTAGTAAGTGATATTTGCTTAAGACTTCATGTAGTACAATGGAGTTAATTGATTCCTTTTCTTTACCTTGTAGCTGGACTTTGTTTGAGAAAGATATTGGGAGAAAAGTCTGAAATGTTCTTATGTTAGATCCTACTGCCTTTTGTGGGAAAGGAAATGCAGGTGTTACACAGAATCACAGAATGCTCTAGGTTGGAAGGGAACTCTGGAGATCATTAGTCCAACCTCTCTGCCAAAGAAGTTTCACCTAGAGCAGGTTGCAGAGGAACATGTCCAGGTAGGTTTTGAAAGTCTCCAAAGAATGAGACTCCAGAACCCCTCATGGCAGCCTGTTCCAGTGCTCCATCACTCTCACAGTGAAGAAGTTTTTCCTTATGCTTATGTGGAACTTCCTGTGTTCCAGTTTGTGCTCATTGCTCCTTGTCCTGTCACTGGGCACCATGGAAAAGAGACCAGCCTCATCCTCTTGACATTTGCCCTTTAGATTTATAAACATTGTTAAGATCCCAATATTGTTACACTGTTGTTTGTTTAGGTTGTGTTGTCCTCTCTCATTCCATTGGCTATCTTGTGTGTTCCGGTCTGCTTTCCTAATGCGCTCCACACCTATGACAGTGGCCATAGTATCAATCAGAATAGAAGCTTTAATGTGGTCTTGGAAGTTTTAATTCTTATCATAAAACATTAAGCGCACTAGAGAAATTTAGTATTTCACGCTTCCTGCTTCTCTACAGGCAGTTTGTGCTCATTGAAGAGCAAAGTTTTAAAATCCACGTGTTTATAAAATATAACATGTCTACGCAGAAGTGTCGCTTTTCTTTAAAAAGAAGACAATACATTGAAATGTATTTTCCACATCTGGAATTCTGCCTTTATCCTTGAAATGTCAGTTAATGTTAAAACAACAACTGAAACACTGTATGACTCTACCAAATGCTGTTCCTGCCTACTGTCATCATAATAAATGTTTATCAGTGAAATTAAAATTAATATTTAGCCATCCTGAAGTAAGGTGGGATGATTGTGAGTTATTAGCTCAGAAGTTACCTTTGCAGATCTAATAAAGAATAAATTGTTTTCATCATGAACTGTAACTACATCAGTCACAGAATGTTTTACTTGTGCTATATTTGTGTCTGGATATGATCAAGTTATTTGCTAGGCGAACAGAAATATAGAATTTTGGAGGGATTAAAGGTACAAAGAGGAGTATTTCACCTTTGTGTTCCAACCTTAGAACAGCGTGAAAAAAATCCCAGCAATACACAAACCTCTGGCACAAAAATATAGTTACTTGACTGCCACTAATACTGCAGGAGACTGAGCTTCAAAATAAAAAAAAAGGAGAGTGGAGGTGGAGGTGTTGAAGACACATGATTTTACATGGGAAAAAAGGCTTTGGCAATCTTGTTACTATAATTCTTGTTTAGCCAAAGACTTATCCAAGTCTGAACCGAACTGGGGTGAATTGAGAGCAGTAATAAAGAATGGCTGAGGATTTGGACAGAACTACTGAATGCTAAAAAGGTGGCCACTTTCGGTTGCTAAAAATTTACTGGTGACATTTTTATTTTTCAGTTTTGCCATTTCAATCCTAAAATACCAATATAAATCTGCAAATAATTAAACACACCCGCTCCACAGATATTTCCCATAATCCAGAGAAATAAATCTAGATATATGATCCAGTGCACATTGCAGCTGAGTTCCCCAACTTACATAACATTTTAAAAGAAAAGCAGAGTAAAAGTGACATGACAGCTCTTTGAGGTCATGCCCCAGTATGTTGATCCTACTATATTTAAAGGGTAAGGCTGGGTCACTAACTAAATAAGATCAGTGCTGAAGATTTTTTTTTGTGTGTTCATTTTGGTCTTGATGACCCCGGCAGAGGTCTCACTTATTAAAGTGTGTTTGTGTATGGAGGCAGGTCCAGAGGGAATGTCTTAGATTATGCTCTTAGAATTGTGTCTGAAACTGGAAAAACACTGCTTAAAGAAACATCATGATGGCATTGAAGCTTCGTTCTAGTCTGGTGCAGAGTTAATTCAGCTAAATACTAACTAAAACACACAGCTCTGCCCTGAAAGGAGGCCAAATGCTGGCATTTTCATTTTGTGTAATGGGAATGATACTGCTCTATGCAATATATTTGAATGTGTGCCTGTTCACACACAAAAAAAGAAAGAGCATTGAAGTTCAAAAGAGAGAAACTATTCCATATTATTGCAGTTTATTCCGTCCAACAGAAAACAGATGTTTATTTCTATATACTAAGATATGTCAGAGGATATATGAAGGTATCATGCCAATTTTTAACATCCACAAGTATACAGAGAATTAGAGGTACCCAGTGAAATACTGTGGGCCTTAGTGTTAATTCCATTGGTACACTTTTTTCATTGTAACCTTTTTGCATTTTCTCCTTTCTTACTTATAAATGATTTTAAAAAGGGGAAGGAGGGAAATGCAACCTAGTTGCACATTATTTACCTGTGAAGCTTTATGTAAATGACAGTAAATGACAAGGAGACCTAGAGAGCTCACAAGAGCCAGGGAGCAAATCTGAAAAACAAGACAAAGCAAGATTCAGTAATGAAAACTTAAAAGTCAAATACTTAAGGGAAATAATCTGAAACACAAATATACTATGGAAGGAAGATAGTGTTTGGAAAGCACTAAAGAAAAAAAAAAGTCTTAGAGTTAGTAGTGAACAGCAAATTAAATAAGGCCTTGCAATGTGATACAGCACTAGGAAAACAAACAAATGTGATTTTGGCCAGCATATACAAAGGGATCATATTCAAAGTGAAGCAATGGAATTGCATCAGAGGAGACAAAGCATTTGAGAATATGCTGTAGAAAACAATGGATTAATATAGGGCTGTACAAGGTGATCTACTGGATTAAAATTCAAAGCTATGTGAACAGGTGCAACTTCACAAAATTTAGTAAAAATTTACCTCTTTTTTTCTAGAATTGAATTTCATGCAATTTGTTCAGTAATTGCGTGGCTTCTTAATTCTCAGGAATCTAGTAGACAGTTTGCAATTTATCCTGAAGTTTTAAAGAAGACCACATTGGAGAGCAGCAGATTGATGAACCATTTTCCAGTTCTTCTAGTCTCAGTTCCTTTCTCAATTTATGAGCTAGTTGCTTTAAAGCACCCATGTGGTGTTTTTAAGCACTGCAAATGTTTCAGGCCCAACTGTTAGCTAGCTTAAAGACTGCAGGCAACTCTCAAACTTCCATAGCTTTACTAGTAAACATGGAGAGCTCATCAGTGTTGGCTGAGGCTGCAGCGTGCTGCAGGCACACAGAGCAGACAGATCCTGCCTGTTCTGGCTGCTAAAAGGTAGACCTGTGCAACTAGAATTCAAGCTATAACAATTTGCTTGATCTTTAGCTCTTTTGTTCTGAAAAGTTACAGTCATATGACATTATTTACATGGTATTTCTGAAAGCTTCTTATACCATTTTCACATGACAAGCCCCTGCTTAGGCTTGTAGCTGCAAAGATTCAGGAAAGAAGCACTGGAATGGTTTCAGCATTCTTTCACTGCAGAAAACAGAGCTGGTCACGTTGGGTGACACAACTGCTACAGAACGACTGAGACATGAGCTGTTAACTTCACTGTCTTTGACCTGTCATACAGGATACGTAACATATGTTACTAGTCATGATCCTTTGCTAACCTGTGCCTTTTCTGATAAGCTACAGCTGTGCACAAAGAGCACAGAGTAACAGCACTAGTGTACTTAGAAATTCTGCGTGTGTATCATTGAATTTGTGCTTTGCACTCACTTTGTATCAGTGAAATTACTTCATGAGATGTTGGGCAGTAGAGAAATAGGCCAAATGTTTACAGTCTGGGAATATAAAGTCTACACACTGCTGCAGATGTAATGTTTGCTTCAGAACACTCATGTCCACTTAGGCATTCATAGTGTTGACCAAGAGACCAGTGGTCCCACCAATTTGAAAGAAAAGAGGCAGCTGATTGTTAGCAGTACGAGGATGACAAGAAAAACGTTTGCTATCTAGTATATCTAGTAAAACCCAACAACCTATCTGCTCTGTCAGAAGAGACAGGGTAAGCATGTGCAAGGCCAATGCTCAGCGTTCTTAAGTAAACAAACAAACAAATGTACACAAACATGGAACAGATGTTTGATTCATAGGAGTTTTAAGCTGGTGGGGTCAACTCTTGGATGTCTGCCACTTTCCATGTGGCAGTATATAAATCACACGTAGAGTCTGTAATCTATATAAAAATCTATATAGCCTAAACAGAGGAATATGCTACAAATTTGTAGCCTGGGGAAATTTGCTGATGGCATGGAGCATAGTAGCAAACTGAAGAAAGAATTAATTTCAAGTTCAAATAAAAGTTTTTAATTTGCAGTACAATTTGCTGCTGTGTGTACCATATGTGTCTTTCAAAGTAATAAACAGACATCGTGTATACACAGGTGACTGCAACGGAATTACAGTGGGATCATTTTGAGAGAAATTGTAAAATAGGGGAATCTTTTCATCAAACATCAGTTAAATGTGGAGAAGCAATTAAACAGAAGAAGAAAAACCATCAGGAGAAGTCACTATACAAGTGAAAGAATTGAATGAGTGTTTTTCAGTGCTCTGAACCAAGGTAGAAATGTCTTTGCTTTTGCTTATAAACTCCTTTCCCAATAACCTGTTTTAGCACTTGGGAAGGCACAAAGAAGGAACAGAAAGATAGAGAGGATGATGACAAGCTATAAATCTCGATGCTTAAATTAAGTGGTAGGGCTAGAAATACAGTACAGTGCGTCACTTGTTACAGTGTGACAAATGGTGCTCCATTTGCTAAAGTCATTTACAACTGGCCATTAATAAAGGGGCTGGGACAGGGGATGCCACTTGCTAAAGTTCTAAAAGAAAAGTGATTAAAAGTAGCTGGAAGTCTGAGTGTACACTTCAGTACTGGCCAAGAATGGATTTAATTCTTGTTCTTAGACATAAACATTTTACTGATAATGTGCACTGCTCCCTCTAGGATTATAAAATCTAACCATAACAGACAGTACTCCAGATGCAAAATGACTGCGAAAACCTTAGCGCAAAGGAACTTCACTTTTGTATTATAAGAAAGAGATATGTGGAACATTCTCCTAAAAACTTATCAAGACCATTGTAGCAAACCCATTCATAAAAAACCCCACAGGTAACATCTCAGTGGAAATCTAGCTACCCTTCCCAGTGCTGGAGCTCAGATGTGCATGCTGTTAACCTGACTTTTCCTTTATACTCTTTCCCTCCATTATGTGGAAATATTGGAGGAGACTTCTTATCCTGCTGCTTAAGTAGGCAGCCAGTTTATTTCTTCTTTCCTCTCCTCTGTTCTCTTCAACACATAGACCCAGGTTGGTTTTTTTTCTGGTGTATGCTGGAAGTGCCTGCTATTCAAATTTATTTTTTATATTCTTTGTTTAAAAATATCTGCAATTGTGTAGGCCCCCCAAGATTTGGTATCTAATTCCCTTTCAGAGCTGCACTAGCCTCTGGAAAGGATATAGGCAGAAGGAAAAGCATAATCCTGTGTCCTCACTTGCTGAAGACTCATGGCATCATTTGACTCACATTGGTGAAGACCTCATGGTCTGTAGCCCTAGATGATATCACCTGTGGCTTCTCTGTAACACTAGATCTGAATTAATTGATTCCATAATTAAAATTCGGTAGTCTGATAATGCTGAGTACTTGAGTGGCTGTAACTGTTACGGGTGCCCATCTCTACCAGACTGTTAAAGACAGATTTGAGTGCAAGCTTCAAACCTTTGGAGCCCAAACATACAAGCTACAAACAAAATACAGGGAAAACCTTCACCAGCTTCATTGGAAACTTTTGTTTGGGAAACTTAAAGAAATGCCACTTTCATCTGAGTAAGAAGCTATACTTACTAATACAGACAACACATACAATGATGAGCTACATTGTAAATAAATAACCTCAAATTATAACACCAGGGTTATCAGTACATTTCTAGAAACAGTACATGTATTTTTAACTATAGAAGATATGTAAAAAGGAGAACATGGACTATCATAAGCTATTTTGTTTAATGCCTTTTCTTTTAAATTAATGTGTGTAGTTTACAAATCACTGTGCTACAATTTGCACTATTTGAGAGAAACTGATCTTACTTCTTTCCTGATTATCTAGCCAGGAGATGCATTAGTATTCACATTGCTCTGACATGCATCACTTTTGCAATTGCCCCATCTTCCACATTCTTTCTGGTAACCTTTCAATTATTATGTTAATCATAAGCAAACAACTTGAAACAAATGGTAAAATCAGCCCCAACACACTGTGTCTTATTTTGTTTCTTTTACTTTTACTTTACAGCATTTGAATGCTGTTTGGTCAGTATATCATTTGATTTGAATTTATCAGTCTTTGAGGAAAAACAGCAGAAAAGAATGTTTTATCCAAATGCAGACAAAATAGGCATGTAATTACAAGTTGTTTCAATGCATCTTCAAGTCTGTTTCTCAAAATACTTAAAACCTTGCTATGCTTTTTCTTTGGATCTCAAATATAAATGTAATTATAAACTTGAACTTAAAAAATATTACGCAGATACACTTCTGTAATGAAAATGAAGTTGGAGATAATAGAACAGTTAAAGTAAATGGATGTTAAGAGTAATTTTTATCAAAGTCTACCTAAATAGAAGGGAACCATGTGAATATTCTAGTTTGCCAAATTTGTATTTTATTTTTTTTTGTCAAAGCATCAAGCAACATATTGTCTGGACAGTGAAGTTACCTTGTTAGACCTGATCAAGGTTTAATTTAGTGAGACCTATAAATGTATGGGGTAACTTTGCCACTATTCAGAAAAAAAAATGTTCTGTCATAACTCAAATTTGAGACCCTTATGTGCCGTGGGTAGATAACTGAAGGAATTTTAAAGCATGACATGTTCTCTACAGTCTGAACTTAGAAATAAGGCATGCTATAGAGGGAAAAATGGAGAGGGGAAAAAAAAAAAAAAGAGATTAGGAAAAAATTGGTTCAGTTGATAAAAAGCAGGAAAGAGAGACTCACCCTAAGTAGAAAAAAAGAACTTGCAAATGTCACGTGAAAAGCTAGATCTTACTATAATCAAGAAAATTGTCCTGTTAAGGGGAATTCTTTATTAGTTTTGCTCAGAAATATTATTGCTAGAACCTGAAATATCAAGAATGACATGTAGACAGTCATTATTGTATAATACAAGCAGATATTATTAATGACATTATAGCATCTGTATAAGTTAAACTTATAAAGAAATTTTACAAAATGGAAGAAGAAAGATTTGGAGGAATTTCAAACACATTTCCAAGTTTGTTTTTTTTTCTGGAACAAAGCAGTTTTCTGCAAAATAATATTTTTAACAGTTCTGTTCTCAAAATGGCAACGTTCTTTGGGCTACCTGGTTTTAGCTCACAATGAGCTGCTGAATGGATCTATCATAAAAAAGTATGGCAAAAAAAGTAAGTCTTATTTTTCTATCAATAGTCAAAGAGAAATTGTAACAATGATATTGAGATGGGCACATTTCACAGAAGCAAACAGATGCCTGTTCAATTAATGCTTTAGTTGTGGGGTAAAATAATATTAGAATTTGACATGTTGTACATGCAAAAATAATGATTTTTTAAATTTTTTTTTTCAAATACCACAATTGTAAGTTGTGACAAGCCCAGCTGATGGCAGAATGAAGTGTGATTAAAGGCAAGCTGAATTGTACAAAGTTTCTCAATTAGATCTGATGAGTTTAACTTATTGTGATTCGATAGTGAATTTAAAAGATTTTTTTCTTGAAAGACCATGAGAGTACAATCCTATTCAGAACTCCTTCGCCAATGCATTCTGTGTCTAAGAGTGCCTGACAATTTACAATCTACCTTCATTTCAGGGACTATTGTTGATGAAGAGGTTCACTATTGTGAACTGATAAAAGATCATGATACTTCTCAAGCATAAAACTAAGAACCTAGAAAGAAAATGAAGAAAAGAATTTGTTGGGCTAGAACACAGGTACATTCGTCACTTAAACAAGGTAGCTAAAAAGGTATTATGAAACAATACTGTCTTGTATCATTAATATTTATGCATGCATTAATAAATAAATGGCAAGGAAAGAAAAGCACAAAATTTTATGTGTATAAACAGCAATCTATGATATAATACAGGCAAATTGAAAGAAGATTCTTTCTTCAGAAAAGCTATTTCTTGGGAAAAATTAAGTATGGTGGTGATTTTAGATCTAATAGGTTAGATATCTAGGGAAACCACGAATGTTTAGAAAGAAAGTAAAATAAATGGGTTAATAACTTAAACTTAACAGAACATGTAAACTGCCTGAATACTGAACAGATAAATAACTATTTCTATGTGATTTTTTCAGCTTCATACTTGCAGATGCCTGTCTTCTGTAGTAAGGTAATTTAAATTTTAATGCTGTAAATCTTGGGTTATGTCTTTAAACTGTTGTTATTAATATTTATTTATAAAAATCAATGTCCATCTAAAAAGCGGCTATATTTGAACGGTCTATACCCTCTCCTTTGGTTTTAAACAGAGACCATATTGATTATTTGAAAAGATCAGATTATGTTTATCTATTGATATTTTCCCACCTACCGATATCAATCTTGACTTAGCTTTCTTTCCAGATTAAGACAGTTTGTTGCACATGCATATATGGAATATAAAAATATATTTTGTAGGGAAGGCAACAGAAAGCATTATTCCTTAAAACATTAAGTAAGAGTTAGAACAAATATAAATTGGTGCAGCTCCATTGGCTTTAGTGATGTTATCCGAGTTTTGGTAGCTAAGAAGTTGCCAGAATGTTTCCTTTTTTTTCTTGATATTTTAATTGTTTCTTTTTATTGAATGTTGTGGCAGAAGATTGTTTTGGCTGTAAACACAAACAGCAATGCCTATGAAATAGCATCCATATACTCTGGCACTGTATAGATTAGATAGGCTTAGTAGCTGCAAGAACGTCTGTGTTTTTAAGGAGGACGAAAGGAGGAAAGGAAGAATACATGAAATACTGAACAGCAGAATGGCAGTGATTCGTAACTTGCTCTGCACTGCTATGACTTCTCACTGCTTGGTCACAACTTCAGCACAGTCTCTCAGGATTCACAAGAGTTTGTGCTTTAGCACAGCATTATTTCAGATCCCACTGAAAAGTGCACAGAAATGTACATCATTCAAGTCTTTGGTTCTTTCCACATAGTAAAAAAATGCATCCACAACCAACTGCACTCCATACAAACCCCTTCAGTCAAATGACTAGAGGTGCAATCCCTCTTCCACTTCAGATAGGGATAGCCAGTTTTTGGGAGTGAGCATGGAGTTAAGGCCCATAGTATAAAGAGTTCTGTATCTGGATTACCAAAGAGAAAATACGGGGAGCAGTCTTGAAAATACACAGGCACTTGGCATGCTTGAATGTGCTATCTGGTAACAGCGATGGACAAAATCCTGTAAGTCTTAAGGATAAGTTAAAAGAATCCTTCTGGGAAGATGACACAAAATGATGCTTCTCATGCCTAAGCATTAAGGGCTGTTTCACTAGGACAATATACAGAAGTTAACAGCTGGTAAGGTGAAGAAGAATTGTGCGTGGGCTAGGAATGAAAAAACCAGGCCAAATATTACCCAAAAGAGCTTTACATCAACCAGTTCTGACAACTAAGTGCTAAAGTCCTGGGTTGCCTTGTTAGTCGGCAGGGTAGGGTGGACCCACTTTTGAGGTCCTGTTGATTAGGGGGAGTTTAAAGACTTGCATTTACTGAGGAAGGGATGCATTAAAAGAAGGAAAGAAAAAGGCTTTCCTCTTATCATCCTTCTGTCATCACCCACAGAAAGGAATTTGACCTTTTGATTGAGTTGTTTTCTTGCTTTGTTTAGTAATGAATTGTCATTTGCAACGGGCCTCTGCCATCCATGAAGTCCTAAGCTCTCTCCTATAGAGATTTATGCTATGGAAGGAATGCACATCAGTAATAAAGATCAACAGGATTATAGTTACTTAATTGGACTCTGGCTAATAAAATTAACCAATTGATTTAAGAAAGTTGTTTTTTTCTTTTGCTTAGTATTGCTAACAATATTTTCCCTCTGACTAAATGCCAGGAAAAAGAATTCCTAGTTTCCTAAGCTTTTTGTGAAGTTTACTTCTTTTTACATTGTGCCTCTAAGTTTAGGAAGTGTAGACTTTTTACAACTGCTCAAACATAAATTAAGCAGACAAAGTGGTAGCTACGCTTTACAATATAATGTAATTTAGGATTTCCATGTGCTATCACAGCTTGATTAAAGTAACAATAACAAAACTCACAGAAATGTTTCCTGTTTTTTTTTAAAGTTTTGCCCCTTAAGATTTTAGTAAAGGAATTCTGTATAAGACAGCAAGCCGTAATTCCCTGCCTTTTGTGGTGTTTACTTTTGCCCAACCCATTTCACATTTGTATATAACGTTAATACATTTGCAGTTATTTGAACAGAAATTATACTATATATTTTGACTTCTGAACAACTGCAAGTAACAACAGAATCTTAAGTAGTAACCCAGCTGTCTCCTAAGTATCATTAAGCCTAGAGAGTTATTGGGAATGCACAAAACTACAAAGGAATTGTAAAGAAATGATTTCATCTGTATATGATTTTAATCAAGCTTGGCTTGCTGTTAAAAGGCTTGTTTAATGAAGACTGCATTTCCCTTATGAGAGTCCCGACCATGTAGTTCAGTATCAGCCAGCCGAAGCTTATTGCCGTAACAATAGCTAGAGG
>VWZK01005614.1:186149-219267 GCA_013396935.1 Baryphthengus martii | reverse complement strand
GGTAAAAAAAAAAAAAAAAAAAAAAAAAGCCATCACCAAAACCAACCCCCAAAACAACAAAAAAACCTCTTTTCTTTTCAGTCTGTTTCTGATCACTTATTTAGAAAATGACAGACAAATAACTGACAAAAAAAATCAAAGTAACTGGTAATTAGCAAAAAGTCTGCTTGAACAAATATAAACTTACAGAAGTTAAATAATATTTTATTCATATAATTTTAAATCCAGTTATTTAATTAAAAGAATCATTTCATCTGGGATTTTCTTCTTATACTACATTATTATTTCTGCTACTGTAATGTTACTGATTTTTAAAAAGTGAAGTCAAACTCTTTGCAGCTAAACTCTTACAAATGTAATATGTGCATGATGGATTTAATATTTCTAATGCAAATACAGAGAATTGCTCAGCAGAACTATGAAAACATAAAAAAATGATTTTGTCTAACGCTAACTCAAAACTGAAACAGATGCTTTATCTTCTGATTTTAGGACATGCTCCTGCAGATGTTAGTATTATTTGTAGGAAAATACATAAAGGAATATTTTGCTAATGATCCCAACTCCTGATTTTAATGGCATTAATAAAATGAAGTAAACTTCTACATCTGTCTCAGTGTTTGCAGTCACGATTGGTGCTTTAGTGCCACACTTCAAAAACTGCAATTCACACAGATTTTTCCTTTGAAGTTAATGAGATATTTGTATGAGTAGGGGCTACTCACTTGAGTCAGTGTTTCTGGTTGGAGTCTTAGTCCTTTCTGTTGCCAAGTGTACTTAAGTTTATAAGACCATCCATTTCAACACATTTTGTTTAGTTAAACTGAAGTACTTCATTTTTAAGGAAAAAGTTATATTGCCAAAAAGTATAAACAGGACTAACTTCGACTAATATAAATATTTGGAAACCAGAACTTTTTTTTTTACATCTTATAGAAACAATCGTAATGCAGATGACAGAGGGAAAAGTGCTTTTGTAGAATGGATGGTTCAACTGAAGATTAGCGCAGAAGAAATTTTAAAAAATAAATGTGAGGAAATTTGTCTTCTAACAGCCATCATATTTGGATCAGATTCAGAATATTTTTGCCGAAGAATTAACTGGAAATTCTTTACATTTCCAGTTCTGCAGCATATTATTTAAACCTTAAGCCTCCCTAATTAAGAAGTATCATTAAATTTATTCTTATTGCCTGCTTTAAAGTTTATTTGCTAATAAGCAACTGGACAAGGGATGTGTGAAATGAATAGTTGAAGAAAAAGTCTGGCAGCAAGAGAGAGGTCTGGAGGGTGAAGTTGGTTTATTAGGCACTGTTTGTCATGACTGGGTCTACTGCACGTACAAAAGCAAATCCCACTACCTTAGAAGATTAATTCTGAAGGAGGCACTCGTGGGTCAAAGTATACATAAGCGTGTGCCTAATCTCAGAGAAATCAGGCTATTTTCTCACAGCAATTAAGCAGAGGTCTAGGGTTTCACCCACAGTGTATTTAAACACAGGATACAATTAAACCCCAAAGTATTAATATCTGTGCTGTGCAAAATTGCCCAGGAAATAGATTTTGCCCTCTTTCAAATAGAAAGCAAGGCAAATTAAGGAGGATGACTTTGAGTAAAAATTATCCTGAAATGAATGTAAGTCATTCATTTTTAACTGTTAATTCCTTATGTACATTTTTTTTCTTTTTCCTGCTCACATAATTTACTCTGGAATGTACAATGTTCAAAATACCATTTCATCAAAATACTTTTGTTTCACGGCTAGTGTAATTTCTACAGGATAACGGTTCCACAAAAGCGTTTTAAACAAATTATGAACAAAATGCTGCTCTGTTCTGATAGTCTTAAAAGATCAGGGAAAAGAGTGACCGTAACATCTTATTCAGCAAAGACCGGTCACAAAAGATCTCTTTCCTCCTTGATGTCTGTGGATTATTGAACAGTATGAGTGGAAAGAACACTGTGACTTACAGAAATTTAATGCCAGTTTGAAAGGTTTCTAAAGGAAAGGGAAAAAGTCCTCTAAACACACATCATGCTTTTCATTGCATATTAGCTTCTCTGCATAAACATAGTAAGAACTAAATAAGTGTTTGAAACAAAATCTTCTTTTGCAGCTCCCTAAAAATATTCTCTGATTTTAAGGTCTTCCACCTTATTGTTTAAAATATAAATCACTTTTGTCTATCATACCTACATAACCTATTTCATTCACAAATCACTTCATAAAAAGAAAAAAAAAAAAAAAAATCAATCTTTCCCCCCTCACTTCAGTTGATTGGCATTTCCTATCAGAACAACTGTTTATACACAAAGTAGCACACACTGCACTGTGATAAATCCTGTCTCCCATACTTTTTTACACTTAGAACTGCTAAAGCTTTACTACTATAGCAATGTACTTAATGATATAAGCAAACTAGTTCTAGATCTCAAAGCTTTCAGGTATTAAGTTTTAGTAATTCTGTGAAAAATCTTAGTATTTTGAGCTTTCAAATCAATTATATGTTGCACAGGATGTTAATAAATAGCCTAAATAGTGAAGTAACATGCAGAAAATTTTTCCAAGAAACAAAAAAAACTACTTCTCACTGATCACGCTGGTCAGCAAGACACTATTTTAACCTTTAAAATTGCAGCATATCCCAAAACAAGTTACTTCTTAAATAAATGCTCTTCTTGAGTGCAAGTGACCTTTTAAATGATTATATCTCAGCACTTGCTACAAAAAAAATTTCACCTATCACCTTTACACTGTTGATGCGCTGCATTGGGTGAATCCATAACCTTTTCACAATATGTAACATGCTGCAGAACACAAAATTACTTGCTAACTTTAATTAAATCCCTTCAGAAAAGTCCCGCTGACCTCTTTGGAAAGAAATCTTACTAAATGAAAAAACAAAACCAAATAAATTCCAAATCCGTCTACATTTGATAGCTCTAAATGAATCTCCAACCATTTCAGAAAATTATCTTTCAGAGTACTGAATAAGTTTGCTGCTCTAAATTTTTCATAATAAGGTTTTTAGATAAACTGTAGTAAATATTAATACCATTTTCGTGTTTAAAACACATAATCTTTTATTTTCCTTCACTCTCTAAGGGACTAATCGAAACTCACAAGTGTCTTTGGAATAACAAATAAAAATAGCAAGTCCTCCAGATTGTAAACTTTGCAGAAAATATTTTGGGACAAAGCGTGGAACAAAATACTTCATTCACTTCACCTTCCAAAGCACCAGACTTTTTTTTTTTTTCTTTTCTTTCCTGAGAAAACACAATCTAGACCAAAACAGTAAGTATAAAGGGATTCTGGACCACTGAAACGAGCAGCAAAACCGCCCCTGAGCCAAATTTGCTATTGTCCTATAAATGATTGTAGCTGGCATAGAATGGTGACCTCTTTGCTCAGTACAAAATTACAACAATGATTTTAAACTTTAAATTACGTTAGGAGCAAAATCAAACATAATATATAGTACCTTCAAAGTCCGTGATTAATTTAAAGAGACACAAGAGCATGTAAATTCTATTTTGCTCAGTTCAAGTTAAGGATCAGAGCTGTAAAGACAGTTAATGTTTCCTGATTATAAAAAGAACTTTAGTAAGCCTCTGTCTACACTCATGTATGCAGTAATAATGGTTAAGCATGTGCATGTACACATTAACATGAGCATACACTTCAAACTACCAAGAGATTAATTTTATACGTGTGTTGTTTCACATGTTCACATGCAGGCTGAATCTATAAGGACTACAAAACTTTGTAGTCGTCTTCTGTAAGACACAGGTGCTACAGCTCGCTTGATGCTGAGATGATCATAATTATTTAATATGTTCTCTACAACATGAGTTAAAAAGGGAACATAAATTTTGATGTGCTTTTATACTTAGATAAAGAAAATAAAGTCTTTATGAAGACAGTGGGTTCTAAATGACCAGTGTGATGAATTTTAAATAACAACATTTGTTGTTATTTAAACTCTCCTTGTTGTATTTTTTGTTTAATTCTATTTGGGACATGACTAGAAAGCAGCTTATTTATTTGAAATACAATCTATTGTTGTCAGGGAAGCATGCATTAAAATTTTAAAAATTCCTCAATAATGAAAAGAAATTCAGAAGGATTTATCTTTTTTTTTTTTCTTTTTAATATTCTGAGCTAATAAGCTGGTGATCTTGCAAGAGATACAACTTCGTGATGTAAAATCAGTATTAGTGTCCCATGATATGCTGAAGTACTGGAACAAGCAAAGAAATGGAGAGACATAAGAAATATGGAACTCAGTGTGGCTTTCTCTAGACAAAGGAGCTGAGTTATCTGCTTGGTGTGTAATCACAAAGTTAAACAAACAGCAATAAGGCTAAACTAATTCAATGTCAAGTCTACATGTCATTGTGGCTGGTTCATTATGTGCATTTGTGACAAACATTATGGAGAAGACAACTGTACTGTATCAAATAACGTGCAACAGTTTACACTCCTATAAAACTATTTACGTTTTGTCAAATGAATATTTATAACGAGTCGCTTTCCCTTCACAAACACTATAGCTCAAGCAGCTCCCTTTCATTATGATATTTGGGAAGTACAAACACTAATTCTGTGAGCCAGTGACACAGTCTGTTGTAACTCGCCAGAAAACGAGGCCTGCAATACTAATATAAAATCAAGGAGAAACGTGCTGTTGCTTCCAGTTTTTCAAATGTCCTAGCATTTTTATGTCTCCAAGTCACAGGAATGCAGTTTCAATATTATATCTGCCCTTCAGCATAGCATGCCCCAATGAAACAGCCGGTGAAGTTTATTTTGCACTTTATCAATACAGTGTAAACCAGCATGTGCTTACCTCCATGGGGTTACTGAACCCAACTTGTCTGTGTGCACAGACAGCACTTTGGCCACAGATGTGACTGGTTAACTCTACAAGCAAGGAGGATAAATCCACACAACAATACTTCATTCACCAAGGAAATCTGCTGTGGATTACAGCTTCTCTATGGTTACGTCTGTTCTTAATTTACTGCTTTTATTCAGTTTTCAACCATAAATGAGCCCCTTATGAGGCATTCACTATGCAGAATTGACAACTCTTTTTATCTACTCGAAAAATATTTTTGGATAATAATTTATGGTTACGAAATATTTTAAGCAGTTTGAATAGTCACATTATATTCTTTCAGTACTTAATGATGCAGTATTCCCTGTAAAAATGGAGACCTGAGCAATCTATTGATTTCACATATTTATAACAAAACACAGTGGCTTTGGCCATACAGAAATACAAATTTTAAAACTACATATATCATGGGAATGGCATTGTGTTGTTTTTTTTTAAAAGCTCTTAAACAGCATCTCATGAGGAAATCCTGAGCCAGAACTGTGACTAAGGGTCCTGTGGATGGGAACATAAAGAATGTCTCTTGGCAAGCATGGTATTTTGTTTATGGCCTTTTTTTTTTTTTTTAAGTTTGCAATAGATGTATATTTTAAACACTATTCAACGGAGAAAATGTGAAGCTGTCTGTTAATGCTGGGGAGGGTTGCTGCATTATTTATGTTTTATTTATGAAACTGAAATGTGAGCATGGGTATTTTAATCTTGTTTCACCATCAAAGATAGTCTCTCAATTTGTATGCCGAATTAATGCACTATCTACTTCGTAAAAGCCATCTAAAGGGACTGATTAGCATTGGGCACTGAAGTGATGCTTAGGAAAGAAGGTTGAGAATAAGCAGAGCCGCCTAGGAAACTAGCAACATGCTACAAAGCTACTGGTGTGAAGGTATATTTTGTCACATGCCGGTATCATCCTTGCCATCACTTCTGACATATGTCCTCAGAGGGACATCATCTATTGAAACTATAATTGGCACTAGAAGGAAGGCAGCCATGTGAATGATATGGAATATTCTTATTAATTGGGACAGTAGTGATGAGGCTTTAAGAAGCCTTCCAAGATGACAAAATCCCCTTTGCATTATTTTAGATTAATTTAAAGTGTTGGCACACAAAGCTTTGCAACTTTATTCTTGGCAGAATATGAGTACTTTCAGACTCATTGATACTCAGGGATTTTTCACTATTACAGAGTAAAGTCCCTGTAGATAAACAAAAGAAAACATTTGAATGAGGTACTTGCAGTGTTTTCCTCATTAGCAGCTACAGTGTCTTGAGCAGGGAATGAGTGTTTTGGGAAAAGCATTCTTGGCATTAACAAGAAAGGACATTGCTTTTACAGGCAAGAACACTTTATGGCTTTCTGAAACATCCTATCACAATACCATATGTAATCCAAATAAAAAAATACAACTGAAAGCAAAATTAAGTGTTAGGGTACTTTAAAAATAAGTGCACTTGTATATAAATACAACGGAGAAATACGGAACCGATTTTAGTTTGGTTGCTTTAAATATTGCCCCTGACGTTTTATGAATTCCAGTTCTTCCTTTGTTTGCTATTTAATTGCAACTGGTTTTGATTTCTTTATAAAAATAAAAAAAGCTTTAACACAGAATATCCTCAGTTTCATTTAGTGGGTGCAGTCAGAATGCTAGGTGTAGGCAGACATTTTCCGCATGCATTTTAAATTCCCCTGGAGTGGCTGGATAAAACACCACGGCAGATACTCAGGTCTATGATCACAGGGACTGTGCCAGTGAGTCCTTAGAACCTTCTGAGTATTAAACTTCCCTGAGTTAGAGGTTGCCTTTTAATTGCGTGCCCATGCATGCACACACATTGATTTGTGTGCCAGGACTGTAGCTATGCTGTAATGGGCTGTATGCTCTCTTAATCTGTATTTATGAATGAAAGTTTTAAATTTAGCTAAAGTCAGTGGATAGCTGCAGGGCTCCTATCAGTTATGTTTGGTACCATGATCCAAACTTAGCACTTACATCTCACTTATTATGGAGAGATTTAATGGATGGCAAAATCTCTAAAAGCTTCAGGAGCCTGAGAACTCAGCAACTTTTCTTTCGTGACAGATGCACATGTCCAAAAGAGAAGGAATGTCAAAGCAGTAAAAGTTGCTGCTGTTCTGAAGTGCCAAATTGGCTTGAGAAGAGCCACCTGGATTTGGGTTATTGAACAGCAGTTTTCCTTTGTGCTGCCCCTAGAATCTGCATTATTTCTGCTATGTACAAAGACAGGACAGGATTTCCCCCTAAAAATCAAATCCTTGGATACTTGTATGTATGAACCAACTCCGTGAGGCAGCTAGTTCAGCCATGATATGGAAAAGTTGGAGCTGGGACTATTGGTAGGACATAAAATGTTTCTGTAGCATTTGGACATTTTATGGATTTATATCCTCATAACTGAAATTGCAGAGAGAAGCAACATAGACATCCCAAAGCAGCTGACATCTCCTAACTGGCTGCTTCATTCAAGATTTCAGATGAGGCAACAACTTCATCGGCATTTCTCTCTCCATCTTTTTAGTCTTAAACCCAGTTGTCTCAAGGCCTGGGTAGCAAAGGGCTACTGAACATCACATTGCTCCAAGCTGCATGGCTGAGGTTTTTCCTAACAGGTGAGTTTCATGAACAGCAAGCTGTATCACCTATCTGTGTTTCCTAGCATAAATACAATCAATCACAATAATATAATTCATGTCTGGATTAAACTGGCAATGACAAGGACACTGCAACATAAGATCCCCACTCCACTGGGAATTCAACTTCTACTCATATGTATGGAAGCTAAGACTCGATCAGTTCCAGGATACCTGACCAAGGTGGATAAACAAGTGTAATCGATCTGACCCATCTAGCACCTGAGCCAGCCTCTGCTCTTACATAATTTAGATTTCAGGGCAATGTACTAATTTGAATCCTACCCCTCATCATAGTGTATGTATGAGCAAGTGCGGGTCAGAGGATCAGTTAACACCGAATTCTCCCAACACATCACAATTATAGAACCACTTGGCTAAACAGCCTCCCCTTCTCAAACTATTGCAAAAATCTTCAGCACCTCAGAAGTCAACAAAATATATTAATTTTTCTTTGATGTGAAGAAATGCAATGTTAGCATGTGGTAGCTGAATGATACAGCACAGAGCAGGTAGACTGCAACACTACCGAATTATTGCCCTTGGATTTTTTTTTTCCCTCATTATCTCTTTTCTCATATGTGTATCTGTGCTTAGGCAAAGTGGAACAGATCTGCAGATTTTACACCTATCTTCCACCCTGCAAGTCAACAACAAGTAAAGATTAACAGTTTCCTTTATTAGAGTTTGCCAGTCCAATCTTTGAAAATCAAAAATCATAGAAAAATTCAGGTTGGAAAGGACCTGGCAAGGTCACTTAGTCTAAATTACTGCTTAAAGCTGTCTCAACACTGAATTTAGACCAAGCAAGTAAGAAGTCAGCCTTAAGCAGGAATTTATACATCAACATCTCTTCTCTTGGAGAGTCCCACAACTGCTCTGGTCCGCCTGCTCCAAAGACAAATTACTTTCACAGCATAAGAAAAAATAAATTCTTGTACCTAGTGAAAACCTTCCCTGTGAAGGTTAGGACTGTTAAATTCGTGATCCTGTTGTACATTTCTGTAAAGGGCTGGGCTATAACTTTTCTGTAACCTCACTTTAAATACTGGAGAGCTGCTGCTAAGTCCCCTTGGAGCCATCTCCTCCAGGGTGAGCAAGCTCCAGTGCCTTAATCTCTCCTCACAGCATAACTGCTTTAGCCTTTGATAATCCTATAGGTCCTCTGCTGAATTTGATCCAGTTTTCCAATGTCTGTCTTGTATTGGGGGCCCCAATATTGGTTTAACAAATACTAATTAAAAGGGAATAATCACTTCCCTCGATCTGGCTATGCTCCTGGTTATGCAACACCTATATGCTGCTAGTTCTCATTATTATTAGGTTACACTAATGACTTTGGTGTAGCCTATTGTCCAACAAAATCCCCAGCTCCCTTCCAGAGATGCTGTGTGGCAGACCATGGCCTACATTGATGCCGGAGCATAATTTCTTCCCAGGTTCAAGGCTTTACATTTTCTCTTGATGAAATTAAAAAGGTCCCATTCTCCCAGTTCCTAGTTTCTTCAAGTTCCTATGCCTGCAAAATTGTTGTTTCCTCTTCCAGTTTTTCACCCTAGTAGTTCATTCATTTAAACTGTGATGTCCCAACTTGGATACAAGAGAAGTTGTTTTGAAACTCTTGCTAAGATCATTGCAGATGACGCTCACTATGCCCCCTGCCACCTACAGATCTACATGTTTCATCACAGAGGGTAATTACGTTGGTAAAGCATGATTTACCTTTGTAAATTCCTGTTGGTTATTCCCAACAATCTTCTTCTTTAGGTGCCCAAAAACTGCTTCCAAGATTACTCAATTTCCCTGGGACTGAAGTAAGGATGACCAGCCTATAGTTCCTTGGATTATCTTTCTAGATGTGCTTGAAGATGGATATGACTTTTGTCTCCCTCCAGTCATTGGTGACCTTCCTCATTCTCCATGACCTTTCAAAGATGATGGAGGAAGGCCAGTTGACTGACCACAATGAGGTCAGTTCATCAACAGGTTGTCTCAGCACTTCTGGATGCCTCCCATCTGGTCCTGTGGACTATTACAGGTCAAAGCTTCTCAAGAGAACTCTGACTTAAACCTCTCCCACTGCTGGCAGTTTCTGTCCTCTTTCAATTATGTGTGACTAGTCAGAGGCATAGGAAATGTTGCCAGGGAAGAGTGGGGCAATCAGTTACAGCCTTATCTGCATCTGCTGTTACTATTTAGGAGCACTCATTTAGCAGCAAGTCCACATCATCCCTCTGCTAATATAGCTGTAGAAGCTCTTGTTCCCTTTGATATCCCCTGCCAGGTTCAACTCTGGCTTCACTTGCCAGTTGCAGTTCTAGCTGAGGTTTGGTTTTCCTAACACCTTCCCTGTTTGCCTAGGCAAGGCTTCTACGTTTCTTCTCAGTATCTTCTCCTTCCTTTTGTATGTGTGCACCTTCTGCACATGTCCTTTTTTGCCTGAACCACTGGGGTTCGGTCATAAGTTTCAGTCATCCTTGTTTAACCAAGACATTCTCCTCATAGTTAGCATTTTCCTGAGTGTTGGGATGAGTGCTGTTGTGCTTTAAGGAAGCTGTCCTTAGCGATCTGCCAGCTTCCCTGAGCACCATTCTTTCAACACTGGCTCCCATGGAACTACACCTACTAATTCCCCCCAAAAAATCTTCCTTCAACTACCTTGCCACCTCTTCCTTAGAAAAGCTCCTAGAAGAGTGATAGGAACTGCTCCTTTGTGTAAATGGCACTCCGTTCATCCCTTCTTCCATGCCTGCCTTCCCTAAAAAGCCTGAACCAGATCCACCTTAGCTGCACTCCAGCCCTATAAGCTATTTCACTGCATCAGTTGTCCCAAAGATGTCATGGTTCTGCAACAATGTATTGAGCGTCAGCTCCTCCTGTTAATTTGCCAGGCTGTGTGATTTTGTGCATAGCTTTGAGTTTGATCCTCAAGGTGGGATTTAGTCTTTCTGGTGGTTCACTTCCTCCTATCAACTTACCCTATATACTAACCTCTCCGACCTCTGTTCCCTCACTGAACTACAAGGTCATTTTCGTATGTCCTAAGCCACACAGTTTAAAGCCTTTCTCAGAATACTAGCAAACTTGTAATTGATTTTGCTTGCAATGACTATACGCAAGAAGATGCAGTTGCATTTTTCTTCTTTCTTGTAATATATCTAACAGTATAACAAAGATCAGTTATGAATGCTGGACATTTAGGTAACAAAGGAAGAGGGGGTTTTCCTGTATTGATGCAATGCTCTTCTAAAACCACCTTTGACAAAGCCCCTTTTACTTCACTATGAAACCCTACAACTAAAAGAAAGATGACGTGTCTAGAGGGAAGGATGACTTTGCACCTATGCAGGCTTCAGGCTGATGCAATGGCACCCCTTGGTGCCACAGAGCAGCCTAAGAACAGGTCTGACATGCTTCATAATTAGAATACTTCAGGATCAAAAAGTATAAAGATGACTTAAAATCCCCAAGCTGTGCCAACTCCTTCTGCAGTTGAAGATCTGGTCCTATAAGCTAAGTATCCAGATATCCGTGCCAAGAGTTCACAAATACAGACTTAAAATGTAAGCAGCTAAAACTTCACTGAAATGAAACATTCATATATTGAAATGAAGTATGGTTATTAGCAATAGATTCAGCACAAAAGAGAAGGCAATGGGGGCAAGCTAAACAAATGCCGGTTTGCCCCTATCAGGGCATCAGAAAAACAGACAAGTGGCGCTGATGAGCAGCTGAAGCTTCGGTTCCAGGAAATGGCTCTGGTTTTAGAGCAGAAGTCCTGCTGTTTTGGCTGGCTGCTTTATATTATAGAAACAACAGCTTAATCCTAATTGGCACACATATCTTTTCTCCACTGATAAATAAAAGAAGCACTGGAATGCTCTATGCAATTCATTTTAGCTTGTGTCTGGGATATATTGCTGGCATGTAGTGTGTGGGGCTGTGCCAGATGGCAGGGTTGGCATCTGCAAAGTTGCTCAGTGGGCATCTCACTATTACTTTTCAGGAAACAACGCTCCATTTATTTCTAAGATTGAACACTAGGAGAGAAATGGCAGCTAAAGCCTATTCAGCTGTGTTTTTACTGGTACGATCTGTAACATGCTACTCCTTGGCAACAACCTGCTATAATTTCAGCACCTAAACATATTAAGAAGAGACAATTTCTTAGGAATGCCTAGAATATTTTTTAAAATGAGACTTCAGATGACTAAGAGCTTTTACCAATAGGCTGCAGCAGATGTAATAGAAGAAAATTGCCAGATACCTTCTCCCACTATCTGCTTTGCCCCTCTGCTGAGCATGGGGGAATGGAATGCATACGTGCCTCTCAGCTGCTTAAATGCAAAGTCTCAGAACTTAGATTAAAGGCACCTGGGTCAGCAGTTTATAATAAAGCCCTCAGACTCCTTACTGACATGACTGAGATGTGGGTGTGTGTCTCAACCTGCCTGCTCTCCAGTGAAAGCAGCAATCTCCAGCAGTGGGGAAACAGTGGGAGACGATAACATCTCACACAGCAGTTGTGCTGCAAAGGAAATGTGTGCCAAAGAGTTCAGTGCCAAAGGCTTAGGTGCTTAAAGATACATATAATATGAGAATTTAAGAACCATCCTCTTGAATTAAGGCATTTGCCTTTCACTGAAATCAACATATATTTATGAAAAATCTCAACAATCACTTCTCTAAACCATTAGTTCCTTAAGCACCTTTAAAAAACTAGCCAAACATCTAGTATGAAAATGACTAAGGCTCAGACAAACTGACTTAGACCCTTTGAAAACGTTTTCCCCAATGGCAATGCGGGAAAAAAATCCTGTTTGTGGATGGAACTCTATTAGATAATGAGAAGTACAAAATAAAGGAAAAAAATTATATTCAAAGAATTATTATTGACCTTTCAAAGAAAATGCATAAAGTTCTCAGTCAAAACTGAGATTGAATGTATGGATAAGGGACAAGAAGCAGAGAATTTTGTGCAAACCTATTTCACATCAAATTGTTTGTTGATTCTTCCCTTAAAAGTTCAAAAGCACTATGAGGTGCAGTGACTGTAATTAACGGGAAGTAATTTGTAGATATCTAATCACATTTCTTTTTAAAAAAACATGCAAAACTAATCTCACAAAACTAAATGCAAAATAACAATTGAAAAAAATGTGTCCTTTAGCCTTTAGATGATTTTAAATAAAAATGTGTATTGGATCCGCACATTAATAAAGCCTGTTAAGCTCAGTAGAATACTTTATATTCATCTGTGCTTCATCAAGCAGGTTCATGACCTCTACAGAACTGCAGCAGCTCCCTCTGTTCTGAAAACCACATGGGGGAAGATGGTAAATATTATTTTGTGATTAGAAAATGTTACTGGAATTGTCATAGAGAAATATTTAATGTGGAGAGTGCGGTTCAGGAATTAAAACATACACAGCAGGAGAAAAAGCAGCGTGGGGCAAATTTTACTCCTAGTGACACGCAAGTAAACTTTAAGGAATGTCTATGACACTGGAAATACCGTGCTATAGTTACATAGTTATCACTGAACTCATGAAGATACTTAAGCACCTGCCTAACTTAAACCATGTGAGGATTCTCAGCGTTCTAGATGAGACAAAGTGGATAGTTTAAATTAAACAGACAATTAAATGTCTTGCTGAATTGGTATAGGAGAAAAATGTAGTTGAGTGATTTTCTTCTCTGTCAAATAAGCATACGTCTAAATAACCAAATGTGTTAAATATATGCATCAATGATATTTGATGAGAAGCACAGGAATAACAATGTGCAGAACATTATTCTAAGGTAATACATAAAATATATGATGCAGTACTTATTAAAAGCTCAATGCATCACTTATGTTTGCAGCTCCTTATCCCGATTCCATGCAGCGTGCATGAATATGTGTACATACCTATGTGCACTTTACCAGGAATCAATCTGCCTTGCTTTCACAGATTACATACCAATCTATTTTTTCAAATGCAAGGGGCAAGTGGGTCGGTTAAAATATAAAAACAGAAGTATGATATTGTGTGTTTCATTAAAAAACTGAAACATGACAAAGAAGGATAAGAATGTCAAAACAGCACCTTAACGAAATCAGCTTCCATAGGGCTGACTCTAAATCTCTTCTCTTCCCATTCAAATTACACCCATGTGGAAGACTCAGAAGACTCCTGGTTCTACTGCAGCCATTGCAAATGTTGCATCTGACTTCCTCTTTCACTGATTTCAGCAAGGGCAAGTCTTCACCATTATTTTCCAAAGTCTTTAGTTTGAGTGTTTCAGGTCAGCTTAGTTATCTCAGTAATCCATTGATAAAATTATTCATTCCTCAGCATATTTTTTTTTCTCTATCGGTGAAGTGTTCTTGAAGAGCATATTATTGCCGTATGTTTATGTTACATGTTCCATCATTATCAAATGGAGACAAAGGTAGTAATGATGCCTGTGTCAGCACACACCCACAATTGCTTATGCTCAAATCCTTCTCATCTAGAAAATTCAAATCACCATAAAGATTCCCTGCAGCTAAATATTGCTTTCACGTAATTGTCAGGAAAGGGCTTCCCAAATTATAGGACAGAATAAATTACAGGAGAATCGTGTTCCCTACAGTACAAGGGGGGCATTAACACAGTCTGCAAAGGCTCCCAAAAATCACCAATCTGAATTTAAATTCCACATTTAAATGGAGCTAAACTAACTTCAATGAAAAGCCTCTGCTCTTGAGAATGTCTGTTCTGGATAGGGTTCATATGGGCTTTCTAGACTTCTAACAGGTATTCAAAGCAAGTAATCTATTTATTAATAACTTTAAAATGCAATGACCACTATAGTTTTCATTCAGAGAAAAATCTCAACAGGAAAACAATATGAATCTCAACAGACTGTTTGAATTATCTGTCCCTTCTTTAATCTGAGAGATTACTCAACAAAACCAATGTTCATTCAACAACATTCATGAAATCTGTTGTGGATTACCAATATCATCAGTTAAACCTGTTTCAAATTTATTGCTTTCATTCAGGTTAAATAATAAAAGAGTCCATTTGTACCACCACATGTATATACATGAATTCAGCTTTCATCATTCTCTACAAGTTTAATCCAGTGATTTATGTTTTTTAACACAGTTTTGGGCAAATCTGTTGAAGAAATTTAGCCAAACTGATAAAAAGAGTTAGACTGGATTACTGTGATGTGTGCCATGTTTAAAACCAGCCTGTTCTGTTTGGAGAAGGGAAAATTCAAGCATTTTAACACTGTAACCCTGCTTGAAGTTTTAATCATTTTAATGGCTTTAGCAAAGGGGAGCAGAGTAAGGTTGGGAGAGTTCAAAGACAATGATCTTTAATATTAGAAATATGTTAGAACAGAAAAGAAGTTGCTTTTTTCTGCTTTTTCTTTAGTCACAGGAAATAACACTGCTTAGATTAGTTTTCTGACATTTAAACAGTCATGGCAGTGGCTATATGTTAATTTTTTTCAAATTGTCTCCCTTCTGAAACTCTTTATCTACCAATTTTTTAAAAAAACACACATGCAGAAAATTAAATGTAAAATGCTTCTCTTATGTCGCATATCGCAGCTACATTTTTTTTCATTTGAATTGAACTGAATTGAATTGAATAGGTGCACAACACAGCTGAGAGTTTTGCTAATGAGATACAAAGCTTTTTGCCTTTAGGTCACTGGTTCGAATCCAGGCAAGGCTAGAAACAGCTGAAAGCTTTTAACCACCTGATGGCTATGTGATATTCTAACATGAAATGCAGTTTGTCAATCAAAATCCAACTTCAGGAAATAAGTGTTTGCAGCATAAAAACAACCATCACACTGTTAGAATTATTTGCAGTCTTCTGAAAGGTCAAAAATTAATTATTCTGCACCTTTAGCAGTGATTTTTTTAGCTGAAATGACCAGCGTTGAAGTATGTGTAAAGAATGAAATACGGAGAAGTTTATGTTGCTGATCTATTTGAGAACATAGCTTTCATAGGTAAAAGAAGCTTAAATTACTTCCCTTCCTTAAACCTCCTGCCTTGTCTCTCTCTGGCATCAGCTGGTGTAGCATGTGCTCCTACGGTCATTGACACAGAGCTGGAGATACAACCCATCTCAGTTGTGGAGGGGGGAGAAAAAATTTTTATAGCTGCCAGATGAAGACAGAAAAGATTTTAATTTCTATGTTAATCAGCTCTTAAAAAAAATAAAGCTTCTGAAAGTTTTAAAGAAATATCAGTAATCTGTAACATTCTCCTACAATGTATGTGGTAGTCTTCTTTGCATGTAAATAATTCCTCACTTCCAGAAACAATTGATCATGATTGAACAAAAATGTTTTAGTGAGTGAGAGATATGGATCTCCAACTCCTTCTACAATCAAAAGACAGAACTGCATATCAAATAAAATAAAACTGAGAATTAAAAAAAAAAATAGCCTAACTGGATTTTTTATTGTCTCATCTACAAATTACATTTTAATAATACGAAGCTGCAAGAAGCTCAAACAATACGAGAAGATTTTGCTGTAGGAGCCAAGTTCAAACTCAATGACCGAATTTAAATGTAGTCTGCAACCTAGCTCCGAAACAAAACCAGACTACTGATAGTGCTGATTTTAAATTAAAGGAGACTGAAAAAATTCAGTACTTAGGCAGTGAAATCACTGTCTTGTTTTTTTGTTTGTTTTTTTTTTAACACATGCTTAAGTATGATTTCAGATGTTTACCTTAAAAAATGAAGTTGTAACATTTTGAGTAAAATTTAAATAATGTCACTGGCTATCAGTGTGAATTGAACTCTGGTCATTTTGCACACTGAAGGAGGATGTGAAAATCAGTCATTCAACCTTCCTTTCTCTTCCTCTTTCTTCACTCTGTGAGAACTCAAACAAGACATCCTTTTGTGAGTGACACCATTTTCCCTTGTAAAAGGCACTGATTTTACAAATCCTAACAATAAAATACTTATTTTTAAAAGTTTAGAGAAACACTTAGTGATACTATTTCCAAGAAAGAGAGAGAAGCAGTACCAAACTTCAGTTCTTATTAGACTGGAGCAAATTAAAGTAATTAATACTTTGAATAATCCTATTATCTTTAGAACTGTACTGGTACTTATTAAGAATCAAAAATTTATTTCTGCTTCAATATTGTCTACCTCATACACTAAGTAAAATTAATTTCGTGGGACAGTCACAGTTCATATTAATACACATGTAAGTAATGGTGTAAGTGCCCATTAAAAAGGTGCAGAAACCCTTTACAAGGGTAAAATTCAGTCCTGAATTGTATGGTGTGGTGATTTACTCCTCAGGTACCAAAACCTGCAAAGTTCATAGAATCATAGAACACTTTCGACTGCAAGAGACCTTCAAGATCATTGAGTCCAACCTTTTCCTAGCCCTATCAACATCACTAAACAATGTCCCTAAACACAACATCTACCCATCTCTTAAACACCTCTAGGGATGGCAACTCAACCACCTCCCTGGGCAGGCTGTTCCAATGCCTGACAACCCTTTCAGTAAAGAAATTTTTCCCAATATCCAACCTGAACCTCCCCTGGTGCAGTTTAAGGCCATTTCCCCTTGTCCTATCACTCACTATTAGGGAGAACAGACCAACCCTCGCCTCACTACAACCTCCTTAAAGTTATATAAGAAGAATCAAAGTGACTTTCCAGAAGAATCCTGAGTATGAAGTATCCCCCCCACTCTCATGCAAGAGAGATGAAATATCTCTCCTGTAAGACTGGACACTCAAGTGTCAAAATCAGTTTCCTTTAGTTTTTCAGCAAGGATGTTCACAGAGCCAATGATGACATTAATTTTAATTTTAATCTTGAGTTTAGGTTTTAGTTGCTTCTGTGTCTTTATGATACATTGCTGTCAGTCTGACTTTCTTTTTTTTATAAGATAGATTAGTTCATTTAGTTTTTAATAATCACGTGGCCATAATAAAATCTTACAGTTTTTCTGGAATTCAGTGGAAATTCAAGACTGCATAAAAAAGTTAATATGTGCCTTAGCAATTCTACTTTCAATCCGAGAATGTTTATACTGCACAGCTAGCTCAAATGATTGGCATCTACATCTGAACTCGCAGGTTAGTTCAGCCTAAGTTTAAGGATTCCCACAGCAAAGTCCTTCTGTGCTATACATCCTTGCTATTTCCACAGATCTCAAGGGCAAAACCATACTTGTTTTCTGATGCAAAGTTCTAAAATTCTTTCCCAATAATAAACTTAATTTCTGCTGTAGATGTCTTGTCCAGAAGATTTGGTGAACAGAGGAAGACTATCAATACTCAAAAGATTTTGACTTGTTAAGTCCTATTCTCAGTAAAATACTGCTTTGTCTTTTACTTAGATCCTCCAGCTTTACAAGCAGTGATGCAAACTGCTACAAACAGGGGCCTAACCGCTTCGCACAATAGGGAAGAAAGAGGATGAACACAGTTGTGCAGGGGCCAAGACTATAAAGATGGCTGTAGAGATTACATAATTAGGAAGACATTGTAGAGAGTTTGAACAAGGATGGGTTCTGAAAATCACTCAGTTGTACCAATAAACTGGCAGAACAAATCAGTTCAAATAAGCTGCAGAGGCAAAGCACAGCTGGAACGACCAATTGATTCATTGGGTCATGATGCACTCATTAGATCAACCTCATCCCAGCTTTCCTCAGCTCTGCTTACTGAAGCTTGGAGACCTCCCTAGAACCACGTCCCAAATCACTAAGGCCTTTTTCAGTCATTCCTTTTTTCCTTCTGCTCAGTGGAGGAAAAGAATTTGCTTTATTAAAGGCTCTCTGTACCACTAAGCGGGATAAATGTATCTCCTATACCCTAAAAGCAAGATTGAACTTTTCAGTGTAGTCATGAATAAGGCATAACATATAATAGTGGTGTATTTTCCAAGACTGGAATTTAAAAAATAAAATCTCACAGGCTTCTGAAAGATTTGTTGCAGTTAAGGAGGGATCAGTTCAGAGACAGTGTATAGTCTGTGTTACATAGGATATTACAGTGGTCTCTTCCAGTACTATAAGTGACATAGCAATAAAACTTTTCCATTGCTAAGAAATAAATCATTCCTCACTTTCTCTCCCTCCACAAAAGCTACATTCTTGCAGTTGTGAAAATCAGTTTTTTCCCCCTCATTCGCCTTGCTAGCTGTCCTAATCAGCTGTAGAAGTACAGCGCCTGCCTGGAGGAGGGAGAAAAGTGCTGGTACAGAGGACGGGCTCATCCTTCCTTCTTCCAATCCAGTTACACATGAAGAAATGGGTGTGAGGAAATAGCCTGGCTCAGTGTACAGCCTTTAATTTGGATGGTTGGAACAGGGAAGTGAGTGAGCAGCATTAGCTTTTGTTCCCTCACTTGGCTAAATAAGCAGGAGTACAAGACATACAGAATAGTGTAAAGGGATATGATGGGAATTTGGTAATAATTTCCATTTTCCTAAGAACCACAAAGATGGGAGTGAATGAAATTTGGAAATATGTTGATGCATTGTGCTCTCTTGCCTCCAACAGTTTGGAAGCTTTACTGACATGTTGCAAAATCCTCATTGGAATCCAGCATGCTGTGAAGAGGAGACCTTGCTTTCCAAATATTAATGCTGAAATGCCATGATTGAAAGAAAGACTGACAACAGACAGCGGAAAAAAAGTTAATAGACTGCTTCTTGTCAGCCCTTCAGGATTTCTAGATAGCAATTTGGTACCCTTTGCCATTTTAGTAAACTGAGAAGGAATGTAGGTTTGAAAATTGAGAAAGGGCTTCAAGCAAACTTGCCTGCAAATCTTTGACAAATCTTTCATTATAGAAATTTGGAAATGTGGTTACTAATGTTAGCTAAAGATGTCTCACTGACAAGCAGAACCATTTATTATCCATGTTCTGCATGCAGCACTTACTAAATAAGTTGTGTGCTAGTGGCAAGAGTGTTTGATAGCATTAAGAACAGCTGTGAACATCAATCCTCCTCCCTGCGCAGGAAGGACAGAGGAGTTTCTATTTCCAATATTTGACTCCACACTTAGCAGCACCTGTCTTGGGCTTCTCATTTATACAGACTCTTCAGTGGCCCATTTAATGAAAAGCAAAGGGATTCACTAGGACTCTTTCAGGAGTTAATGAAACTATCTACACTGCTGCAACCACAATTTGGGTGGCATGCAGTAGTATAAAAAGGATAATTATATATTATCATCAGTCTGTATGACAGGATGTTTACTAGGCTTTCTGAATTTCAGTCAATGAGTGTACATGCTTTTAACATATACGTGCTTGCTCCTGCGCAGTTGCTTATTGTGGTGAGTATACGGACCACAAAGCTGCTGGCTGATGCAGCTCTACTTAAACCAGTGAGAGTGCTGGGCCTTTGGGGAGAACTTCCACCTTCACAGAGAGAAAAAGCTCTCCAATGCAAAGGCACTGCAGCTCCCCATGGCCCAGTGGTTCCACCAGAGGAGGACAGTTGAGGTTATAACTGATGTATAAAAGACATCAGCTGTATGGGAAAGGAATTAGCACATACACTAACCACACAGCTTTGGTCCATTACTGAGTTTGGCTGGAGCTTGCCAGCAGATGTTAGGTTTTAAATATTTGACAGCACAGTCAGTGACACCTGTCTTTGACGTCTCACCCTTCATTCACTCATTTAATGCAAAATCTGACCTTGTGTCCCGAATACGCCAGGAGAGACAGGCCTAACCCTTTGCTTAATACAACCTCTCTCTCTAACCAGATGTTTTAATACAATCTACACTATTTAAAACAACACAAACATATCTCATTATTGTCTGAGGAGAAAAATGGGCCTCTGTATAGCACGCATTTATATTGTGCAATAAAATTTGCACCTGGTGTAGCAAAAAGGATATCAATGTGCATGTTGCACGGTTTTACAGACTTCATGTGAATAATGCAGTAAGTATTAAATGAATGAAATACTGAAATTACCACTGCCAATAATTTTTCAAGAGCGCAGAATAACTTCTTGATGAAACAAGAGGCACTATTCACTACACTCTATCACATGAGCTCTGCTTTAATTTTTTTTCCCTGGAATTAGTTTTGAAAAATTCAAAGATCCCAGCTGTTTAATAATGACATTGTTGCATTCATGCAAATCCCTCAGACCTTGTGTCAACATTTAATTTTACAATAAATATAAAAATAAGACTAGTCGCATCTCTAGTCCCCTGGGTTGCAACTGGAAAAATCATCCGAAACATCCCTCTCCCTCTTCCCCCCCCCAAACATCGTTGTTGCTTTAGAGGTAAGAATAGTCAAAAGGAAAATGTTAACATTTGTGTGGTGTATTGAGAGAAGTCTATAGGTATTGACAGTAGTGCTTGTGAAATAGATTATATCAAAACACCAAATATATTACCTTTACCCCAGTGGTAAGCTTCTGTAAATTGAAGTCAAATATGTAATCGTTGAACTCTGCAAGCATG
Source organism: Baryphthengus martii (assembly GCA_013396935.1). Classification (NCBI taxonomy): domain Eukaryota; kingdom Metazoa; phylum Chordata; class Aves; order Coraciiformes; family Momotidae; genus Baryphthengus; species Baryphthengus martii. Next base: position 198,227 of record VWZK01005614.1, on the reverse strand, counting down.
ATAAAGCCAGCACAGAAAGGATTCCAGGCACTATGGGTTTAGAGAACGAACTATTCCCACTAACCATTTGCTCTTAATAAATTTTAGAGAAAAAAAAATTACTTATTTACTGAACGATGCTTCAAAAAGGATTTATAAATTCTGAGCTGCTTGCATAAAGGCTGCCATATCTGTAACTCCCTTTAAAAGTTTTGGCAGTGCATTGAACAGAAAATAAAAAAAACAAAAATAATTTGGTTTATCATAAAACCAAGTGCCTAAATCCTAAAAGACAAATATCTCACAGAAGAAACCAAGGTTGTAGGGACAGGAAATATATTTGAGAAAAATTATTCTGAAAAACTATAAAATAAAGATATATGAAATATATGGAATTTCAAAAACAGTAGAGCGTTTAATAGCAAAAAAAATGTGTACAAAACTTGTTCTTCATGCAGTCCGACAGGAATTTCCCAGAAGAATATATTTGCTCAAAATACAGTGGATGTTCCTCAGATGTCAACACAACAGATTGTTAGGCAGACAGTTAATTACTCCTAACTCTGAACTTTGAAAGACACTGGTAGGAATGCCTACTTCAATAGATGCAGAAAGCTAAAACTAGACATTCTGGAGTCAATCAGAAGTACATCAGCATCCTCTATGTGGTAATATTAAAGAAAAAACATTTGAAAAAACTTTTGAATAAACACTGGGATTTCTGGTAGCTACTGACAGCCTAGATGAAATTTTAGTTTACCACATCTATGGGAAACTTACTGTTAATATTCAAATGGGTCAGAGTTGTACTTTATGCATAAAAAGATGTCCTTCAGAGTAGGTTTGAAAGGTCACATCTCTTAGGCAGCTAGGGACCAAATGCGTGAGTAAGTTATGGGAGGGACAGAGGGATGTTTCTTTTGGCTTGGCCTAATGTAGATTCAGCATGTGTCACAAAGCATCTTAGACTGAAAAGGCTGATGCAAAGACACATCTAAAGTCTGTAGCAATAGCTGTGCACCATTTATGCAGGTGCTTTGGAGCAAGAATCTGTCCCACAAACTTACAGGTCTCAAGCTAGCAAAGCCTTTTCTTGCACTCTCAGCTCAAAACATCAGCACTCGCCTTAGAAAACACCTTTCTGTTTCTTGAAGAAACCAGTGAGTTTTGCATTTCAAATTCAGGGATCCCTGTAGTGACTCTAGTCCATGTACACCTCCTTTCTGGTTTCCTATTGCTTCCCCAGACACTCCATGTTTACTCAGCAGACTCCGTCCTGTGTTCCTTTTGTCTCTTAGTGACTTCATGCTCTCTTCCAGGCTGCTGCTTCTGCCTCAAGCAGTCAACCCCTTTCCACATTTCCCTAGTGCATCCAATGACCTCATTCCCCTTCCTTCAATTCCTTATTTTCTTCCTTCGGTTTTCTTTATCCTCCCTTTCCACCTCTTACCATTCAGAACAGCTCACTGCCACTCTTTTCTCAACAGGCCAATAGTACTAAAACAATTAGGCTAAAAATATTAAACAAAAAAACATTTCCTAGAGAACCTTTCTTTTGTTTTCACGCTTTTTTTTTTTTCTTTTCTTCACAGAATATACACACGTTTATAGTGACTTTGATTCAGATGTGATTTGTGCTGATTAGGTTAGATTGAAAGATGCCTAGTACAGATGCCTTGGATTGCCTTTTATCTGGGAAATGTCAGGCATGTATGTGTTTTATATGAAATAATACTGAGACAACAATGAAGACAGGGGTTGCATCTTTGTCATGTCCTCTGATTTGGACATGCTGTGAAAGGTTTTGAATGGGACTGTGTGTGAAAGGGCAAATTTGTCTTTTCAGTTCCATGTGGCTGGTGTCCCTAAGGAAGTGCTCAATACTAATGAAAAGATGAAGAATTTCTCTAAACCCTTAGAGATCTTCTATCAGCCACACCACACACATCCCCTGTTTTGTAAGTCATCCTCTCATGTCATTCTCTACTCTGTTTCAGTTTCAACTTCCACCATATTAACTACATTTAGAGTATTCTCCTCTGTGATGAGAAATGTTTATAACAGGTATTAGTGTATAGAGATACGTAAAGAGAGTGTGTGCATGAGAGAACAGAGGTACATCTGTTTTTCAGCTGTGAAGAACACCTCTAATGAAGTGTAAACACTGTAGATTTTGGTGGGGCATTAATGATTTGCAAACAGCCTCTTTAGTGTTGTTCTATTGGAACATTGATTCCAGCACAGCTACTTTGTCACCTGACTAAATCTTCGTATAAATTTGGGCCTAGAATGATAAACATGATCTTGCAGATACCTTTAAGATACTCTGAAAATAGGAACATACAATGCAGTAAACCAAGCTACTCCGAAGAAATACCGTAAGAGGAACGATACACCTGTTAAAAACAACTGAAATGAAGATGTTTGGGGGAAGCCTGGTAAACTTGAGTGCAATATTCCAGCCTACACATGTGTATTTCTGTTTCTTTTGGTATTTAAGAGTTAGAATAAGAGAAATGGGCAAAATAATCAAAGCAGGAGTGCATTGTTTTAAATGCAAGCTTTATAGCTGCTCTGAGACATGCAATATTTGTTCTAGCTTTAAAGGAGAGCTCATTCTGCAGCTCATTTACAACTGTGCAAGAGATCATAATTTGCCCTGGATCATAAATGCACTGGATCACAACACAAATACGCAGTGAGATCAGCACTTGCTCCTGCATACACACAACATTCAGTGTCCATAGCCAGCAATCCCACAAGCCTAGCAAGGCTTGGAGGTTAGTACACCTGTCCCAATTCCCAGCAATGCTCCCCAGAGCAGGTGCACAGAGTTTCTGGTTTAGAAAGTCTCTTCACACCTGCACCTCTTAACTAATGACCCTTTTTGTTTTCTCCTTTTTTTGATCTCCTGAGTGCAAGAGATGATGCTGAGACAGCAGACAGGCAGGTGTGGCAACTCCAAGGAGAGGATAGAGAGGGCATGTGCCTGTGTGTGTGCCTGCCAACAAACCATTGATTTTGTCCTTTGTCTTTTTGCAGGTGACTTCTCATGGGACTAACCAAAATACTTGCATTTTTAGAAGCTTGTGATTTCACTGGAGCCTTGCATGCATCCATGTTTCTTTGAGGCAGGAAGAACCAAGAGCCCCTTGAACCAATTCAGTTAATCTTGATCCTTGCACTTGAAAAAATACTTTGTTAATCCTGATTCTAAGTATTTTCTCAAGTATTCAGACACAATGGGTATAGTGTGATGTCTGTGGGTGCCAGCACGAGTACTCTCAGCTGAGCAGACTGTTATTTGGCACGTGGTCAGCAGCAGTGTGGACGAGCAGAGGAAGGCTATCCAAGGTGGTCTGATAGCTCTCAGTTCCAGGAACTGGTCAATCAAGCATCTGAGGCAGATACATATATACAGCCTGTTTCATTTATTACATAGAAATAGTCTTCTTTTGAATTAACCTTTTATTCTGCTTATAACCCTTCTATCAGCTAATCCTGATTTGTGAGTGTGTTTTCCACATTCAAGATTAATCTCGAGTAGTAGAAATAAACAGTTCTCCTCCTGAGTATCATCCATAAATTCCTGAATTTCACTGTTTATCCATTATTCTGCCAGGGAGCCATGTAAAAATCCCCACGCTTCAGTAAGAGAGCTAAAATATTTCACACAAAGTACTGATTTATACCACATGAGCAATAGCGTCTAACAAGTACTTTTTTTTACATAAGTATCTATATTTTTACTAAGAAAACTCATATCAGAAATAGGCACAGCGACAGAAAAGTGTTTATATCTAAGCAACAAAAATTCCTGCTAATGTGGTTTGGCTGGAAAAGGTTTTTGAATTCAAATGGATGTTTGTGCTCGCAAATTCATTGTTGTATGATTAATGTGTAAGATCCTATGGGCCGAATAAGTCATATTTGAAATAATCTGAATGGTTTCCGTTTAAAGTCATTTGCCAATAACTTGTAATCAGCATATAATCTTTAACGATGACATTGCTGAACTTTGCCCATAAACCAATAAGCAGTTTAAGTGCTACTTATATTTCATAAATTAGACATTATCTGGATAAATACATGTCAGTACAGAAGCATTTGTGTCTCATATCTTTTCCGTGGTTTAAATGTGTTCATCCAATATCAGCTAGGTAGTGAACTTTGAAGCAGAGTCCACTGTAATAATAGTAAAGCTTAATGATGCATAGCTTTGTGAGACTGACAAATTCCCAGCCAAAGTATTGATTCCTAGAGAATTTATGAAGCACAGGCTCTATTCTATGTGATTATGGTCCATTTTTTGGCTGAAAGAATCATGTAAAATAGATTTTCAAATGAGTACTAATAGTCAGACATAAAGAAGGTATTGATGTGTGTCATGAAGGGTGAAATAGCATGCCAGGTAAAGGCATATAACAAATTGCAAACAACGGTGCTGAAACTCCTACAAATGTAAATTTGTTTTTAGTTTTAATCAAACCTTTCTTTCAGGAAGTACGAATTTTGCCATAGAACTGAAAAAACCCACCCTTCTAAAAAATGTAATTATTTACAATTCGATTTCATGCTTCACTTTGGAATGTGTCTATAAACTGCATATCTCAGACATGTTAATCAATATGAATTGTGTACTACATTACAACAAAACTACATCTGAGATTATTAGGGAAAAAAATCAAATGCACATAGTTCTGCTTACTTGAGCAATATGTGAAAATTAATAGCTTGAACCTCCACAGAACTGGCTGTTAAAAGACAGGACACTTTTTTTTTTAAAGGAGATTTTTAATAATATTTCTGAGGCATTTTCTGATAAGGTAAAACCAAATTATTCCTATTTCAAGTTTCGTCTGTACCATAAAGTCTAAAAGTGCAGAGAAACTGACAAAAAGATGGGGAAAGAGAACTGTTGATTGGGTTACCAGGGCTTTACAAGAAAGTAACACTGCATTTTAATTACATTCCAGCAACCTCTTTTTGATCTAGAAAGAGGTCACCTAGGTCTAACAATGCAAGAGACCTTCGTAGTCCAGACGTAAATATATCTCCCACACACCCAGAAGCGCCCTGAGAATTAGCTAAATCCTCCTCAGAGCAGCTGCTTTTCAACAATTCAGGAGTTTATCAGCCTAATAAAAAAAAGTAGCTGGCAGGAAAAAAGGCTGACAGTCTCAATAGGCTCTTCTGTGGCCTAGTGGGGCTGAAGAACTCTTCAAGGTCTTAGTCAACACTGAACAGAGGGCTCTGAACTGGCACGCTCATCTACACCACAAACAAGCTGCAAAACCCGGAGAGAGGTCATTCTTTACAGAAATAGTTTTCCCAGGCAGAAAGCAAGTGGATTCAAAGAAAGCAGGTAAAATCCAGGTGCAAGGTTATAACAAACGTAGTTTCAGGCTCAGAGAAGCAGGGAAAAAAGCTCCCACCTGTAATACAATCTAATAGTAGCACTACTTACTTTGCTTCCAGTTCAAATCCTTCTCTATTTTTGTATTCCATATGTTCATTACAATTTATAAAGGCAGTCCTCAGCTCTTTAATGCAGCATTTTTGTCTGATGTCTAAATTTCCAGCTTATATTTTTACGATAATTTCAAGAATCAGCCTGGGCACACTGTAAACCTGCATGATAGTGATTTCACTGTCTTATTTTTTTGTTATATTTGTTATTAATTTTTAATTTAGGTTTCCACAGGCCATTTCACTGTAATTCATATCTTCCTACCTATTACCACTATAAGATAGACTTTTAACATTGCTGTAATAGATCCTTCATGTGTTAATGCAAACATATAGTATGCATAAGAGAACATAATTGTTGTACCTGTCTGCAACAAATCAACTTTACTAAAACAGAACTGTCCTTTTATTAACAACATTAACTGCTAAAAAGGGAAAAATAAGTCCATTTAATGGCATATTAGAGTCAGTAAATAAGCTATTCTACAATTACTAACTCACTTGATGACAGCTGTCCAAAGAACCCCCTTTGATCACTGACAGGGCCCCACAAAATCATATGAACTATGATAAATACCTATAATTAACAGCATGATGTTATTTCTGACCTACAGCAAAGGGATGACATCATATACAGCAGAATTTTCAGGCTGTTTGCTTACTGATACATGTGGTTTATTTGTGCTTTAAGTTTTCTGCACTGGTTTTGTAAACTTCGTGCATGCATCTACGCATATAAAATGAAATCTATAGCATAGACATAATTTTCCCATATAATTGCTGCAATTTACACATGTAATTCAGCTACCTTTGCAATGTTACTGTCCAGTTTTACATCCAACCAGTCCCACAAAAACTACTGATCACACAACTGAAACGCATAGTACTGAACTATTTGTATATTCCTATATCTTTGTTGTCACAATAGATCTACAACACATTTTATATTGTAACTGAGAAATACTCCTTCTAACAAAACAGAAACCTAGTTAATGTTCCTCATATGCCCCAAATTTCACTATGAAAATACTCTGAGACCTTACCCTTCCCAGGCTGAACTAACTTGGATTTAACAATTTAAGAGCATACAAGCAGAGAGAATACGCATCAATAATCAGCGGATGTAAAACTCCACATCACTTACTTGTGTGTGTGAACTCTGTTATTTTCATGCAAATCTGACTACACTGGGGTTATCATAGATCCACATTTCTGTAAATAATTACATTTTAAATCACATTTGAATGCATCAAAAATTACTTTCCTGGATAGGAAAATATTAGTAATAGACTGAAAAGTGTTTGTAGCTAGAAAAAGTAAATTTCAAATTTGAAGAAAAACTGCAGCCTCTCTGAAAATCAACTGAAGGCCCAGCATGAAGAGGGTGCATCGGAAAATTCTCCTGACTGCCTTACGTAGGAAGTAGAGCAGTAACTTCAGCAACCTAAACAGTCAGTAAAAAAGGATCTAATTTTAGAGCATTGGTCAAAAAAGCCAGCTATTTGAAGACTCCAGCGTTGAAAACAAAAAATGTTTAAATATCCTTTGTCTTTGTAAAGCTGCCACTTTAAACAAGGACTTCATCATTAACTTAGGAAATGTATTTCCTCCCCCTCCAGGTTTCCATTGCTCTATATTTTATATAAGGACTGCAATGAACAGAACAGAGCACTGAGTCACTGCAGCAGAATGTCAATCTTTCACTTTCACTTTGTGCTTAGCCAGACTTTTTTGGCCAGGCTGATGTAATGCAAACTTGAAATCCTCTCTCGTTCACCATGGTCTTGTCACTCAGTAGCACCAAGCGAGCAGAGCGGTGTCTGAACACATTCGCTCATTGTTGTTACAGCTGGTGTTGCAAATGCAAGGCCTGAATAAAGGCTGCTTGCTTGCCTGGGAACTCCTTACTATAAAATAAATTTTATTGAGTATGTTGAGTCACTGATTTCATACACGTTGTATTAGGTTTAGGAGAGAAAAAAAAAAAAATGACCTTCACTGAACAGAGCCGCTTTTAGCTGCAGCTGCAAATCAAGGCCACCGAGCAAAGGTATAATTCCTATAACTGCCAAACAGGAACACTGTGCATCTCACAGGCAAACACAGCCCTTTTTGAAGAAAGGTTTCTTTCCCTCCGCATTTAGAATTGCACAATATGAGTTTCAGTAGAATAATAACATGTAGTATTCTGTTTGATATACGTTTATTTCACATTACTTGAACCTACTTTTGCAGAAATAATGTAAAATAATGTTTCCCATAGGATATACTGTTACTGTCATGAATGGTTATGAACTGCTTTTCAAAGGAAGAGTGGGTCACAGCTTACCTAACACGATTCACCACAGAGGTTAGAGGGAATGATTACTTTCTGCATGACCAGTTTTGCCCTGTTATTTGTCACATATACTGCTCTCACCAAAGTGGAATGCAAGATCTAGGTGCTGCTATGGGATCTTCTCTGATTGCATCACTCAGTAAAAAGTGTAGCTTAAGAAATAGACGGGAAGTACAACACAACACAGCTGATCTTCTATCACATTTTAACAATGCTTTAAGATACATACGAGTGTATCAAAGGACCGGCAACCTCTATTAGGTGCTTTGAAAAGGAAGGCCTGCACAGAATTTTCAGAATAAAGAATGAGAATGTCCAATATGAGACTTCTAGCCCATTTCTTTGATAGAGAGTCATAAAGATGTGGACTATAAACACTGAAAAAAAAAAAAAAAAGAAGAAGAAAGTCATCAAGTACCTATAAAATCAAAAGAGTAAATATAAAAAAAGTAAAATTAGAGAATCCTAGGGCAAACCTAGTCTCCCTACCAATCTAAGGGAAAGAAACTCACAAAATTAATTTTAAATTACTTTTTGCATATTTTCTGAAATTTGTTGAATTGAAGCTCGGTAATGAGGCTGATGTATTTGTATACTTACAAATATTCAAAGACAGATTCCTTTTTATACTGTGGTGTAAATTGTCGACATATCTAATGGATAAAATTGTAATAATAATAAACCTCTCAAATAAGATATTGCAGTTTGTACATATTATGTTCCAGAAATGTTCACACTGAAAACATGTTTATATGCATAGGTAATTTAGGTACACAATAGTCTGAAATCTAGAATACGCGCAAACTTGTAAGAATCTTCACAATAAAAATCAAATTCCAGCACTTCTTTAAAGTTATTTATGTGAAATAGAGCGTTCTATATACTGACAAGTGGAACACTTACACATGCAAGGTTCTCAACACCGTTTCTTCATCTTTAGTTTATTACAATCACTAACTGCTGTTGCAATTATGAAGATATATTCCACATATATCATACTGTATAAAGAGTATCAACTACATACCTTCACTGATATCTGTATCTATATGCCGATACAATGGCTTTGAAAGGAATGCATTCTAGGACACGTGTGTGTTGTGGGGGGCAATTATCTTGTCAAGCATAAGATGTACAGAAGAGAAAGTTCAAATTGCACCCAATAGCCTTAAAAGCAGTACTCTGCTTGTAACATGTTACACTTATCCCTGGAAAGGGTCCAAAATGAACTCTTCCCTGAGGTCTGATTTTTGTACATGATAAGGAATAATCAGTCTCATGTTATATAAATGCAGGTGACAGCCTACGTGTTACAATAACGCAGCTACAAACCAAGGTGATGATACAAACCCCTCTATTAGATGTAGATTAATGTCACTAAATATTATTTGCCAAAGGTCACTGTCTCCACCATACATCTGTATTTGGCAAAGTATTAATATAAAAGCTCCCACTCAAATATCATAGAAGACATACTATGCTTCTTGACTTGTAAATTTTTTTCTCAAAGATAATATTGTCGGTCTGTCTGCAAATCTAAAGCATTAGTTTCTGTTAAAAAACACTCAAATACCTTTAGACCTTCACCAAAATATAAATAAATCTTGACAGTGCACACACTGATAAAATTTATTAATGACTAGAACAAGCTTTTCAAATATAACACTATGTGTATCCACTCTTTGGAAAGAATGAGTTACTTTAATTACCCGCAACTGTAAATACAAGATTTTGTGCGTAGGATTTCACTCACCATAGAATAGTTTGGGTAGAAAGGGACCCTTAAAGGTCATCTAGTCCAACCCCCTTGCAGTGAGCAGGGACAGCTTGAATTAGATCAGGTTACTCAGAGTCCCATTCAACCTAACTTTTGTTTCCAGGGATGGGGCATCTACCACCTCTCTGGGTAACCTGTTCCAGTTTTCACTACTCTACTGTAAAAAATGTCTTCCTTATATCTAGTCTAAATCTACCCTCCTTTAGTTTAAAATCATCACCCCTTGTCCTGTTACAACAGGTCCTGCTAAAAAGGCTGTCCTCCTCTTCCTTATAGGTCCCCTTTAAGTACTGAAAGGCTGCAATAAAGTCTCCCTGAAGACTTCTCCAGTCTGAACAACTCCAACACTCTCAGCCCTCTAATCTTTTTTTGCCATCTCTGGATGGCATCCCTTGCCTCATGTATGTCAACTGCACCACTCAGCTTGGTGTCATCTGCAAACTTGCTGAGGGTGAACTCAATCCTGCTATGTGATTGATGAATCTATTATAAAGCACTGGTCCCAGTACAGACCCCTGAGGGACACCACTTGTCACTGCACTTAATGTGGACATTGAGCCATTGACCACTACCCTCTGGATGCAAATATCCAACCAATTCCTTATCTACCCAGCAGTCCACCCATCAAATCCATGTCTCACCAATTTAGACAGGATGTGTGGGACTAAGTCAAAGGCTTTACAGAAGCTCAGATGGATTACATCCATAGCTTTTCTTTTGTCCACTGTGCCTTAGCATAGCTTCTAGAAGGATCTGTTCCATGATTTTCCCAGGCACAGAGGTGAGGCTGGCAAGTCAGTAGTTCTGAGGTTCATCTTTTCCAGTAATGATAGCCCATACTTTTTCTAAAGAAGTCATAGATACATAGATACTGGTACTCTCTTGAAAAAAACCATACATATTTAATGGACAGGAAAAGCCAATTAAACGACTTCCAGAGTGTCACTTTGACCGATATAAATCCTTAAGCCTACAAAGTTGGATTCTCTCTTGGTATGTCTTTCGTACAAATTCCCACTCCCTTTACGTATAGTAATAAATGAAGAGCATAACTTTAGTTTGCGATGAATGGTTCTGCTCACCATCAAGTATTATATTACATCATCTTTCAAACCATTTCTGATCTTGGCCATTTTGGGCAGCAGGATATTAGCAACCTGTCTTCTACTGAAATACACAGCAAATGTTAACAGTGTCTTCCCAATGCAATTTTTTCATTCAGTCTTGTCAGATGCCGTAACACCTCATGGTGCAAGATAGACTGAAGTCATGTTAATCTCTCAGTTATTCACTTCTAATCAAGCAGCTGTATCTCAGTTCCCAGACTATGGGTGCCTGAGAAGCTAGCACCATGCTCCTGCTGTTCCTGTTCTTTCACGAGCAAAGTAAAATTGTTTCCCTGTCACCGCCTAGAGAACACTGAACACAATCAGGATCAGCATATGTCAGAGAGCAGGACTTTTGTTACATGCTTGCAAACTATTGCAGTATTTTACCAGTTGAAATGCCATATTTTTGATACCTTCTCATTCCTAATTTCTTGGATTTGTAAACTTTTCTGAGGTGGTTAAGAGGCTTCTTTTTAATTCCGTGCTTTGTACATGACTCCAGCTGACAATCACGATCTTACATTGACTAGATAACAGTGCTGCTGCCTCAGTCCAAGTCCAAGGTACATAGCTCGATAATCCACAAACTGTGAGTAGCAGGGAACTATCAGAATTTAATTCTAGAGGTCAGTGCATCCAGGCAAAATAGGCTTAGGAATCTCATCACGGAAATATTCAGAATTACTGTTGGTTATCAGTGCTACTGCAAGTTTAATTGTTGTCAAGACATTTAGAGTTTCTGTGTGGGTGACTTGTAATTGCTGTTGCATCAGAATGAATAAACAGTTCTTGGGCAAAGAACTATGATCCCATACAGACAGATATCACTGAATACTGCTTGAAGGATTCTACATTGTGCACCTGTATCTGTGGAAAAACTGTAATTGTTTAATATTAAACACTATCAATAACTCCTTTTTTTGAATTCACTAGCCATAAATAGAGAATTTGTAATGACTGACATTTCATTACTTGTTCCTACACCAATACATCTTCAAGTCTGATATACTGTCTTCCGCAAATAATCCTGATGGGAGTGACTGGTCAAGTTCATTACTTTAATAAAAGAATCTGAGCTTTAATTTTGCATGTGTGACCTATTCTTACATTGACATTAAAGAAAAATAGAGATTCTGGGAGCCTGGCCATCTGCTGACTCTGTTTTATTATTAAACATTTATTTTAATTTTTTTTAACATTTTCTCTTAACTATGTGAACTGGAATAATATGAACTACAAAGCAAAGGAATTTCAAGTGCTTTAAGCTTATAGTTTACAATTTTTATCAACATGGTGGAATGCGAAAGATTGATTTAGCAACATTTTGTAAATAGCAGAAGCGAAAGCAAAGACAATAAATGCTACCGTGAAAAAGCAAAATTTCCATGAAGCTGTCATTCTTCCCCCCC
>VWZK01005614.1:0-186125 GCA_013396935.1 Baryphthengus martii | reverse complement strand
TTTCCCCCCCCCCCCCCCCGCCACCAGCTGCTCTGGTCAGCTTCCTGATGAGAGACGTCACTTCAAAGGAAATGCGAAATTCAGACTTCCTAAGGAGTATTTCACAACCAAATTATCTTTAAAATTGTGATGGTTTCTCAAAATCTCTCTGCATACAAATATAAATCAGGGGAAAACTACATTTAGTCTCAAATATAAGTGTATCTACTAAAGAAATTTTAAAAGTAAAAACTGAACTTGAAAATTTAGAACTTTAGAACGTGATTTCAGCTGCCTTCTGGAAAGGTTTTGATTCAAGGATGGATGTGAAGATCCCAAAAAGAAGTTTTAAATAATTGATGGGTGTGGGATTGGGTGATATTATCCAAGAGGAAGGCTTCAGAGTCTAGTTTGGGAATGAGTCAGTCCAACCAAAGCTAAACAGACTACCCAAACTCCACCTTAGTGACTAAGACTTCTTTGTAAATTCTGCTAGTGTTAAGTTTTCCATTGTAATTACATCTCCTCTTCAAATAAACAATATGATGCTCATCTAAAATAAATTAACCTGTTATTTCATCTAACGCATTTGAAACTGGAGTACTCACTCTCCTTGAGGAAATAATTGTTGTTGCTTTACTTGAGCAGAACGCATTTTTTCAGTGATGGCAAAGAAGAAACATTCTGACTGCATCATCCTGGCATAGTCTCCACTGCTCAAGTGAAAGAAATGCAAACCTGAAGGACAACTCCCTTTCTTTTGCACCTATAAACAATAAAATGTACTGCTGGCTGCAATGCTATTACTCCATTCCTCACAGAGCACCTCCCGACAATTACAAAAACAAGTTAGTCAGGATCATCCTGAACTGGATTGTGCTAACATACAGCTGAGGATAAATTTGGCCTCGATGAGTCTGTCTTTACTCAACAGTTCACATTGTTTTTATTCATCTTGTCCCATTTCTTGCTTAATCTTACCTGGGATTATTCTGACTCCTGTAGGCTGAGCTGTAGAGAGTCATCAAAGTGAAAATTAAGTTTGTTGGTGCACTGAACGCTGTTTGTATGTAGTATATTGGTACTCATTCATATACCCCTTTTCACTAAGACTATTGCCCTGAAAAGTCCTCCAAGGTTTCCCGTACTTCCAACACCCCTACTGTCAACATTCATTTCCAGGGCCGTTAAATCAGTCACTAAAATTTGCTTTTAGCTGCATCTTACTGCACAAATACATGCTGAGAACAGTAAAAGACCTTTTCTTAAAAGAGCACAGGACATCAGAGGATTACAATTCTGCATGTGATTTTTTTTTAAACATTGTAGCTTTGGCCAGGAATTTAAAGTCATTGGGGATAGTTTAAAGCCACAGGTCCAACAACACTGACAAAGCCCTTGAGTTGTGTATAAATTGGGTCCAATTCTCATTCCTATTACTGTGGTTAATATACCCTGTGCAAGGAAAACACAGCAAAAACATTAATTCTTTCATGGGAAGCAGTAGCTCAACTTCACATAACTTTCCTGCTGTGCATTTTTCTGGTTTTGTCGATGGCTGTGGTTGTGTGTGTGTGTGCGCATACACCTAATATCTGTAATATTTCAGAAATTCTCTCAAATCCTCCTCAATTCTGCTTTAGGGAGTATCTAGGTAAGACATGGTAGGGCTCACCTGTGTTGTACTAACCTTGACATGCTACACAGTCTTTAGAAGTGGAAAGCAAAGCACAAACCATCAAACCAATAGCTATTTCTGTTATATAATTTGGAAAACATCAATGGCAATTAAAAAAAACCCAACCCTACAAAATGGCTTGAAACAGGCAGCAATGTTTCCTCCTCTCACAAGCCCAGAAAAAAAGAGTCACCTTTGAAAGTCATCTTTAGCAGCCTTTCATGGTTACCAGAAATTATAAATCACGGACTGCCTAGTAAACATATATATGCTTCTTTTCATAATGTCTGATTCAACACTCTGTCATCTGGTAAACCTCCCACTGACTTCAGTGTAGTTTTACCTAAGCAAGATTTGAGTAAAGACTGCAGAATACAGTCCATAAGCTTTAAAAATACACTGTGTACCTCTGAGGAGGATAATCTTTCTCTCCTCATAGACCCAGTGCCAAGTTGGACTTGGCAGTGACAGGATTTTTGCTATTAGCAGACAATAGGGACTAGGTTAAAAATAGTGTAGCCACAAGAAAGCAATGATTCTGATTAAGTAAATTCCATTGAACTCTTTCTAGTAAGCATTATTCAGGTCATTAATGCTAATTTGTCCTGCAGGGGGCTGTGGGTAATTACCCAGAAAAACTATCAGCTTTATTGAGTTGCTACAAAATAGTATTACTGAATGGAATACACGGTAAAGGGAGACAACCTTGATATGTGCCTGTAGAAGTAAGGAGTCTTTTTCTAAAGATACCATAAAGCGGACCAAAATCATACACTTTGGATTAGGATATAGTCTAGGCTACTTTTATGTTTCTATTAAATAAAATTAACATGCAAAGTTATGCAGCACAGAAGTGCCACTATGACACCTAGAGCAAATTTAGCGTTCTGCATATTTAAAGTTGTGTCGAATCAGAACCATCTTCTAAGATGAAGCAAATGTGGTGCATTGGCTGCATTCCAGCAGTCACATAGAACTGCTGACATTACTAAAATCTAGATAATTTAGTCCCATATGGGAATCCATACCACAATTATATTGTCCCTGTTCTGACACAGTCCTGATTTTGCACTTCTTTAAGTCTAGCTTTTTATAATTTTAATTCCCTCCACCAATAAAGCAATTTGCATTCACACAGCCTTCTTTGCTAAGTGAGAGTGAAAAAGAAATCTGTTACATGACCTTGGTCTTTTTTGCAGTTGATTACAAGGAATAAACTCTTCAATTAAATCATTCTCTCATCTGCTTTTAATGGATGTAGAATATTGTACTACAAACCATAGGAGAGAACTAAACAAGTAGCACACCATGGCAGGTGACAACTCACTTTCATTTAAAGAATGCATATATGGGGCAAATTCTCCCACATGGAAAGAGATGCGGTACATGCACTAGAAGATTTCCCAAGTTGCTGCTCACCTTACTCATTAAAACTCAAGGAACTACAATGTATCCCCATTGAATCTTGCAGCCCTCTAAAGCTTTCGTCTGACTTGTTGGACTCCGTTGTACACACAGAGCAGAATCTATTTGTGCATGTTCTCCAGTCACCTGTCTGGGATCTTGAGGCCTCGGATCAGAAGTAATGCTATGATCCTGCTTCTTGCAGATGTCCAAAGATCCATTAGATTACTGGTCAAGTGACACGGCACTGCCAGAAGTGTTAGAACGGGCAATTATATCCAAAGGAATGGCAAGAATCAAAAGAGAAGCAATATAAAAGAACGTATTTCCTATTGCTATAAAAACTGACTCTGTATTGGAGTCAATTAAAATAACCTTCCTTTTGATTCAACTCTTAAATTGTCAGTTAGGAACAACTACACCTGAGTGCTACTGTGCTAGTCACTGCACAGACAGCTGGGTTCCTCAGCAAGAGGACATGCAAGCAGAGGTCTGACATTTCCATTCAGATTCTCTTAAGAACTGAGATCAACCTCACTATAATTTGATAAATCTATGGTAATTAATGCTTATTGATGATATGGCCCTTATCCTAAACAATTACTAGCAAAAATTAATTCCAGATAAATAGTTCCTTAAAAGCACTCCAGATAGCAGTGATATGAATCAGGTTTTATTTGTAACGTATTTTGACATTTTTAGGTACTGTGACAGAACAAAAACAGCATGTGAAGAGTATAATGAAATTAAGAACTAATTTAATTTTAAAGAACCGAAGAATTATCCTCATGATTTTTCTTAATTTCTGGCAGTGCTGTACAAAGAACTTCCTAACATGTAAGACTGAAGAAGATATAAGTTGTATTTTCTGAAAGTTTCAGTAAAATGAAGGAACAAGCAGTAAAGATTGTTTATTATTTTAATGAATGAACCAACACTCTATTCTTTGTATTGCATTTTCTCTTGTTTTCTCCCACTTTCCCCTCTCCAATCACTACTTTTTTTTTTTCACACAGGCTACACATAAATACATTTCCTTTACTCAACAGAAGATTAACATTCCTACAGAACAGCACTGTTGAGATCGGCTACTGTAATTCGTTTGAAGGATTGATTTCATGTTCAAAATACTGGAACAACAATGTTTGTCAGTAAAATAAAATATCGAACATAACTTTGGGTTGGACACAATATTAATTAATAATGTTTTTCAGTGCCTCACTTTGCCTAAAAGACATGGGCTTTGGATCAAAGATCAAAATGTAACTATGTAACTCTACACATTTTGCTGGAAAAAAGTTCTTTTTTTTTTTTCCTAGAATGCAGCTGGCTAAGTTTTTCATTATTAGTTATTTTGAAAATATATTATGTTTTCCTGCTTTATTCTGGCAAAGAATAAGCAAATTGTTTCATTCTCACAATGAATTGTTTTTAAAGTGTCCTGAATAAACTCACCGGCTACGAATAAAGACAACCAAACAATTGTGAAGCTAAAGTGTTCTAACTGTACTAAAAAGGAAATACATGGAAGTATTTTTTTTCATTCTTTTTGCACCTCAACAATAACAGAATCAAGCAACAGAACTCCACCTCAAGCTGTTGCAGTTATTTGTAATCCTCAATTTGCAGTATCACTAAAACACATAAGTAATCATGATATTTCAGCTGCAATCTTTTCTGCTGTCATTGTATTTTGTTTTAAATCAGTAAGATTAAAAGTACATGTCCACATCAGTTTTATAGTCTTCAAAATACAATATTCTTGTGGTTCTTGCAAATGAATACTATATATATTAATGAGAAATCCCAGCTATGAAAAGAGTGAACGAATGTGGGTTTAACATTAATTAGCTGCCCTGTTTCCATAATTTTTTCAAATAACCTTTTTGCTTACTTCGAGTACATATGAAGATAGTTTCCTCTGTTTTCAATTGACAGATAGGTGTCTAAATACAATTATCACTTGGTCTTCACATTAATATTAATTTCCCAAACAAATATAATATTGCCAGAGCACATACAATTAATGTTACCATTAGGTCATTAGTCACTGCCTTGTGCTTAGTCTGAAGAAGGCAGGAAACGTTAATCAAAGTATTACATGGGTCTGTAGTTCATTTTAAGGAAAAGGTTAAAAGAAACCTTTTATTTCAATAGGGGCATTAACATAAAGAAAATAAAAACACACTTACAGCAACCCCAACAAACTCTAAAACTCTGTTTCTTTCTTCAGGCTATGAAAGACTGAGAGCCATTTCTCATCATTCCTGAATGTGCTCTGTTGTAGAAAGAGCCTAACAAGGATTAAAAAGGCTGTCCTATGCATGCACTTTGCTAAATCCCTGCATGCCATTCTAGGGTGACTGTACTGTCTGAACAAGTTCTCCCTGTTTGCATGTAAGAAAAAGCTGGCTCAAACAATTCATCTGATCAGTGAGGCTCAGCCAGAGAGTGTGCCAGTCTGACTATACACAGCCTAATACTCTTTCCATGAATGATGGTTAAAAAGGGCTTTTTTGCTTGAATGGTCCTCCTTAGGATGTGGAAATAGGCTCAGCTGGGGAAGACAGGCAGGGAAGGAGGAAAACCAGCACCAAACATCACCGTTTAGGTCCTACTTGCTACCTGGCTTTTACTACAGTCCAAGTGCAGAGGAAATTTACAGTAAATTCATATAAAACTGTCTGTCAAAAAGCTGTTCATTCTGTATCTGTTACAAAGCAGTTATCTGAATGGAGCAGGAGGTCAGTGTAATTGCATGATGGCAACAGGACAGGGAAAGATGCACTGAAGGGACCCTTGCTGCTTCTTATGAACTTGTCTCCCCACCCCATGTATTTTTCATTTCAGGAATTTTCCGTGACATGGGGACAACACACAGAGAGCAGAGCAAAGGGCTGCGTGATGCTTGAGGACGGAGCAATGGTACCAGGCAGAAGGGAAGGTGCCATTCTGCTGTCTGTTAAAATTATTCAGTGCGGTGTGTTCACCAGTCCTGGTTTCAAGAATTCATGTACAGTCATCTACTTCTCATGTGTTAATTGGCTTGAAAGATTAAGATGTGGAAATGTCAGAACTGGTCTTCTAAGTATCATAACCAAAGTATGACTTGGATAATAATTATTCCACTAAGACAGAGAGGAGAAAGAGAGACATTTTACCATTGTTATTGCATAAACTGTAGATGGATAAGAACTTCACATTACAGATACAATAGGCACACTGTACATATATACAAGTCTAAACGGATTGAACATATAACAAATTCAGATTAATTACACTAAGCTCAATCATCATGTATTAGTATATTCAAGAGACTCTAGTTATTCACGTCAAGATCTATTGCAACTAAATTAATTGCAAATTAATTTGTTTTTATATTTCACATGAATATTTCACCTTCTAAAGGTTATGTCAGTAACAGACATAGTAGTAGGAAATAAGTGAGGCAACTCTCTTTAATATATGGAAGGTGAAACAAAGATTATCTCAGTAAGAATTTTCCTGTATTGCTCTGCCAGTGAACTCATTGCTTGGCTGGAGAGATACTCATTTGTAAAAGTAAAAGTTTAACGAGTCTTCCAACCAAAGGGCCTCTAACCCACCTTCCTTTGAAAAGACAGAATAAGCCTGAGGATTATGAAGCTTATATACAGAAAGCAGCTTTTAAATTATTTACAGGCCAGGTACAAAGCAAGCAGTTGTAATGTGAATTCCCCATTACTGCCCCACTGAATACATTTCCACTTTCCCACTGGAACCTCTTCTCGGTGACAAATGACTCGCTCTTCACGCTTACTCAATTCTGACCTCACCCCAACACATCAATTGCACCAAATACAGCAAAGCTTTCCTGGTTTTGTGATGTGGTCAAATTTCAGACAGCTCAACTGTCTTCATTTAAAAGGTGATGATGTTCCTGAGACCTGAAAGGCAAGTGACAGATGCTTTATCCAGCCAGACATTCTGAGCTTGGAGGCAGTGTATTGTTATTTGCACGTTTTGTGAGCTATGCTACATCCTCCGTGCCTGTTTTTATAATTTGACAATTGTGTAAGGTGATCTGGATATTATTTCATGACACTTTAGTGAGAGGTTTTTCTCCAGTCTGTCTAGTGATGAAATTTCTATTCCAGGTTTCATGTAGATGTAAGAGATACACATGTACATAATACTACTTATTCTTACTTTGTCAGCATCAGTGAGGCAGACTGTACTTGACCTTTCCACAACCACAGAGTGTAATAATTCACCAGAAAAAGTTTCCTAAACAAATTTATGTAGTTTTTTTATTTCTCTTCATTTTTATTGTCAGATTCCTATCTCTGGGCAGGCAAGAGACTTACATTTGAGGAAGAAATATATGGTGGCTCGGGGCTTGAAAGAGCAATGGAGAAATTCAAAGCAATTTCTGGATGTGTTAGCTGCCAAGGAGGTCCGTGTTGTTACGAGATGATATCTTAGGACTCCCAGAGTCCTCAGGTTGTGGGAGATGAGCTTTCTGTGGTCTATTTATCAGAAAATCCTATTGCCACTGTTACTAGATAACCCATTAAAATTAAAGCATCCCTATTTTTTTGTGATTGAAGAGTAGAAATCTTAATTTCTCCATGTATATGATCAATCACACAAACCCATGCTTTCTGTTCTGGTCACTGTAGGAACCTCAGGAGGTCGTTGGTTCCAGATGGATTGGTTTATCACAGTGCACTGTAGTGCCTCTTAAAGGAGCTGCATGCTGTCTGGGCAGATTTAAAGCTAAAAGGAAATATGCTGGCTCCTACGGAAACAGGTCTCTTGCACACTGCCCTAGTAGTCTGTCTATTATCTACCTGTGCTCCTGAGCGAGGTACGGACAAGAAACCTCCTGGGGAGGTGAATTATCGGATTCTAGTGAAATAAATACACTAATAATACACAACTGCACATTATTATTCCTCTTCTGATTTCAATTTCACTTCTATTAAACATTTTAAATAAATGATTAAGGGCAAACACAGCAAAAGAACAGATATGAGACTGATCTCTTTCCCTGCCAGGGAAACTTTGTGGAAGTACAGTAAGTATAGGCAGTTGATGTTTTTTTTCCTGTGTATCTACACATACACAGCTATTTAAAAATTAAAATGACAGTGAGAATACTAAATTAATATTTTCATTTACTATTTCATTTTTAAAACATGTTTGCTCTCACCTCAAAAATGCTATAGCTTGGACAGCTGCATTTTTCTCCAGCATAGCCAGAAAGCCTATTGAGTCAATCTCACATGTTCTACAATCACAAGTAGCTGAGTTTTAAATACACATGCAAGCAGCTTCAAAATTTTGTGAATCACTTTATATGTTTTTATTCGTTACCTTCCCATAATTTAAGTAGCTAAGAAGCATATGATCAGTAATTCCAACAAATAATTTTATTTGACAATGTATAAAATGCGCAAAATAGACTCACGTGATCACGCATGTGAATCACAGCATTTATACTGCCTAAGGCACCTGAACGCCAAGGAGCAGCCTACACTCAGCTGATTAAGCTGTAGTGCAAAACACCAGCTCAGTAGTCAGAGGTATGACAGCCAACAGTGGTTTATTGGACCGAAGAGTATAACAATGTAATTTACTTCTCTAATACGTGCCATGTTCTCTCCTATTGTTTCCCCTTATGGAGTGAAATATGTAGGTAAGAGATTGCTGCACAGTTTCACATGTTATGTCTCTCCAAAATTAGAGAGTAACAAACTGCCTTTATTAGCCAGTACATTTGGTAGAGTGTCATAAATAACTGAAAGTGCAAGTGAACATCTACTAGTTTAAAAGTGAAGAAAAACTAAAAGACATCATGTATCTGCCTAAAGCGATTTTAGAGCTACAGTACAGCTAGACAAAACACTACACTTCCTAGCCTTACCTATTTTACTGTATATTTCTAGTCATTATTGTTTTGCTTATTAACAGGAAACTCATAATTTATAGAGTTTGACTCAGGGCAGATATTAAAGCTTTTTGTTTTGTTTTGTTTTTTTTTTTCTTTGCCCAAAAATATAGTAATATGGGCCAAACCTTTTTGGTTTTTTCAGTGCCTGCTTTTCTTTCAGAACTGGAATTTGTAGCCTTCTTTCAGAAAAACAAAGTATTGGCCACAGACAATTCATAAAAAATATCTCACTTGTTTATGAAGCAAACATATGTAAAACTGACGAAATTATTAATGTCAAAGTGTTAACTTTCTTCTCATAAATATCTTTTAACAATGCTGACATTGCAATTACAGTCAAACGTTCTGGCTCTTTGCTTATTTGCTCAACCTGTCAGTCCACCATAGGGGGAGACAAATTGTGGCAAGCATTTGACAATGCACAAAAGAGATATAAGACTGTTCTGATTAAATCTTGGTGAAAGATTAAATGACTCTGAATACTTGCCAGATTTTTCAGACACAACATTTTTAACCAATGCTACTGAAATATTCTGCTCACCACAGGTTTAAAAACACATAAGGTAAAAATAGTGTATGTAGTTCACAGGCTGGTTGGTTGTTGCTATGTTTCAAAAGCAACAGATTAATAGCTGCATTCATCCTATATATCACAGTTATGTGCATTATGTATTTCACTGGATCAAAACCTATAGCATAGCTCATCCATACTCAGACAATAAACCCTACATGAATGAGTCCTCTGACAAAACTTTCTGAATGACATCAGGGCTAGAACATCACAGATTTGACTCAGTTACCAAGGGAAAAAAAGTATTAAACTGCTTTCAAATTCAATCACCCATGTAAGAGGACTACAGCCCAGGCAATTTTTGAATAGACTAACTTCATACAGAGTCAGACAACTATGAAAAAATATAGAGTTGTTATTTCAATGGCTTTAAAATGCGTGATTGCTACTGACTTCTGCTGTGTAGAACTGTGTCCTTATTA
The DNA here is from genome assembly GCA_013396935.1 of Baryphthengus martii. Classification (NCBI taxonomy): domain Eukaryota; kingdom Metazoa; phylum Chordata; class Aves; order Coraciiformes; family Momotidae; genus Baryphthengus; species Baryphthengus martii. The sequence continues at coordinate 176,136 of VWZK01005614.1, read as the reverse complement.
CAGATTTTAGCATATAATCATAGAAACAGATAATGTGGAACATGTGAGCTAAAGAGCTAAAACTAATTGTTTACATTCCTATGGATAATTAAAGTTCTTGACTGTCCTTCTTCATACAAAAGCATACAAGAAATGGAATGTTCAAATTTGTTTATTATGTTTTTTACTCAGAATCTGGTTAACTTTGGCATTAAAGTTGCCCTATACTAAAAAGAATTTTATTCTAGCACATATTGTATTTATATATTGGACTATAAAATATATTGGTCTACTCATAGTCACAATATCAGAAAAGAGCCATGTTAAATTTAATGTTTCTTAATCAAGGAACTGTAAGTGATAACATCAAATGCAGAGGCAATAAGGTACTAAATTCCCCATTTCAAGAATTATATTCTACATTTATAATGCAAAACACATACTGAAACCTGTTCGTCTACACTGGTTTTATATTAGATGAAGATTTCCTCTTAAATTTCTGTTGCAGTAGGACTTCCCCACCACCCCCCACCCAGATATTTTTGTGAAAGAATAAGACTCAAATAGACATTTTGGGCCCTTCATTTACAATTGATGAGATACGTATTGAAACCAAAGCACATTTCAGAAGTCTTTAACAGACATCTGTTTACCATCTAAAGTGAATGAGAGTATTGTATTTGCTTTCTGTTTCATCAGATCTGAAGTTGGAAAAAAGTCTCACATGCTCACTATGAAAACATATTTTGATTTATGATACGCCAGAATTCAGTGATGATTTCTTTCAAAAGCGAGAGTACCCTCTATATGGGTCTCAAAATATTTAGATAGCACAGAACAAAATAAAAGAACTAAAGAAATGTAATTCTCACAGATTACAGAAATAAATAAATGACATTGAAAAAATGATAAAAAAATTATTTCTTTAGCGTTCTGCTTTCTCATGCACCGCAGACATCCATTAAAACTGATATGAAATGGTGCACTGGGGAAAACCTAGAAACTAAGACCTTTTTGTTGACATTGTCTTGGTTAGACAAATTGAAATAACAAGTGTCTGTCCAAACAAACTATTACTTACGTCTCCCTATGCATTCTTTTCAAGTTTGCCATATGTGGATTTTTTTTTTTAACTTTTTTATATAAAAATCTACATCATTATATACATTTCAGATTGATAAATGAATAATTAGTAGTGATTTTTAAGTTCACCTTCCAGCAAATACTAAAAATACATGTAAGTTCAGCAGAGCAAGCAATCTCAAAGTCAACGTGTCTGGCAGAGCAGCATGTAAAATGCCAGCCTTACAAAAGATCCTGTAAATTTACTGCCCAATCCTGACCTCAATGACTTCAGTGGTAAAATGTCAACTGATAGCGGTAAGAGCAGAATCAGGCCCTTATAGCTTAGGTTTCTAAGATTTTTCTCCCCCTTGCTTCCCCCTCCTTCTACAACAGCTTGAATTCCTGTGTTCTGATTAAGATAGATGGAGTATTTGCATCCTATCCATATTCATAATCTTCCTTTTCAGTGTCAACCCAAAATACTGCATTTGTTGCCCAGGCAGACACATGCAATGTCTTCAGAAGGTTTTGCATAGATGGATAAGGACACATCCCTTTTCAAATTTTGCAGAATAGGTGGCCACTAGGTGAATTCATGCTGTTAAAGTGCTAAGGGACCAGAACAAAGCCCGTGTCTTTTGTGTGTGACAGAAACTGTAATTAATGATTTCTCCCCTTTTTGCTAAAGAAAAAAGGGAGATGTGCTGTTGACAGGCATTTTATTAATGGTTTCTACCATCTTAGTATACATAAAAGGCATTATTGGTTGCAGTTCTTGTTTAAAAGATTATTTTTTTTTAGGAAACGTTGAAGATGTTTCATGGATGAAAAATGAAGGCAATCTGTCCACTGCCACTGAAAGTTTGGGTTTCAATAATAAAATTGAAACTATTGTGACAGTTCCTATTGTATCTTTTAACCATCTGCCTCCTGCTGGCACAATCAATGATGGCATCTGCAGGGACATGGTCATCCTTACCTAGTTTCTCTCTTATTTCAGCAACAAAACCTGTCAATACCATGTCTCATGGCTGCTTTTCTAAGGAGATTTATCAACCATCTAGGTGTGACAGTGACTGTTGGTCTGTTGTTGTGTTGAGAACCAATAGGAGATAAATATTCAGCCTGGCGCACAAGAAATTAGACATGCATTTTCCAGTTGCAACAATGGCAGCTGACCGCCTAATCCAGAGGCCAGAGCAGTGATGATTTGCTTAGACCTTGCCTATACTACAGAATTAAAGTGAGTGGGAATAACACAACGTTGCATTAGTTTCTGAACTATATTAATTAGGAGGATGTGACAATCCTGCATGCAATTCTTGAATTTGTGCTTGTTTTCTTTGGGGGGGGGAAGTAAAATAATTTTGAAATATCCCAAACAAACAGTTGAAAATAAGAGGCCAAATCCTAATTCCACATAAATGAAAGGCGGCAGCTTGACTGTTCAGATAGTGCTATGCTCATTTACACTAGCTAATGGGCTTTCCATTGCTTATGGATAGACAAGAAAACAGCCATTTGTCTAGGTTAGTACTCCTTCAGCAACACTTTGAGAAAATATTTTGCTTTGCCACTGATTTGTGAACAACTTAACTTCTGCGAACCAACAAGGAAGTAGACATTTACCACGCACGTTCACAATAATGTAATCAGAAAACATGTCGGGGAAGGGATTTACAGTGGTTTTCACACTCTTCTCCAGACAGAAAGAGCCAAGTAGCAAAAGGTTCTCCCTATATTTTATTGAAGGTTTGCCAATATCTTACTTTCAAACACAGAACTTCTTCATGACTATTCAGGTCAGCATCACAACTGACAAGAGTGTTAAATATAGCTGTATTAGTTAACAAAGTATCTGCCCCTTCTCTAAGCAAATGCGTGATTCTTTTAATTGAGTTTTTCAAACTTCATTTCTAAAAGTCCTGGAAAATCTATGTTTTGGGAGGCAGCTGAAAATGCACTGTTTGCATACTGATGTATACTCGCAGCCATTCATTTTCTCTGGGAATTTTTATGTAAGCTCCCTTATTGGGAATATGCTAATGACATCCGCCATGATTACTGATTTTCTTTGAATCGCTATTCCTCTGTGGGCAAAGCAATCAGAAAGGGAGAACAGGAGATTTACTTCTTGCTTGTGTGCCTTCTTCAACCATCTGCTCTATCCTGATTCATTTGAATAAGATCTGCAGTTTTAGATTCTTTACTCTGGCATTCTGAAGCATTTTAAAGCTTAAAAGGAGTTAATAGTTATCTATCAGTGTCACAAACGTGGTATTGCAATGCATTCTAAGAGCAAGTTTGTCTTCCAATGGTTTATAGGGCCAGATTAATTTTATTAAAGTAAAAAATTACAATGTTCTTTAACGGCTTCATTATTTCAGACAAGCCTTTTGTGAACACATTTATTATCTGGAGCAAGGAGTATAAAAGCTTAAAGAAAGGGAACTAATTTATAAAGCAAGAATATTTTAAAAAAACAGAAATTTGTTAATCTTCTACTCCTCACACATGGGATAAAAAAAAGGACAAAATTGTGATCAATTTAATGAAAATATAACCTTGTAAACCAAACTGCAGTTATGGACTTTTTTTACGTGTTCTTTTACCTGGATGTATTTCTGAAGTACATTAACACAGGGACATTTTGATTTAAACAAAGGTGCTGTTTAGCTGTATCAAAATTCAATTAAATTGTTCTCAAGTGAAGTACTGGCCTCATATTACAAATGTCCCTTGCACATTGATAATGATGTGCATGCTTTAATTTTTTTAATAGGATACCAGTTTTCTGCTGTTTTATATGTATACACTAGGTTTAGCACTGCTAATTGCCAAAAGATGATTTTATACAACGGTAATGGAAAATGAACAACATGACCACATTGTATCAAGACAGAAGTAAGCACAGGTGAATGCAGAGACATTCAGAGAACTCTATTGCATACTTAAGTCTAGTCTTTTAACAAGCAAGCAGCCTTTGAAATGCTAAGGGAAATTAGTGTCTGGGATTCAAAAGCCTCTTTATTATACTTATTTCAGAAATACTGCTAATGAATACAAAATTAGAGCCTCTAACCAGTCCCGTAAATTAGTTCCTAGTACCTATACAAATAAACCTTTCTTAAAAAGTAGAGACAACTTTTAGATTAAAAAGCAGTATCTAATGATCTCTGAAGCACAAGATGACCCAGTCTTTTACCTTTGAAACCAGAAACTTAAACCAATGCAAAATTATTATTAAAATGGAACAGTTTGTCAGTTCCTTTGGTGTGGTCACAGATGTTAAAACCTCTGTCTACCATTCTTTTTTTTTTTTTTTTTTTTTAAATATTTTTTTTTGGCAGCCCCTGTTGATTAGCATTCTGATTTCTCCTTGTCTTTTTTTAAAACAGGATGACAATACAAGAGACTGAAATGGCAGTGACCTCCCTGCTAGAATTAGTTACCGGCAGCCGCTTTCTGTCAACTAACTTCAGCTCCTTTCAGAGCTCTCAGAAAGAGAGCTGCAACTTGAGTGAAGAAAGAGTATTTATTTGAGAAAGAGTTTGCCTGTTCACATTCAAACAAAGGGAACTTACAAACACACTTTGTGTTTGTTTTTAATTAGAGGTGCAACTAAACTAAACCATAAATTACAGGGCTCACTGCATTTATGACTTGGTTATTCTGGAGATTAGAAACAGTCACTACAATTTCTTTTGGTTTAAAGATGTATTGATCTTTGAAATTCTCTATTCCACATCTCACTAGAGGACGGGAAATTCAGATTTAATTTTTATGCTGTTTTTTATAATCAATGTTATTGTGGTTCCATGAATTTCAAGGATCAGTCACAACATTATTTTTACTTTGATGTATTGTAAAAAGCAAGCGGTTCTGAGAAACATGAATAAAAACAGAAAAGTAGAATTCTATCTTAATAATTCTTCAGACAAAATTCTTAACATCAAATTAGAGATAGGCAGGTATCCAATGAAATTCAGAGGAAAAGATATCATAGAAACAGCTGTGCTATTTTTTGTAACGACATGAACACCTCACTGTTTTGCTGGTCAGGTGTATTACACATAAAACACATTGGGCAATATTAAGTCCTTTTAATTGGGAAACATTTTCTTGTCTTGCATTTACATTTCTCTTTCTGCCTAATGAAAGCGTGCCCTACTGTTAAGATTTTGTGCAATACATGGTTAAAGCCACTTACCACATGAAGCTCTGTCTCTAAGTAAGCAGCCTTAAAGTGCAGTAGGAATATTTTACTCTCCTCTTTCTCAATATGACTCTGTAGACTTAACCATTTTTAAGCTCTCTATTTCTACTAAAAAAAAAACAAACCAATGACTTATCCAAACAAGAAGTTTCTGAAAAATAGAGCTCCAAGTACTAGTTCCTCTTAAAAAGCTGAGGGGAAAGTAGAGTATCTCCAACTGAAAGGTACAGTAATAATACCAGTTAACAGGTCCAACCCTCTACCATATTAACAGCTAGTAAATCCAGAAAGGTCTTCTGATTACATTTAGCCCCACTAAAAATGCCACTTCACTTCTGCAATGACAACTTTACAGAGTTCAGCTTTGGGGTACTTAGGGGTAAATGCAAATTATCCTTGTGTTGGCTCTCCATAGGCTGCTTTTCAACAAAGTCAGTGCATGGCAAACTTTTCTCCCTTGTTAAAATATCCAACTCATGAATATACCGTTTGTTGTAGGCACTTTACACAGTACTAATTAATGTTTGACGGCATGAAGATCTTTACAATTATTAGCTTCAACATATGAAATGCCAGTGACAATGATGAGATTTCAAATATGCAGCAAAATTGGATAAAATATCTATTATATATTTTACCTTACCAGAAAATGACAAAAAAAAAAGAAAAATGGTGAAACTGTAGACATACTGAGAACTGTTCTTTGAAGTGTCCAAAAAAGATAACACCATCATGTGCAAACATTGTGATAGTGAGACTGGATATATACAGACTAGCAAACTACTGGCATAGCTGCATTTATATTTCTGTTCAGAATGCACTGTGTTTCTAATCTGTGCTATAAAATGGAAAAAGGATTTCCTTTCATTTCCATATGATGTTATTTGGAACTGTTAATCTATCATGGAGACACAGTCAAATGCACCTTGTAATTAACACAAACCAAATTCATTGCACTTAGGTAGGATGCTAGTTAATGTACACACAAGACAATTGTTCATACAGCCTGATCTGGAAGCTGAAAGTCTTTCATTTAATGTATACAAGAAACTTAATGCGATTTTTAAAGAGGCAAGTTTTTTTTTAAATAACCTGGAGAACAGAAGGAGGGGGAAAAAAGACAGGAATAAAATTCTCGGCTTATAATGCTACAAACGTTTCCCAGACAATGTAACATATACATTTTTTTATATTAAAAAAAGCAATGAACTGCTGACAAAAATAAGACACTATTCAGAATCTTTTGAATAGTCTCATAATTTGGGTCCAGTTCCAGATGAAAGATGAAAATTTTCTCAGATTATGTTTATGGGAACCACAGGACCCACAATCTGATAATTTCTCTGACAAAGGACAAAATTTCTGCATAATGTGTGCTATGTTTTTCAATTCCTGACATCTGTCATCACTGAGAATTTCTAGTTTATGCAGCTGTACGTTTCCCTAGAATTAATGTAATATGGAGTTAATTGCAAAGATTTTTTCCTCATCACATTCCAAGAAATGGTTTCAGTAATTCAGTTAAGTTGAATCGATGGAAGTTATACCTTTGTGTATGTTACGGGCAGTCATTGACTGAGAAAGGAAACTCTGACTTTGGGAGTAGTAGATAGATGTCAGGAGAGCTGACAGCTTGAAGACACAGAGAACACCAGATTCAATGTGTACACTTGTGGCAAACACTTCAGTCTAGTAAAAAAAAAAAAAAAAGGGCCATGTAGCACACAAACTTGACTAGACTTTTGTTAGAAAGCACAATCCAGGACAGCAGGAAGGTAACGAAAACTGTCTCTCTGTGCCATTTTGCCATCAAAATTTAGCAAACATCCAGCAATTACTACAATATATTCTTGCAAATCTCTGTTCTGACTACACAAAAAACCCAAATCAAAAAATCTCATGTCATAAATACTGTGGTTAGCTACAGCAAAACTTATTTAAATAACTTAGGTAATTGATGCATTTTAAATCCCGGCCATACTCTCTATGCTCTAAACAACAAGGGGCAAAGAAGCAGAAACCAAAACTCTGCAGGAAAGCATGATTGAATTAATCATAGCTATCACTCCTATAGATTAATACACTGATCAATAAGATTTCATTAACTACAAAAGAAATGGTTTGTATTTCCTCAAGTCATACAGTCGTGTAAAAACAAGGACAAGGAAGGGTCTCAACCAAGTTTTGTATTTGAGTTAATTAAGCTACTGGAGTAATTGTCCTCTCATAAACCTCCATAGATTTCTCTCTGTTCCTTTCTCAGATACTGAATTCCCTATGGATTTTAATTTCCTTCTCCAGTTCCTAATTACTGTACTCCACTCAGGATCCAGTTATCTTGTTTTCCTTCTCTGAGTGCTGTGTTACTCCTTTCAGTTCCTTACTCCTCTTCCTTAGCATCTAATTTCCCAATTCAAGCTGTTTCGCCATGTTATTCTGGGAAGTCATTTAGTAGATTTTTTTGTTTGTTTGTTTCTTGCTACTGGTGGAAATCCTTGACTGTTACTCGCAGACAAGATCTTGGGGTAAAAATAGAACAGTATTCTAAGCATGCTGCATTAGCCAGTCTTTTTTTTTTTTTTCCTCTTTTTGGTTTCGCACCCCTCAACATCAATTCAGCAGTATTTCTGTGAAAGCTAGCCTATACTTTAGGGTTACTTTACTGAGAAAAAAAGCCCATCTGCTTACAGAATTTTAACAATGCTACTTTAGATGGAAATGCACAAACCTAAGATCTGCAGACTGCATGAATCTATAAAGCTACAGTCTCATTTATCTTTCTTGAATGCTTCCCCAAAAACAAAGACCAAAATCAACAACAAACAAAAGTAACAAAAAGAAAGCAAAAAACCCAAAACTTTCCAGTCACTCTGCAATTTCTTTTCAAGAACGGTACACATCATATCATCTTGTCTGAAATCACACATGCTAAGAAAGATTAATTTTGTATGTAGCCTTGCTCAAAAACATCCTAGCAAACACTGCTTATGGAATTAAAAAAACACTATACCTTTTACGGTACAAAAATCAAAGATGGTTCTTCCTGCTACTGGTTTTACTCAGCAGTAAAGAGAAAACCTTGCAAGTGTTGTTTACACAGTACTAAATCCTTGTAAAGTCATACTGAAACAAGTCTGCTATCTGACCTAGCCCTTAGGGCTACTTAAACACCTGTGGATTTATAGAGTTCAGATGTCTACAAGGTCTGTGTTGAAGTTCATTTCCAAACCTGTGCCCCATGTGAAGTGCTTTGTTGGCACAGTTAAGCAATTACTACTTGTTTCTGGTTTGTAAGGCAATCACATTATGAAACAGAAAGTGTTCAGAATTAAGAATACTTATCTTTATACACAGACTGTAAATGTGCATAATGGCCAAAGACTCAACATACAGGTTTTTAGTGAAGTTAAGCTTCTGCAAATAAGGGCAGAATAATGTAGGGAAAAAGAAAAGTTATTTTCATCTGTATATGTATAATTTACTCCCCAGCAGGACATACACATGTAAACCATATATCAGATGACGAAGTTTAAGTAGAGCATGCTTTGTGCTAAGATAGGAAGCGTTATTGAATAAAACACAAACAACTTCTCACACCCTTCAGAAAATAAACACTCCTGCACCCCAGATCAAGTAAAAGTAGCGTAATATGATCCGCAAACAGAAGAACAGGATAGAACATCATCTAAAGTTTTTAAAAATTTAATTAGTTGGAAGGCTTACTGCTTAAATCATGATCCCACAGAAATCCATATGCCTGACTTCAACAGAACCAAGATTACATTGTCCAGTGGGTTTAAATAAAGTATACACTAAGTACCATGAATCTCCAAAAGTCAAAGGTGTTTGCTTTCAATTTAATCCTTTCAAAATCATCATGTATTGACGTTTACAACTAAGACCATATAATCATTATGCTGTGGTTCAGTTACACCCTCTCTATTTAGATTCTTTGCTACTGGGTGTATGATCAGCAAGTTAGAAAAATAATGGCAATTGCATGTTTTCAGTATGTTTTCTATAACTCTCTCCACTACAGTCGGTAAATATCACATTTTCTATGAGGTCTCCACAGGTTTGAGAAATATACAGACTCACTTAGATGAGAAAGAAAAGCAGCAACCGTTTAGAAGGCTGCACTGTCCCAGGAGCCATAGGAGTGTTAGGCCTCACTCAGCTGCAGGGTGCATTGATGACGCATTGTTTTATTGAGATTTCACAATACTCGCGATTTTTCAGAGCCCCGGTTTCTTAAAATATCAGCTCACGAAAACCTTGAAAATACAATCCTTGCATATCCTAAAAGTTCATGAAAATGAAAGCAAATAATAATAAAAAAATGGAACACAACCTTTTTTTTTCCTCCTCTGATTCTTTAATATCATGGTTTTAAAAGAAAATCTCATAATGCATGAATTTGCCACCTTAATTTGCTAATGCTGAGACTGTTAAGATTGCTTCCTGGAGCTCTGAGCAAATGCACACTGAGAAAGAGCTTCAGGAAAGCAGTCAGTCAGTGATTTTTTTTTTTTTTTCTTTTTTTAGCTACTAAGCTACCTTCACTACATGAAAGAGAGCAAGAGCAGCAATTGTCTTACTGTCATCCCACAACTGCGATGGCTTTAGGGAGCTTTGTGCTGCCAACACAGAGCAGCGAAGAGTGGCTGCACAAAGCTGTACCAAAGCTGCTTCTCGCACAGGGCGACAAGGAATGTATCTCCACGCTCAATGTTTAGTGCTGTATTAACCTAGAGCAACAGCATATCTCCATGTGTTTCATCTGAGCCACTACTGCCAACTGTCTAGAATTCATGTTTGTATGTTGATAAGTTGTTACACAAATGCTAAATGCTCTTAAAATCAGACTCACAAGAACCTTAGAACTCTTGTAGAAGGCAAATTTCAAATTAGATGCCTCTTAAAGAGCAGAATAATAAAAACAGCCATCACAAATTTCTCTTCTGTCTCTTTTGCATTCTGCTCAGTATGGTTTTCAGTAGGTGGGTGTGTATAATAAACCACCACCATGCTTGGCCTCTTGTGGATCTATCCTGTTTACACATTACTAACTCTTTTTTATTGCTTCTGACAATATGTTGTTTCATACCTTTATATCTATTTATATTGGTTTTATTGTCGGGATATCATTGTAATGCTGAACTACACTGAAAAAAAAGAATCTGTTTATGTACTAGGGCTTGGCAAACACTTTCGTGATCTTTGGACTTTTTTTTACAATTTAATATACACTTATACACAGATACATGGTTACTCTGTACCAAACATACTAGAACGCAATTATTGCCATTCGTGCTATTACTAGGTAAGAAAAAATTGACTCTGGCAAAAGCAAGAGATGACACAGCCAACACAAAGTATTTCTCTTGGTTTTTCTCCATGCTGAATCCTTGAGGTCTAAGGATGAATCAAGTGCCTAGCAACTAAAAGATATTCCATGCTATCATTCCTTTGTCTGTCTTTATGCAGAGAATTGGGTCCTCACCAGGAAATATCTCTTATCCCCACTTAATGATCAGACTCTTATTTATCACCAATTGTCAACTCATGCGGATCTCTCCATCCAATCCCGTATATTAGCCATCCGCAGAAAGACTGACTTCTGTGCACTATGTAGGCAGAGTAAAAGTATGTGAGAACTACAAGCAACTCTGATTCACATAACTATTTATACAGCCAAAGTTTATAAAATACCTTTGTTCTGACAGCTGCTGGGAGATGTAAAAGTAGAAACAGTTGAGGCAACAAGATGAATCTAATCTTCTGTTTGTAAATTTGGGAGAAACTCAGAATTGCTACGGGTCTTTACCAATGGGAAAACCAAGGCAATACAGAGACAAGGAGATGCTGACCAGTCAAATCCCACATACTGAACATGAGATTCATGCACTGGACTGCCTGACACGTCCTGTACATAGGCCTTCATCAAATGTATTTCCTAATCAGTGAGCGCAGGAGTTTCCCCTGTGCTCTGTGCCTTCATGCACCAAATAGCTATGCCTGGCATGTGGAGTCATACAGCAAAAGGCAGAAGCCAGGGGTTCAAAGTCAAAACCACATCATCCTGTGTCACAGATGTCTCTCCAGGGCATGTATATCTTGGCCCATAACCAACCTCTCAAATGCTGGAGAAGGAGGGTTAATTTGAGAACCCCAAGGGTAGCTCGGTTCTCAGGTCAGGAGTAGTCAGGGCAGTCAGTCACAAGACAGAGGAAGTAGCCAGAGTGGGATTTTGGGTAATACGGTGGAAAGGTAATAGTCAAAGCTCCAGAAAGAGCATTAAAAGTATGTGGAATAGAGATAGCCCATTTACTTCCTATCTACTTGGCAAGTAGCACAAGGAAGCTCCCAGTGGCACTACAGCAAAATGGTTTCATGTTGCTGGATACAATAGCATGGTGAAGCCATAGCAGTAGCTGCTGAAGAGTAGAAAGGAAAAATGAAGGGTAATGAGTCTGAATTAAGATGAATAGAGCAGTGGACAATTAGCTAGTTTGTCAAAGGAACAAACAATCATTAAAGGAAGCCTTTCACAATGTAAAACCATTTGTATAAGGGATGCAGGAAAGAGAACATCAATTTTGCAAGACTTCAATTGAGCTTGATCTTATTCCTAACAAGGCTGATTCTCAAAAACTCAGCAAAACAATCAGTTATTTCCCACCTTCAGTGAGAATGCAGCACTAGATCTTTGATTAAACTACATTCCTAATATTTGTTCTGCTGGAAAAAAATGTGGTCTTCTGAATCATTAGGATACTTCCATGGAACAATTCGTTTCTTCTGTTTGAAATATTTCCTACTGCAATAAACGGCTGTATGTAAATGCTAAAATACAGATTTTCAGAGAGCTAGAGAGATATTTTTAGGTTTTCAAGTATTAAGACAAAATGAAATCATTTTGTATCTAAGTCTGAATTTTAATGAGCAGCTCTATTGATAATTACTGAACATCTATATTTATAGAAAAATGGAATATCATAAATACAGGATTGTGTCATTATCTACATATGTTGCATTTCTACATACATACAGAAATCAGAGAGTTTAATTTCTATAGCAATGGAAATATGGCAATTTACACCAGAAATATTAGTCAGAATGTAAAATTAGATCTAAGCCTATGTATTGGCTCAGTTTTTAAAAGTGGGATCTAGCTAAGTTTTTGTCATGTATGCTTTCATTTCTGCCTCACTGGAGAAAGAGGGGCACAATTCTGTGCTCATTCCATAAGGTCACTATAGAAGATTCTTAGACTTTTAATGCCATTTATTGTGGTGCAGCAGTACTTGTGACCTACGTCTTAAACAGCATTAAAATGCACAGCAGCAGATCAGAAAAGCCCAGTAAAAAACTGATAGAAATTTTTGTCAAGATGAGGTTATGTTTGTGTCTGGAAGGATTAGTAAAAGTATTAAAAGAAAGGGAAATAGACTAGCAACTATGATTTTTTATTACTACTGTATATCAAAAAGAAACATTCTTTTTAATTGTGAGTTTTAAAACTATGCAGGTTTTCTTAAGTAAAGATACAATTCCTGCTCTCTTGAAATAGAATCTCTCTAATCTGGTTAATTCTGTAACTGAGTTGTGAATATGGAGTACACATTCAGAAGAAGAAAGCTTTACATAGCAATGTGGCAATTTTGAAAACAAAAAATTTGATGTGCAAATTAACACTACTCATTTTGGCACACACTTAAAAAAAAGCAGAGAATATATCAATTAGCAATATACATGTAAATCTTAATAGTGTAAAATGTACAGAGCATATAAGAATAGAGCATGACTGAGAAAGCTAAAAATGTTGGAAGGTGACTCTCTAGATGTGTTTCTATAAGCGTAAGTGCTTTGAGATTCTTATACAATATGTAAATACATACCATTGTTCAGTAGCAATATTTCATAAGTAACGACAATTGGATATGCAGAAAAAATATGCAAAAATATACAGGTATACATTATTTATAGCATGAGCACTAAAGTGGAATGTAAAATCAAGGAAAGTAAAATGTTTTTTTTTCTCCAAAACATGTAAGTGTTAATAAAAGAATTTTAAAAAGAACTTCCAAAAACCTGACTCTTCCTTCTCCAAACATACACATAGACAAAGTACATAGTTTTGCTATTTGTCTAAATTGAAGCTTAAAGTGTTTTGTTTTCTTTTAAACTTCAGTGACTGTGGGAAAAAAAAATATACACTGTGCAGAGTATTCTTTTAGGTGCATATTTTCTAGCATTGTTATTAGTAATAATAATAAAAAAAAGTGTAGCAGATCAAACCAGAAGGAGCCTTGAATATATTTTCTGGGAATTGCCTCAGGCTAAACACCAGGGACATGAAACAAACTGTTCTTATCACCTTTTTCCAAACACAGCGATTTAAATTTACAATGAAAGTGCCAGCACCAGCTGCACTTTAAGAAAGCACCACATGTCTTGATGAGCTCCAAGAAAATGGAAAAAAGCCCAGTTCAAGTTGGAGGTGTCATCTTCCTCTAGCCAGCTGGGTGACACAAAGCTGAAAGCGATGAAGTGCTAATTAGAGGTTGATGAACAGAATCTCAGTGTGGAAACTTGTCGAAATAGCCTCTACTGAATCATAGCCTTATAAGTCTGCCCTTATCTCCCCATACAGAGCACTGTCACAGCCAGAAAAAGGCAGTGTGAATCCAAATATCTCTATGGCTAGGTTACATGTTTTATCTCATATCATATGTCCACTTTATCTAGGAGTTATTTTAAAATTACTTCAGTTTTATAAATGTAGATATCTTTTTTCCTTAGTCAGCTCTTAGAATGTCTAGACTCCATTGCAGAAGGAGCAGACATTTAAAAAAAAAAAAACAAAACCCCAAACAAAAACCCCAACAAACACTAAAACCCCCCTGATGTCTTTTATACCCAATTCCCACAAAGGAAAAAAAAATATTAAAAAAAAATCAAATCTTCCACTGTTAAGTGAGAATAAGCAAATGGCTATTTCTTAATGAGAGACAGGAATAAGACCATACAAAGGAAAAATTAGGAAATGCACGGAAATTATAAACAAAAAGATCATGCTTAGAACAGATCTGAGTTTAGAATTGTTCTTCACCGAAAAGTAAGGTGGCGGAAGAACGCTTTAGCTGGCAGGCGAATTTGATTCTTTTTTGTTCTTTTTAAATAATGTTGATGTTGAAGCACTGGCTTTTTTTGGCGGGTATTTTGTTCTAATTGGACCTAAAGCAGAAATGGTTAGCAGTGCTGACAGGCAAGTACAGGCAGGGCCGTTTCAGTTCTAAAAACAGCAGGAGCTACTGCTCCCACAGCAACAGCAGGTGCTCCAAGCTGGGCTGGCAGGTCACCAGAAGGTAACTACAGCATTTTCACAACGCTGTCTCTCTTGCTCTTCCCTCCACCGTACATTTCCCCCTTTCTTCCACCTTACCTATTCATCCTAACTATTGCTGTCTTCACCGAGAAAATGTTAGTGTCACTACATCCCTGCAGGTCCTGAATCAGCAAAGCCCTTATGCACATCTTACTAGCTTCAGTAGGAGACAAATACATGCTGAATATTAAGAGCAAATATTAAGGTTCTGTTTATTCTGAGTGACAAAATCCAATTAATAGCAGCGAAAACCTGGAGGTAGAGAGGCGAGTTGAAACCATTCCCACACTAATGCAGATGCACAACACTGCAGCGACAACTGCTCAGTGTGTGTACTATGCTAGAGTCATAGATATTTGGGTCATCAGCTTGGCATCAGAATATCTTATCTGGCACTTTTTAGAAGCTTTTTCAAATTATGCTACTTCGATACCAAGGAACTAACTGACTTTCTGACAAGTACCTGTTCCTTATAAATATCAGGCATTTTGTAAACTGTATGTAGTAAAATAATCATGTGAATATCATGCAGTTTGTGGGATAAAATATCATCAGGACTATATTTCATCAATAAATTAGTAATTCTGTAACATCTCTCAACCCATATGCTAACAAGTCCAGCAAAAACAAACTACGCAGAGCTGAAGTATTCACAAAAGCCATTCTCTTTGTACTCTAAGTTTTATTCTTGAGAGGCATTATATATTTCTGTACAATTTATACTAGCTAATATAATGTATTTTTAATATCATCTGAGTGTATTAAGATCTAAAATATCAAAGTTACAGACCTTTGTTGATACTCTCATATCTGTCATTTCAGTCAGTGTTTTGTTCTGTTAGCCTATTGCTTCAGAAACCTAGTTCAGATTGTTGTCTCAAAAAAAAGAATCCATGCTCTTTTGAAAATGTCAACTCCCATTAAACCAGCTCTCCAAAATAATGATGTTCATCTGATTTTTCCCTCTTTGATTAGGCTTGTATAATTCTGTATTATCTAGGTAGCTTTGATGCCCAACAAGATTAAATTGTCATGTACAGTATATTACATTTATAATCTGAATTTAAAAAAAATCACTTAGAAAGCACTCAGAATCAGTATCTAGGGATACAGCTACTACATTTACATAATTTACACCACTAACATACCATTATTTCCTAATTATTTATGGGCAATTATCAATTGCTGGTCAATGCCTGGAATCGGTCTCTATAATTATTTCTCTACATCCTTTTTTTTCAGATGCAAGAGAAAAAGTTTAATCAAGCCTCAGCACAGCACCAACATAAGCATTTCTTCTGCAAAGTGATATTTTTTCTTACATGTGGATTTTCTTCAGCATGAGGAAAAAATATTTTATCTGTAAACTCTGAAAGTTTTCAAGCAGCATTTTGTTACTTCTGACATGTATTCAAAACTCCTGCACAAAACACTCAGAAGAGATTCCTCAGAGAGAAAACACAAAACCACCACTCGCAACACCAAAACTGATGTAGAAGAACCCTGTTCAACAATACTATGATCTCATTGTCTACCCTCTTTTCCATTTTTTTTCTTTCAGCACATTTTCATTTTTTCCTTTTGTATTTTATAAAAATGGACAAAATAATAGCTGATTTCTGCCCTCATATCTAGGTTTCACTTCCACTCAAATCAATCCTCAAGCATGCAAACAAAATCTGCATTTGAATTCCTAATGATTCCTCCTATTGTCTCATTGCTGCTACAACCTGTCAATCACTTCTGAAAAGTGCTAATCACTCCCAGAAATCCCAGTCTCACAGACAAAAGTACCAGTCACCAAAAAAATAATACCAATTGGTCATGGGTGGAAGGCAAATCTCACTAGGGATCTAACTGCACAATGGAGTTTATTAAGTCCATTTTGCTATAGTCCAGCTCTGCTAGCAGCATCCAACAGTTTCAGACTTTAATTTCAAAGTCAGCTAAAATCCACCAAAGTAACTTATATTCATTAGCCAGGCTTTAAGTGAACTGCTGTTAAATCTCTTGGCTGTAAGGGCCTTTAGTAGAAGTGGCAGCTTTCATTTCCAATTTATGGAAAATAGATCTAGTCAGAAGTTCGGTACTTCTTTCTTCACCACTTTGCTTTTTACAGGCACTTAGTTCTTTCCAAAACTGTTTCTTTAACTGATAGTATACATCTTTGACTAAAAATAAATATGAAATAGTATCTTGCAGTTAATACTCTATACCTGTGACCATTCCCCTCTATCACAAAATGTAACTTCAGTAGAAAGACATAGTAATGGTGAGTATATACCATGCATTGTAAAGAACTGTTGCCTCCAATCACGGAAATTGTATTTTATATTACAAAAGGGAAGGTGGCTAATTCGATAGTCCTGACATCTAAACAGCTGTATCCTAAAACCCACTTATTTTTTTTTAAAGCCTTGCTGCAGATTGCACTGTTTGCATTTAAAACTATAAACACAGACTGTGTTTTCCTGTTACATCAACTAAATACTTAAGTATGTTTGATCTTAATAAACTATAATTAAGCAATATAGAGTAATTATCTTTTAGAAATCCCTATAGTGATTATTACCTCTGGAGTCGACTAGAGGAGGCTAAGAACGTGCAATAATTGATTTCTATTGGTTATATGCATTCTACTTCCTTTTTCTTAGAGGAAATAGATGAAACATCTCCTTAGGTAATTAAGGTTCTTCTGGCTTCAGGTAGACACTAGTACAATCAGGAGCTTCTACCAAAGTTGCTCTTGAAGCGACATTTACCGATTATTGCAGTGGAAGGACCACCCTCGAAAAAACTATGATATTTACATTATGAACTGTTTGCAGAGTGGTATAATTTGTATATGGCTTTGTGCAGTATGTGTCTGCCTGCTCGGTTCGGCTTGATTTCAGCAGAGTTACAGTCTGTGATTCTGAAAGCTTCTTGCTACAACAGGAACCCCCAGTTCCCAGCCTTAGAGTGGTCCTGTTAACATAACCGGTGCCTATAGTGCTGGGGAAGTACTTATTTTATTTCTTCTTCTTCCTTTTTTTTTTTTTTTTTAAACCAGAAGTCCGATACCCAAAAAGCTTCCCCCCCTCCTTTTCAAATAGTTTTGGTAGTTTAGGTGACTTTATCTTACAATTAAAATAAATAGCAATTTCAGCACAGTAACTGCAAATCAGCATATAGCTCCAAAATATAAGTTCATCAATATACTTCTTGCATGAGTACAGTGCCCACTCTTCTGAATTCCTGATTTTAATACAAATAATAATGTAACCTGGATGACTGCACACATGGTGACTCAGAAGGGGAAGCAAGGCTGCACCTCAGATATGCTCACTTTGTGATACAAGCCACTCTAGGCACATTAATTCAGAAGTACATTAATCCACAGTGCCACCTAGCCACCTGTATATATTTAGCTTAAATGTGACAAAAAGAAAAACCTTCTAAACCGTAAAAACTGTTAACTTTCTCCCCTTCCCCTCCCCTCCAGTTGCTGGATATAGATGGAATAGAGGAGTATAAAAAAAATAGCCCGATGTGTTTATAGCAACTGTTACTGACCTAAAGGAAACCTGCAAATCTTTGCTACAGCTTTGTGTTAACACTGTTATTACTCCAAACAACATAAACTAGGATATTAGCTGCAGTGAATTAAAATGAAGCATTCTATAAACACCTGCTTTGTTGTACAAAACTTGTTTCCCTAAAACGTGAAACCTCTTTTCCTTCTCTTTTTTCCTTCTTTTTAACTCTAGCCTTAGAACTAAATTAGATTTTACATTATGTTTATGTTGCAAAAACATTTTAAAGCTTCAGCAAGTATCTAATTTATTTTAGGTCTTATTATTGTAAAATAATAAAGTCAGGCTAGCAGATATTAAAAGACATCCTAATAGACACTCTCAACCAGTAATATTCCCACAGCCATTTTAATGCACACTCTCAGTACACCAAATCTCCTTTGCAGAATGCTCAAAGCAGCATGTAGCTCTCAGCTAAAGATGTGACAGAAAGGAGTTGGTTTTAAAACATCTTATTCCTTTGACAGAAACTGCACAATATTCCCTAACTACCTTTTACAGCTTGCACAGGAAAGAAAGAAAGTACGAGAACTGAAATGCCCTCAACAGTTATCCAAAGCAATGCCTAAGGCTGATGTCTGTCCTACACAGCAAGAGGCAGAAAGCACCAAACTTTTTCCTTCCTGGCATTTGCACCTCTTCCAGGCAGGACACAGTTTTGTTGAACACACAGTGGGTAGAGGGTACACTTGGAAGCCCTCCCAGCTGCACAGGGTTTTGGCAGACAGGCATTCCCCTTTGCAGGCTCCGGGTGAGCTCCATTTGGAAGCTGAACAAGGCAAGTTGACCCAAGAACTGAGGGAGGTACCCCATGAGCCTAGAGAGACTTTTCCATCCCCTTGATGTATCAGTCTACATCCAGACTCTTTGTATGTTGGCACTGATAAGGGATGATTTCAGTGCAAAAGCTTTATATAAAAATAATTCCAGTTAGCAACACTTTAAGAATCCTGCTAATGCCTACCACACGGTTTGCAAAATAATCTGCACTTTCAAGAACATCTTTAATGAAGGTGAATAAAAGAAATCACTCAGGCCCCTCTTCATGTAAAATCTGCCATAAGTCTCTAAACAATGCAAAAAAAATTTCTGCTGTAGGCTCTCTGACTAGCTTTCCTTGCCTTCTGTCCCTGCTTAATGCCACTTTCCTACACTTCTTACCTCTGCTTCCCTATTATCCTCACCCACAGATTCACCATTTCCAAGGTTTCTGCTACTGCTGTAGTCCCAGAATTACCACTTGAAGGAAATTCTACCTCCCTCTGTACTTATCACATATTTCTTGTCCTTCTTTCTGCCTTACTTTTTTCCAACTCCCAGATCACCACATTTTGCCTCAGGTCTCCCACACACACCCACAACAACGTTAAGATATCTAACTTGGTCCACCAGGCTAAAGAAGGGTCAACAGGCCATTCTACTCTAAAAATGCTCAGAAGGTAATTCTAAACATTACCCCATATGCATTTACTGAGATCTCTGCACAAAGATGGCATAGAGAGAAAGCCTAAGGTGGAGGAAAAAAAAAGGAAAAAGCAGAGAAGAAATATTTACAATACAAGCTTTCCCACTTTTATACAGAGAATTTTTCACCCTTATTCAATTTCCTACAAGTAAGAACTACTCTTCCTTCCCTGCTTTTTTTCCCTTTTAAAGAAATTAAGCTGATTAAAAAAAAAAAATGGAACAAAAAGAACACACTTAAATACACCAAATAAGGAAAGAAGCCTCAAAGAGTAAAAGACAAACAAAGAGATGGGTTGATTCTGACACAGAATAAAATAAACAGTTCTTACTTGACAGTTTTCTTGTGAGTAAAACGGTCTGTCCCCAGTCCTCTCCTTGATATCAGAAATAGGCAGGTGCCAAGGGACTGCAGACACTGTTTCTTCCATGAGTTTGTTTGGGTTTTTTTTTTCTCTTAATAGCCTATTTTGATGATTCTTTTGTTAATCTCTTCCTTTGTTAGCCCAAGGTACCATAAGGAAATATATACTCATGCTCTTCTTCCCTACTTCCTGAACCTTCACTGGCATCTTTTTCCCATTAAACAGCTGATCTTGACAACATAAATCTGAACTAACAGACCAAAATACATTGAATATATTGACAAGGAGAAAAAAAAAAAGAAACACTTAACTAGTGAAAATTAAAGGACATGTAGTTAAGAAGACTCTTAAAAAACTGCAGATTTGAAAATTAAATTTTGGAGGCAACCCTTCAACCTCATCAGCTTCACAACAAATTCCACTGTCTACCACTGGCTTGATCAATTTAGGGTACAGACTACTTCAAAGGATCCAGCCTGGGTTTAGTGAAAGAAAAAAGTTAAAATTCTGAGTTTCCTTTAGATCCTAGTCTCACCCTTCCCAATGGAGTGTCTCTGTCCTTTCTACGGAACTTCAACACTAGTTATTTCATATCAAAGTAAATGTAGTGGGCAGGATGATGTCTGACACCTTATCCAAGACAATGGGGTAAGGACCCAGTGCCTGATAGCCTTGTGCTTTGACAGGCTTTTTCTCCTGGTGACTGTTAGCCATTGTTCGGTAACTACAGACTTCCCTTCCCACAGACCTTTCTGAACTCTGCTGTCTTGAACAAAACATGAAATGCAAAAGAAAGTATTTACCAGCCAGTAATTATAAGCCACTCCTCATGTAAAAGTAAACGGTAATGAGGAATGTGCAAAGAATAGTTAGCACTGTCAAGAGAAAAGAAAAAAAAGAAAAGGAAGCCAGTAAAATGTAAAGCCATACAGAATACCTTATAGACTTATCCTGCGGTAACTGTATCAATTAACCATGCTAAAAGCCCTAACTCAGATGGGCACTGCACACAGCATGTCTGCTAGTGTTTTATTATCAAGTCCATTATGATGAGTTCTTGTCCTAGACAAAAGGAGAACAGAAAAAGAATTCAGGCTGACAAATTAGACTTGAAATCAGTTTCATTTACATAACGACTGGAAGTTCATTAATAACGGAGTTTTAATTATTCATGCTCTTGTTTCACTAGATACAGCAGTTTTCCCCCTGCTGTGCTGGATGTCTGGATTAGCTAAAATGAACCATAGCAAACTGATAGACTGCCCAGATTTCTTAAATTCTTTGCTGCTTTCAAACTACCAAGGAGAGCACTTGAGGGTAGAGGAGTAGGAGAGGGCAGGGGGAGGGGAAGAAACCCTTTCCTTCAGCTATTGTTAATGAAGGAGATATTTGAATTCTGGTTTGGGTATAAACTTTGGTTTGATGAGAAATCAGACTCAAAATTAAAGCCATAAGAAAAAGTTTGAGAAAGATTCAAAATTTGATATCGATTCGCCGACTTCTAATTCCTTATTTAGATTACTTTAGATCAGCAGCATCGACACTGGATGTTTCTGTTGGGATACCTGGTGCCAGCAGAGAGTGTTTCTTGAGAATAACCAAGTTTCAGTTTTTCACAAACTGTTCTTTAGCGTCTATGCTAAAATCACGGTGATTTCAAAAAAATGCAGTTTTTGCCCACTTCTTCCGCAGGCACTTGCTTTGTACGTGATTTCCTTGGGGTTAGCTCTGTTTATAATTATAAAGTGGAATAAAGAAGGTCAGAAGCTAATATGTCTTCTATAGAAAAAATGAGATTACTAGGATCTGTAAAAAAATTCATCAAAATGCAACAATGAAGGGGCAGCTTTATCTTATGAGTATAAGGTTTTTTTTCCATCACAGCATCTAACAAGTAACTCCCATTGACTTCAACATATCCTGCAGTGAAAGAATAGGACCCGTGGATTTTACATGACTATTTGCTATTCAGTGAAACCTTAGGGCCCTACTCTCCCGCTGCAGGATGCATGTAATACCCATTGAAATCGATGGGAATTACTCTTACATCCTGCAGCACAACCAGGCCTCACAGCTACATGTCATGAACTATGAACACTGGCAGGTGGACAAAGTGAGGGATATATTTGAAAAATGATGCTTACTAAAAGCTGTAAGTTATACCTTGAAATTCTTCCTTTTGCTCATAATATGTAACCAACGCATGAATGAGACCATGGGTCTTTTCATCCAAACCCCAAAGTTTTCTGAAAACAAAGCAATGAATGGAATAAACCCATTTTGCATAGAAATGGAAGCAAACAAGTGATCTCTTAAGATTTTACTGTTGTCTTGCTTTTTACTGGAAACACTAGTAACTTTTTTTCTCATTTTCTCTCCATCCTTGAAAAATTCAAAATATAGATAGTAAAAATATAACGATGAAAAAAATCTTAAAAGAACAGAAAGGCAAAGACTGAATAGACGTCTGCATCATGTTTGCTCTGGAACTATTTTTAGGTGAAGGGACAAAGAGGAGAGCTTTCCCCTGCATTTATATTTGAATTCAGGTGCAAGTATTCAGCTATCTACTTTTTGTCAATATGTTGCATCTTCCAATTCTGTTTATTGGTAGATAGTGTGTGCAACTTGTATATCATGCCCATAATAAATGTCACTGAATATGTACAATTTTTGTTTTATGGGGTTTGTTTGGTTTTGCCTTTTTTTTTTTTTTTAAATGGAAGTCAACCACGTAATGTGTTTTCGGTTGGACTTTGTGAGAATAATGTGAATTTCTTACAGTCAGCTCCAAATTTAGGTTGTTCGTAAAGAAACTAATGCTAAGCTGACAGACTTGATAGAGTCTAGTGCAAAAAAAGGCCTGCTTACCACAAAGGCTTTGTATGGACAGAGATCTCCCCAGAAATTTGTCAAAAAGTGACCAAGTTTATTCCAACCTAGTCTATGAACACATTTCATTCTTATTCTCACCAAGTTCCCAGACATATGATGTCTCTCACATTCCTATGGGAGATCCCATGTTTCTAACCATTCTTCTAATTTTTTAGGAAGCATACCAGGCAGTTCCCATTGCACAGATGGCATGCAGTGCCTGACTGAACTAGCAGACTTGGTTCTGTTTCAATGTCTTTTACTGGCAAGAACTGATTGAGTAGCCCTGATTGATACTCTTAGTACTAGCTGGACAATCTGCCTTGCTATGTTTAATCCACAGACCATGTGGCTGTTGGGAGACACTTTTTTTTGACAGCTTTTTAACAATTTACAAGGGCAGCTTTTTTGAGAAATTATCTTTCCTGATTTTAACATGTTACTGTCTCTACACGTTCTTCGTCTATCACTGGATTTTCTAAAAAAACAAAACAAAACAAAAAAAAACCAACAAAACCATCCCTTTATTTCAGTGTGGCTTATTTTCACTTGTTTTGAAGTTTTAGAATATAACTCAGCAGTGAGAAATACTTGAAAATAACTTAGTGAAAAAGTGTTACCAATACAGTCATGAAAAAAATATGGGCACATGTATCACCTCCTTGTCAATGACAGTTCACATTGCTGAAAAACCTAACAAGAGATAGAAGCTTTAAACAACACATTAGAGCAAATTATACAAACTGAAGGACTCCCATATTGCTGTTCTGGCCCACATTCTCAAACATTCTAAATTCAAACCTCGCCAAGGCTTAACTGTCTGAGGCCTTAATGCTAACAAATAGAGTGCTTAATTTTTACATAAGAAATTAAAGATGAAAATTACCTACCTTTGATCGCTTTGTTTTGAAGAGTGACCTACAGCACACGTTTTTGAATTTGTCAGACCTAACAGCCGCCTTAAAGTTAGAAATTCAGTCCCATTTGGCCCACTGCACAGTATGTGATTCAGTGCACATGCATTTTTCCACACAACTAATAGGAGAATTATATACTGTCTCTTCTTTAAGAAGGGTATTTACATGGAAGGGAAAAGACAAGAAAATTGTTTTCCAGATCGAATCTTTGGTTTTTTTTTTATTTTATTTTTATTTTCCACATTTACAGTCCTCATGGTCTTCGCTGATCTCAACAGGTAATTTCCAGTTATTCACTAGTTTCCCTTTAGCCTCAGTAAGGAAATCTTCAAGTAAGGTTAGTGCAGAAGATTAAGACTGCATTAAGATTAAGTCTGAAATGTTCTGCTACCAATTAGCCCTCTAGTATTTCTGTAAGCCTTGAATTTTTGATGCGATCAATGACACCAAGTGGAGCCATCTTCTGTGGAGTGGTTATTAAAGATATAAAAATCAATATAAAGATGATACTTGGAAATCTATATCACAAGATAATGAATCACCATGAGAGCCAGCTAAGAAGGAATGTCAGCAAACCAAACAGAAGGTTTGTGCATAACAAATTATTTGATGCCAGTAGAGTTTAAGCTAAATTTTGCATGAGACAGAAGTCTTCAGGCAACACTTATGATACATTTGCATGGCAAGGTTTTAATGAGATGAAGACACGAGACCAACCGTGCACAGGGCTTTTTGTGCATTAAAGAGAGACAGAAGGAGTGCGAGATGATTGAGACATATGGGATTAAGACAATAATGCTGTAATTTGACTTTAATGACAAAACAGCATCAAAAACTTTCTCTGTCAGTAATCCCCGCTCAATTTCTTTTAAATGAAACATTATTTGCCTGCACCTTAAGTGCTGATTGTTATTGGAGTTGTGTATTGGATCTTCACAGGATACTCTAAATTTAATTTGAACTAGGGATTGATTTAGTTGGCTTCAAAGACAGGTTTTCCTTTCCAAAATTGAACTAGTGCATGACTTTGCAAGTTCATTTGGGTTTACTGCTTGACACAATTGTAGGGGACTTCATAGCATTTATGGCACCTTTTACCCTGCTGATCTCTTGTTCACTCGCATATACACAGACACACAGACCTAACTACTAAAACACTCTGGCTGCCCCCTCTGACTTTTCCCTGGGAAATAGATTCCTCACTGAAAGTTACTGATTCAAAAGACTTATGCAGTTCAAATCCATATTATTTGAAAAACATAATCATTTTGAACTTCTAATATATCAGTTAGAAGGCTCTTAGAGCATTTTACTACCATTACTTATGCAATAACTTTTCTGAAAGATGAGACCAGCACACTCTCAGTTTGCAGATCACTCACTGTACTGAGGAATGTAAAAAAGCAAATAAACTAACGTTAAGATATGACAAGGTCTTAGTCAATTTGAATTGTCTTCATTTGTGGGGCATTTATCTGCTAATTGCTTATCTTGTCTATTTAAACTGTGAGATCTTTGGGATACAGCCAGATTACTATGACTGAGGCTCAAGCAGGGCCTCTGAACACTAATGGAATTTAAATGAATGATATTAATAAAAATCAGATAATAGTATCCCACAGGATGTCTACAAGATCCAGAATGACAACAGTTCCTATAATGCACTATATTCTGCTGTAGCTACAAAGCCAATCTTAGCCTAACATTAATACTCTTAATACTCATTTACACCAACATTTTTTTTTAGTTCGTTTTTTTTTGCCAACTAATGTATTTCTTTTTAGACTCCATACTCCCTTTCAAGGGCTATTTGTTCTTATTCAATAGGATTAGGGCCCTTTGAACACACCTGTTGTAATACAACAACAAACGCTTCTGTTTCCTTGTTTTTCCTAGGCACACATAGCTTTTACATTTGGAGCTGATAAGTAGCAACACTCACAGATAATCGTGCTCACAATCACAGCTTATTGTGCTTTTAACAGGACAATAAAGGCAAGCCCGTTATTCTTTGTTAATCAGTAACTGTATGTTGGTTGATAGTCACTAGACTTTTTTTTAAACTCTCGTGCATGTGTGCAATTTCTCATTTATGCCAAACCCCCTCTTTAAATGAAGAGACTAAAAGGCCACAGCAGTTCATATTCTCAACATGGTATATGCATACCTACAAAGGTTGATAATTTGGGGATTAGCCCTTTGTCCTGTAAGCAAGAATAGCACCGAAACATTATAGCAACTCTACTGCTATCTGCTAGAGGTTGGCTGGCAAGTTAGTGAATCAACCATCTGGTTATGCAGCAAAGATACTTCAAAACTAAATGCAGAAATAAAGAAGAGCCACGGCATACTTTGTGCAGTTTTCACCAGTCATTGCAGTTTTGACTTAATTTGTTTCCCTCCCTCTTTGCATCTTGAGTCTTTGAAGGCAAATGAACCATTCAGTGTCATAAAACAAGGAGAACTAAAACAGCCTTCAGTAAAAACAAAAACTAACGGAAAAAGCAGATCTTTTGCAGGCAACATTTCACATGGCTCAAAACATCTTTGCCGCAGTTTAAACTCTGCAGCCTTGCGATTGTTCTGACACCTCTTTATTGTTCCTTTCAAGTGCAAATGCCTAGGTAGCATCGCTATAAATGAAACAGTAGTGTTCACAGATTGCATTCAACGGCTGTTAGAGCTTCCTCTCCTTCATCTGCACAATTTGCATCTATTATAGGCTCAGGAATATAGCTTTTGCCACTTCTCAGTGGCCTCAGAACGGCATAAGATCCCCTACTAAAGAACTGCAGTGAGGTTGATCTTTAAAGCCCATCCTAGAGGTAGCCTGACTGCTGCTAACTGAAGGATAGGAGGAGGGGAAGCAGCTAGTACCGTGAACACTTTGAAGGATATCACTATCATGTGCAAGGCAAGTACTCTGAATGATCCCATTTTGTGATATCCACCATAAAATTTAGAATGTTTAATTTGAATTGCTAATAAAAATGCAGAGTCCTCGTCTGAGACTGCAACACAGGCGTGAGCATGGCTCTGAGGGGTTTTGCACAGTGATTTGTGCAGTACTCTGCCTCTGGGGTGCAAGAAAGAGGTGGGTGAATACATTTCGTACCTGTGAAATCCACATTTCTTTCACAGCACCTCAGGGAAAAAGAGTGTATGGAGAACAGACTGTATCATCTCTCTTAATTCCTTATTATCAGTTATGTGCCGAGAATATTTTAACAAAGGGTTCCTTCAAAAACTAACCACTATAGACTGAGCTAAACCCCTGGCTGGTAGCAGGGAAGTGTTTTCATGCAGAGCAAGATAAGATGCAGGAGATGATCTGTGTTTGCTTTCTGACTGCTCAAACCAGGAAAGGAGACAACTGCTCTTAACAAATTAAACATAGAAAGTGCAGAAGCTACCTATTGCTTTTTTCTGAGAAAATAATATTTTGATGATTTGACTGCTCTGCTTTAATAGATAAAGAAAGTTTTGTAGATGAGATTCAGAACTTTTGTCCCTTTTGTGGAAATACCTGCAATCATTGACAGGTATAGTCCAGAATGGCACATTCCAAGAACTAAAATATTAAAACTGTGAGTTGTTTAGGGAAGAAACTTATTGTATTTATGTTTAATACTTAGAGTAGACCTCGCTTAGAAAGTGAGACCTTTAAGTATGGTACTTATTATTACCAGGCTAGAGGTAATTGCATATTGAACACATTTTTAATATACTGTATAATTATTATCGCACAAGCCCAACATTTCAAAACAGTTACACTACAGGGTGTGATGCCATTGAAGTTCAGGTAGTACACACATCATTGTCCTCTCTGTCATGGGACTGCACTATTACAATGATCACAAAGTGAACGCAAAAAACTACTGCTATTATTATTGTTTTTCTTTGTTGTGTCTCAGGAATCAGAAGATAAGCCAAAGGCAGGAGACGCAAATCCATTGTACCAGGCCACCCTGCTGATCAACTAAAACAATAAGTAATCATATGCTTTATCTCTGTGACAGTGCAATGAGATTATATTATTTTACCTTGTTTTACTAGCAAGACATAGTTGTACACAGACTCTCCCTGGAGCACACAAAGTAATGAGACTGAATTTGAAAAAGGAGCTAGGTGTATAAAAAGACTTCTTCCACTCTGATCAATAGAATGAAAATCCAAAGAATTACGGACACTATGTCTTTCATATTCTCATTCTTTTTCTAAATAACATATTTCACTTGCAGAAGCGAACTATTAT
Organism: Baryphthengus martii; assembly: GCA_013396935.1. Lineage (NCBI taxonomy): Eukaryota > Metazoa > Chordata > Aves > Coraciiformes > Momotidae > Baryphthengus > Baryphthengus martii. The sequence goes on along the minus strand of VWZK01005614.1, from coordinate 148,035 downwards.
AAATGCAGTTGGAATCTGAATTATCTGTCCTTTGGATCCCAGTCACCTGCTTAAAAATCTTTCTCTTTGTCATACTTTTTTTTTTTCTTTTAAAAGAAAAGAATTAGGTAAAATCTCTTCAATGACCACAAGAATTTATAAGCAAATACTGCATTTGCATATCTAGCTTTCATGCAATACAAAGTAAACCTCGCTTTAAACACAAAATAGACACATTTTCCTGAAGACAGTTACTTCTTTCAAATAATGTTTTGTTCCATAACTAAAAGAGATGAGATTTCCTCACATAACCTACAACAAAAACATGGAAAGGATTAACCTCACTGATTACTTACATTTCTATTTTAAAGTGACACTTGTCTACTTCCTTAAGCACCTTGCAGCATGACTTCAGAAGCCCATTACAGATATGCCATCAAGAGTGTTGCTATTATTCTCCTATGAATTTGAACCAGAAACAGGGAAGTGCAAATCTCAATGCCTCAACCTTCTAAATTAGGGAGTGGCAATATAGAATAGAGACTTTTTTTTTTTGACCACTCTAAACATTCTAGCAATTCATCTTCAGCTACATCATTTACCTACCCAGTAAAAAAAATAAAAACAAAATGTATTTTGATTCTCCAAATAAACATAAAGACAGGTTTCCTCCATTAGAAGAACACAAAAATGTTTAAGATGAAGCTACAGCGTATTAGTATTCAAAAGGAAAGCAAGTGGTATGTCACCTACATGAAGCTATTAAACTTTAAAAAGCCTGCAAGGCCTGCACGTGCCACTAAACTCACTTGCTGCCCAGTTTTTCCTGACCAATGACTTAAAGATTGCCCATTATTACTAGGAAACAGGAGTTGGTTACAGGTATCACAGAAGATGTAAAACAAGCACAGTATATGTTTATGTATATGGATGACTTTCATGTTAGGATTTCTCTGAATTTCCCATTAAATAAGTCAAGGTAATTAAATTAAACCACTGGTAGAACTCCAGAAGAGATTAGCTTAATCAGACACAAAATCCCAATAGCTTCATTGATACTTGGTTGTAACCTTCCAGAGAGGTCAATACAGAATAAACAGACGCAAGCAGGAAGATAACCACTTGGCAAAACCTGGACACAAGACCACAGTAGCCAGCTAAGCACAACCATCCAAGTAGGCCAGGGAGCACAGAAAATGGTTTATTAGGAACCCCTGCAAAGCTTTCCAGCCCCACATGGCACCCTTTTCAGTCCCTTGACACCAAACACCAAATGCTACTGGCCTCTCTCTCTCAAAAGCAGCTTTTTGTTTTTATTTTTTTGTCACTGTGGCTGCACAAGCAATGTCAGGAGTCACCCATCTCACGTGCCTTGTGCCTCCCACCACCTGTTGCTGGCAAAGATTCCTTTGGCTGACAAGGCAGTAAGACTTAATTTTTCCTTGTGGCTCTTTTGTAAAGGGTACAATGTGGATCGTTGTCTCCTTGCATATAATTAAGTACTGAAGTGGCAGCATGTCATGCTGCAATGTTGGGATCTTAGCCTGGGTACTGAGCTAGCTCACTGGCTCAGAGGGTTGACAGGCAGCATTGCGTTAAATAACAGCAGTAAAAATGACCAAAGATAAGGATAATTCAGGTAGAGGATAAATGCACATGAAAAATTTAGAGAGGTTTACCTTCATCTCAACTTAATCAGAAATGCCACAGTAGGGTCTCCACTTCCTTATGGGCCTCTTACCCAAGATTAGGTTTCATTGTGTCCAACTTCAGGGTGATGATCCTGAAGCACTGTCACCTGTAGGAAACAGAAAATCAAACAATCACAAAATATTAGAGTGAATTTAAAATAAAAATATTGGAAGCATTCATTAAAAAAGCAAAACATGATAAATTCATTCACATTCCTGGCCAAAAATTTGTCTCTATCTAGCAAAGGGAAGGATTTGAACCTTGAAGAGTACCAGACAGGTAGGGATGGAGGAAGGAAAAGGTGGCTGAATGAATCCAGGAGCTCAGTTTGGTGGCTGAGAATAGGTGGAAAACTGCTGAATCACAGGTAGCAGTGGAAGGGGATTAATTAAAAAAAAAAACCACACAAAACAATCAATCCTTAATCTTAAACAATTAGTTATTTGAAGAGATCACTGTTGCCACCTGCCTGTATTGATCATGAAAATTAAGGTCATTTGGTGGAAGGCTGCCACCATCATTAAAACTGAATTTCGTTCTCCTCCAGAGGTAAGAAGTTGCCTTTGGAGACTGAATAAAGACAGGTCTGAATTCCTGCCCTACAGTCTATTCTTTCCCAAGCATGGATCCAGTGAGAAAGACAAATAGATGATTTTGATTTGCACACCATTGCTTCCTTTCATGCTTTTTACCTTAAAGTGGTATGTGCTCCTTTAAAAGGACAAGGCTCTCAGCTTGCCATGGGACTCCATTGTTTTCTACCTGTGGTTGAAATAAACCCTCCTGAAATGTTGTGTTTCTCTTACATTTCAAAGTGGCGGCCAATAGTCAGCTACAAATTTGTTGGGAGTGATCTTAGCCAATCTGGATTTAAAACTCCCTTGGGACTTGCTGTGAAACAAAACAGTGAAACTCCTCTCATCACCTGTGAAAATTTGGTCAAGTCTCACTTTCAGTTCTCCTCATTCAAATCCGGAGATGTTCTGAAATCAACACAGAAGGGGTCGGATTCCTAGCTAACGTAAGCAAACAAATTTCCTCTGGATTTGATTCAGTGAAGTTACATCAGGATTTGGCTTCATGGCTAAGCTCATTGTGCCACAGTCTTAATTGAGAGTGAAGTATCCCCACCTCTACAGAATCTTTTCATCCACTTTCCCCTCTTACTTTCTCCTCTACTCTCTCTTGGTATTGACAACAGCTCCAGACTTATTGTTTGCCAAATGAAGCAGACAAGTGTTTCATTAGTGATTTTTATTATTATTTAAATGTGCTTAATCTTATCCATGGTTCTGTCTTAAATAATAATAATTAATAAATGATTTGCATGTACCTGAGAGACAAGAAGTGCTTTCTATTCATTCATACATTTCTGATCTGATCAACAATTTTTTATTAGAAGAAATAATTATGTACGAGTTATGGAGGAGGGGAATGTGAAAATGGGGTTATTAGTAATTGAGTACTTAAGGAATTCTCCAGGCTAAACTAGCTACAGGAATTTGGTTCTAAGCTGAAACAGGTCATCTTTAATATTGTTAAAGGAGAGGAAAAGAGAATAACAGCTTTGCAGCAAAGAACAAGCATATGAATAAAAGCTTATTTTGGAATTGAAACTCAGAGAAGTAAATGAGAAACTAAATCAAGCTCACAGCTAAGACACAGGAGCTCTATTCTTGTATCAGTTTTGATCACTGTGCAGCCTCAAGTAAGAAACTTCTTTAATATCTGTATCTGATGGATCAAATTGAGATATTGGTTCTATCCTCCTTTAAAGAGCTTTGACATCCTTGATTCTAAGTAATATTATTATGGCATGCCTGGGTATGTGGCATGTTTTTTGAAAGCAAAAGCTGCTAGTTTCAAGCAGATGAGTAACATATGCTCAGTTTAAAATGAAAATGTATTTATAACTGAGCACTAACGGCAACGTCATTTATTCAGTTAACAATTCTGCAATTGGCTGTATGAGGCTATCCATTTTTTAATACATTTATTGGTATTTTACAGAGAAAGAGGAGTTAAAAAGTAGGTTCATCAAGAATTACAGTGTACCATAAGGGGGTGAATGCCGCCTTCTGGCTCAGATTGGCAATGGTCACTTAGAAATGTTCTATTTTCAAAGTTAGAAGAGAGGGGAAGGTTTGGGCTCAACAGCTTTCCTTAATACTTTGGTCTGTAATTGTTAAATTAAAAGTCTAAATGCTTAAAACAGTATCATGTTAGAAAAATTTCCTCAAGTAGCTACTTTAAAATTAAGTTTTTAAAATATTTGCAACACAGAAAAGGAGCTATTTTCTTTTATGTATTGTATAAAAGAGTCACGTCAACATTAAACTTACAGGTCCATAGAGGACAGTTTCTTCTGTATGGGCTTAAAAAAAAATTTTCATTGAATCATGATGATTCAGTCACAATGATTCAAGAATACATCTTATTTCCATGTATCATTTTAGAGTTTTAGGCAAGATTTAACACAGGAAAGGCAAAATTTTATCCATGCACACAGTGGAGGAAGATTTGTCCATTTCACTGAAGATAGTGTGAATGAGATTTATGGCTGCAACTTAAACTTGACAGTTTTAGAATTTGCTAAAGCTTATGCTTATGTTATTCTGCTGCAGATACACCACTGCTTTTTTCAAAACCATACGTGAACAGATCTTTAAGAAATAGAACACAATGATTGTATTGTGCTCGTTCTCCTAGAAATGGTGAATCATCTTTCCTCTTAAAAGTTACATCTTCCCTTGTACAGTCTGCATCCTTTGCATTTGTTGCATATAAGGAGAAATCTCCCTCACTGATGGAGAAACAGCTTTTATTACAAAAGTCAAATGTTAGAAACAGCTCCATCCCCATATCAAGTCTGCCATACAGGAAGCCCAGAACCTATCTGCCTTGCTGTATGGTTGCCTGGCATGCTGATCCCCAGCAAAGAAGCATTAGATCTGGTGTCCTTCTGACTGTAAGATTTGGTTTATTTTCCTATCTCCTTCTGCCCAAAAGATAGTGTTGCTGAGGGGGGTGGTGAAGAAAGTGCATAATAGAAGAAATGATTACAGGCCACATGTTCAACCTACATATATGGAAAGCAGAATTTCCATCCCCAGTCTTTAATAACTTCACCTTATATTCAGATCAGTATGGTACAATCATTCTGAAATGGTAGCATTTCATACCCATCTTGCACCCATGTGAATGACTATGTAGGGTTTAAGACAGTAGGAAATGCAGCCCTGCAACTAAGTCTTAAAGATCATCATCTTAGAATAGAAGCTAGAAGAGAGACTGGATGCCTTTCTCTCAAGAGGATAAAATGCAATGTTCTGGATACAAGACAGTATTTCTCCTGGGAATATTTAATTTTGAGTAAGACAGCAGTACTATTGCCCATAGCTGGAGAGTAAATTTTGTTTGCCTTAAGAGAGAAAGTTCCGAGCAGCTTTGAGCACAATCAGCTCAGAATCAAACTGCAAAGAGAAAGGAGAAATTGATAGGGCTTTTTGTTTAATTACTATTATGTCAGTGTGTACGATCATTTAAAAACCCCAACTTTAGTATATATATAAAAAGTACATGAAAAGCAAATGTTCAAAGGAAGGATTTTTAGAAACTATGAATGCAATATGTGGATTCAAAAGACCCAGTGGAATCGGGTAAGGAGAGCAAAATACTCTGGGAAGCCTCATAATGCGCTCTCAGCTGCACTTAGCAGTGAAATTTACACTCACAGAACAAGTCTTAAGAATTCTTTCCTATAAAAATGAGAAAAATCAAGGCACCTTGCAAATCTAGCTTAAGTTTTTATTTCTGAGAAAGGCAAATGTTACACTAATTCCATATCCCTGTAAATAAGGAGACACAAAAAACTTTTAGCATGCAAGATATCACCTTTCCTTCTTTATTCAGCAGGGAATATTTAGAATCAAGTGGAAATAACTGCAAGTGAATCTGAATTTTTCAGCAGTAGGCTGTTTGGGAAATTTAGTTTCCCTGTCTTCAACCACTAACATGGCTTCTGAGAAGAAAAGCACCTCTTTTGAGAGAAGTCATATAATTAAAACTCACAGGAAGATAGAAAATACTTTTGGCAACAACATTGTGGTTTTGAAACTTGTTGCTGCCCTGGTTTGAGCTCATAGAAAGCCTTTCAAAGCTGTGCAAAAAAAAATAAAAAATTGCATTAGAGTGCTTGTTTTGAGTCTCGGCATAGTCTGCTGAGTATGTTCTATTCCAACCAGAGTTTTCACACCGAGTTTGGCAGAACATAAAGCTGAACCTAGGTCAGAATTTTCCCAGGGCAGGGCCATAGCCCACAGAACATAAAAGTCTCTGCAGTTTGATAGGGATGTTTTGGGTTTTATGAGATAGTATGTTTTGGCCAATACTGCATGTGACCAAGAAGTCCCCAGTCCAAGTTTTTCTTCAGTGTTGTAGCCAAAAATTCAAGTGGGTGGTGGTGTTGTGGCAGGACCACTGGAATTTTTGAGGTGCTGTGATCTTGGAACAATCACTATGTGCACATAGTGTAATTGGGCCAAACTGGATAAAGGTGTACTAGGGAAATGCAAAGGGCTTTGGGAGCTATATGCTGAAGAGTTCTCTCCCCTATCTTCATCTTACCAGTAGAACACATCTTTCTCAAATCCCTCAAAACATGAAGTTCTTTCCTCTACTACTCTCCTCTTCGCAGATGTTTTAATCCTGAAAAGCAGAGGCCTTCTCTTCTCCTCAGCCCCATCTTCTTGATTCTCCTCTTCTACAGCATCTATTCACTTATTTATTTATATCTCCTCAGTTTCTGAGAAAGAACATCAACAGGACAGAGGGGAGAGAGAAAGGCTAGAGACTTAACAGAGATCTTAAAACAACACAAGGTCAGAGTTAAAGATCCTAATCCCAATCTGGAGCTAAATGGCAAAAGAGCTGCTGGGCCTATTGTGTTTATATCTGAAGCCAGCCCTATAGAATTTTCTTTGATACTACAAATAAAATTCAGTCTTTGAAGGACCTCCACTTCTGTATAAAGACATCCCCATACTTCCTTCTGTAAGGACTGAGTCACTGAGCATGACAACAGAAGAGAAAGAAGATACAGAAGACTCTCTGCAAAGCAGTGTTTTTCTCATCCTGACCCTTCAAGTCTTGGCGTTTCCCTGAACATTCTCCTTTGAGGCCTCAGCTGGAGGGGTAAGTAATGGGATTATAATATTGATATAGCAGTTTCTGGATGAAGAAATATAAAGACAATGAAAGAAAGAGTTTTACATTTCCCTCAACTTTATACTCCAGTCAGAGACTCTCTGATGTCCTACACCTTCCAATATAATTTTTGAAGAGTATATTGCTAGAAAATTCTTATTTGTAGTAGATTCACCTCATAAATAAGGAAAAGGAATACCTAATTCTCAAGGAAGAGTGATGGAAAGTCCTCTTGTTACGAGACTTGGTGCTGTTTCTCAACCCCCTACGTTACATATTTTAGTGCCAACCTGACAATTTCAGAGCCACGAGTGCACAAAAATCATGTAGCTGCAATTTTCCAAGGAATCTGAGTGGCAAGGACCTCAGCTTCATCCAAACAATTAACCAGAAAACATTCCAATATATTTTTCCATTTACTTGAATAATAAGCTATGTTGCACAATATATAATCTAAACATCTAGCTTTCCTGATGGAAGCGGGAGGACTTGTGCTGGTTACAGTTGACACAGAAGGTACAAAGTGAAAAATATATAGTAAATAAAAAACCTGCTTCATTCTTGGTGATTTTGGAAACTGCAGTTCTCTCATCACCTGTGAATATTTTCATGAAGGCACTGGCTGCTCCTTTGCCTATAGCGACAATGCCTACACAATTTAGCTTACAACATATCACATTCAATTTACATCAGAGCAGAACAAGCAACCGCTAGAAAACTATGTAGCAAATGTAAGATATTTCATTGAGCGAAAGCAGAACGTATTTCAGTAAGGATACTGATGAACCGTATAGGGATTTTTTCACCTCCGAGTTTAAAAATTAACTTCTTCCATTTGCTCTAAGTAATTGCTTATTTTTCCAAGTGATTTTGCAATAAGAATTTGAATACATTCCCAAATTAAAAAAATTGAAATAGTAAATCAGACCAAAAAATAAATCTGATAATGAGCATCACTAAAAGATACAATTACTATGATTTTTCATATACAAGTCTGCTTCCAACCTTATGAAATCCAAAAACCTGACATTAAAGCAGAGTTCTAAAACAGCTGGGTAGCTTGAATCTGATATGAACTTTATCTTTAGCTATAAGATGTGCAGCGCATCTTTCTGAAAGACAGAGCTTTAATTTTCCAACCATGGAGAAGAGAGGACACATAGGGAGAATTCCTCATTACTGTGTCAGGGGAAACTGAGAACATTTGCTTAGGCTCCCCAGAAGGGGTAGGAAGGCATGTTGAAAGTACTGAAAGGTGAAAGTTAATCATAGATATTGTAGTTTGTTTATGAGCTTTTATTTTCAAAACATACATACTCAAAGTAAGAGAGTTCAAGCCTTTAAGTGAAGTTCAAGGGGATACTTTGAAATGGGAATAATATGGAAGTGAATGACATTTACAACATCTAAATTAGAAGAAAGAAATTAAAATGAGTTTATATCTGAAGTAAAGAAAAAAGTTAAGGTAATCATGTAAATCTGAAGTTGTTTATGCATAAATGTCTGGGCAAAAGAATGCAGTAAAAGACAGCTTGCTAACAGAGATTGAACAAAGGGACTTGAAAAGAAATGCCAAGGTCTGTAGGAGAAAGGACGGAGTGGAGAGACATTCCCGTGTTTGCTGTGACATTGTATCTGCAGTGGTCCAGGAACACGTGGCTGAAAATCAAAACCAAACTGCTTTCAACAAGATGCTAAAGGTTGATTGACAGTTTACTTGGTTGAGGAGACAAAAAAACCAAAAGAGAATCATAGTAAGTATAATAACATACATTAAGTGCATCTTTCACACTTGTAATATTCATCCTAACCAGTATCTTTGGATCAGTATACAACGAATACACCTGGACCAGGCCTTCTATACTGGTAAGAATACTTTTCATATAATTTTCATTTGAATTCTTCTTAATATTTTCTTTGTCTGGGTTCTCTGTCTTAATCCAAGTTAACTTTGCTTTTATGTAATGCTCTTGGCAGAATTTTTGAGACCCATAGCACAAAGTCACATTGCACTAAACCACGTCAAATGTAGTAAACTGCTGAAAGTACAGTGGTTCCTTTTGGGGCGGGGTGGAGGGGAGTGGAGGAAAAGAGCGGAGGCCAGGACACATTGGATTGGGTTAATTTTCTGTCAAGTCATCCTTCCAAAGCCATATGATCTATAAACCCGGCATCAGGAAAACAGGGATGGGACTTTTTGTGTTAGCCAACAGTTACACCAAATTAGGTATAATGTGAAACTGCACCATGAGAAGGGAAAAGTCACTTCTGGGCATCTTAGAGAGCTGTGAAATGCCTTCCGAGCTTAAGAGAGAGAAATGAGGCTACAGGCCTGTCAGAAGAAAAGAATTTAAAGTGAGGTTGTGTCTGAGGGGAGGGCAAACTCAGTCAGTGTAGACACAGAGTTTGATCCACAGCTCTCTGAAGTCAAATGTTTTAGTTTACGTCAATGGCCTTTGATTAGGCCCAGAGAGAGCTGTAAGATCCAAGGGCTGCCAGGCTTGGTTACAGTCATCAATATTATAAATCCCTGAGAGAGTTTCCTTACTAAACTCTAGGCCTTTTTGCTGCAGGACACTAACTAAGGGCATGATCCTGAACAAACTTAGTCCCATTGGATGCAAAGGCCGTAAATTCTTTTGGCCATCTTGCAGCACACACAGATACCTTAGTTTGCTCTAACTGCTTAATATGAGCACTAGAAGGGGCAAGAGATAGTTCTGGGAAAATAAAGCTATTCCTAGAGCCAGAACAGGGGCTTCCTTCAAGAGTGGGGTAAGTTAGGGAGGCCCCAGACTGCTGCAGTACGCTGGGCACATGTACTCACCTAACAGGTGCAGCCCGTGGTGCACAGGAGCAACTGAGCTTTGGCTAAACTCCTTTGCCTGTGCAAAGGGGAAGCAGGGCCCTGAGGCCACCTGAGGAGAAGCCTTCAGGTAGTCAGGTGAGATACTTTACACTGAGCCTAGGAAGCAGGCCGCTAACTTTAGAGTCTAAAGGAGTTTATTTCATTTTTGTAGCATCTTTTGATAAACCGCCTGATTTCTTTAGTTACTAAGCCTTTCAGAATAGGGACAAGCTCAGATAAAATCCCTTCTCTTAGAATACAGAAGTTTTAACCCTCTCTGCTGTAAGGGCTGATAAGAGGGGATGTAAGGGTAAATACTGGATGTGGGGGGGAATATAGTGACCAAGGACGAGGAAAAGGTTGAGGTACTGAATGTCTTTTGTCTCAGTAAGACCAGTTGTCCTCTGAGTGCTCAGGCACTGATCTGGGAGACACAGATGAGGACCAGAATGGAGCACCCATAATCCAAGGGGATATGGCCAGTGACCTGCTATACCACAGACACACACAAGGCTATGTGGCCAGATGGGTACTCAAGGAGTTGGAAGTGCTCACCAAGCCACTTCCCATCATTTACCAGCAGTCCTGGCTAACTGGAGATGTCCCAGTGGACTGGAGGTTAACTAATGTGATGCTCATCTACAGGAAGGGATGAAAAGAGGCTCTTGGGAACTACAAGCATGTCAGTCTGACCTCAGTACCAGGGAAGGTTATGGAGCAGATCATCTTGAGCACCATCACACAGCATATACAGGACAACTAGATGATCAGGCCCGGTCAGTATTGGTTTGAAAAGCAGGTCCTGCTTGACTAACCTGATTTCCTTCTATCACAAGGTGATCTGCTGAATGAATGAGGGAAAGGCTGTGGATGTTGTTTACCTGGACTTTAGTAAAGCTTTAGACACTGTTTGCCACAGCATTCTCCTGAAGAAATTGGTTGCTCTTGGCTTGGATAGGCATACGCTTCACTGGGTTAAAAATTGGCTGAATGGTTGGGCCCAGAGAGCGCTGGTGAATGGAGTTAAATCCAGTTGTTGGCTGGTCACAAGTGATGTTCCACAGGGCTCAGTACTGGGGCCTGTTTTCTTTAATATTTTTATCAATGATTTTGAGGGCACCCTAAGTAAGCTTGCAGATGACACAAGGCAGATGTGCTGATCTGCTTGAAGGTTGGGATGTAGACAGGCAGGAACGATAGGCTGAGGACGGTGGTATGAGGTTCTACAAGGCCAACTGCCAAGTCCTACAACTGGGTCACAACAACCCTCTGCAACACTACAGGTCTGGGAAAGAGAGGCTGGAAACCTGCCTGAAAGAAAAATACCTGAGGGTGTTGGTCAATAGTCAGCTGAATATGAGCCAGCAGTGTGCCTAGGTGGCAAAGGCGGCCAACAGCATCTTGGTTTGTAACAGAAATAGCGTGGTCAGCAGAACTAGGGAAGCAATTGTCCCCCTGTACTTGGCACTGGTGAGGCTGCACCTTGAACACTATTTTCAGTTTCGGGCCCCTCACTTCAAGAGAGATGTTGAGGTGCTGGAGAATATCCCAAGAAGGGCAATGAAGCTGGGGAAGGGTCTAGAGATCAAGTCTTATGAGAAGCAACTGAGGAAACTGGGGTTGTTTAGCCTGGAAAAAAGGAAGCTTACTGCTCTCTAACTACCAGGAATAAGGCTGTAGTGAGGTGGAGGTTGATCTCTTCTCCCAAGTAAAAAGCGACAGGACAGGGGGAAAAAATTCTTCAAAGAAAGGGTTGTAAAGCACTGGAGCAGGCTGCCCAGGGAAGTGATAAAGTCACCATCCCTGAAAGTCTTACAAGACATTCCTAAATGCCACATCTAGACATGGTTTTGTGGTGGATTTGGTAGTGCTGGGTTAATGGTTGGACCCAATCTTAAAGGTCTCTTCCAACCTAAATGATTCTATAATTCTATCATGTTGTTGTGTACTTGGGAAATCCTTATCTGCAGATAAATCTTGTAGCTCCTCCTCTTGCTCCCTCAAAGCCCAACTTATATTACTTGGTGGTTTGGTTTTCGGTTGGGGTTGGTTTGTTTTTTTAGTATATTGGGGTTTCTTTTTAAAATAAATTTCATAAAAAATATATTTGTAGGACGAACAGAAAATAAATCAGCACTACCAGAAAACCAGCAACTTGATTGTTTCTCCCTGCTTCTACAAAAAAAAAAACCATAAAAGCTCAATTGTCCTCTCAGGACTCCTTGGAAGTCTTAACAAAAGTCTCTAAAAAGAAACTAAATGAAAGACTGGGGAGTTAGCAGCAAGGCAGATATATCATAGACAAATCAGATAAAACTCTTTCCTTCTGACCATATCTGGGCTTAATTCTGATCTCCTTACTCACTGAGTAATAATTCACACCATAAATAGCCCCATTGGAGTTGTTAAAATCACTCGGAGTAACCCATAAGCCTGTTTGACAAATATCAGTCTGATACACTAAAGCTAGAAATCCTAAGAGCTAATTCAAATATTATTTTTGTAATTATGTGGCCTCCAAAAAGGGTTCTGTTCTTTGTTGTTTTTGAGGCAGTTTGTTATCTGCCAAACAAAGACAGGAAGTTTGCGATTTTCTTTTTTGTTGTTTTGTTTTTCATCTTAATATAGAATCCAGCCAGAAAATTAATGTTTTGTCTACCCTGGAAAAAGCAATGAATACACAAAGATGTATGAAGAACTGGTATCTTTTCGACAGAGATATTAACACAGTAAAACCCGAGGCCAAGTCTACAGTACAAACTTCTGTCTGAAAAGTACGTTAGTCAGCAATGTAATAGGACACGATCTCAGCCATTAATCCAGGCTGAGCACCTTTATTTGGCCTACCCAGTGATTAGCCTGACAAAAAGCCCTCGCTTATTTACCGCATCTTGTGCTGCTTCTTTCACCCATATGTACTGACAGTAACACTGTTAAGGGGAGACTTGCTGTACCACTGTACAAGTGTATACTGTAGCTTTTTTTTGTCTTTTCTAAGCTGATCTCTTCTATGTGTCTTTCTCAGTGAGTCGTAGGAGGGTTCATTCATGTTTCTAATTACATGAAAGGGAGCCATTGGAATGTATCAGAAGACTATCAAACAAATTCTCCTGTATTTCAGCCTAGAAAGGCTGGACACAAGCACAAGTGGAAGCACTCCAAGAGCTTATCAGGATCCTTAGGAAAGCTATTTTGCCCTTGCTTAAAATACCAAATTCCTGTGAGCAAGTTCAGCATGGAGACTCAAAGCGTGAGGACGTCCCAAGCAGTGAAGCTGAATGCCGTTGCACAACATGGCCCAGTGGTCCTGCCAAGCTCCTCCTCCAGTAGAAAACCTGGCAACAAGGCACTAAACCAGTTGAACAAAAACTACAAGCTTTGCACCGTGTGAACGATTTGCCAACAACCAGAAGCCTGCAGGCTGGATACTGTTACCTAGTTATTAATGAATGCTGCTGATTAACCTTTTGAGAGTACATTGTCCACCACACCTACTGGTGGGAACCTGCAGTGGTAATGCTCAGGAGAGGTTGCTGCATAGGAGTGACATTGGAGATAGTGAATAGGCACCCCAAGAAGTGACAATGACTTTACGAGTTGGATACAAACCAGGATAGTTCTTTCAGAGACCTCTGGGAAGATGAGGGGGGGAGGATAGGATTTTTTAAAGCTTTGAAAAAGTTGTTAGCATACAGACTTTACTATAACCTACATTATATCTCAGGCTGCTGTGCTTGATTAAAAACAAATTATAATTTTGTTCAGAAAGCTCCGTGTTACATCTCTGCCGTAAATCTGGCAGAGAATGTGATAGTCCCCTCAACTGTTCTCACCCATGTTTGAAGCCCCACACTACTCAAAGTAATGCACTGTCGAAACCTAGGAGCACTAAAGCACTCAAAAATAATGTGCCAGGGTCCCAAGAATCATAAGACTATTTTAAAAGTCTAGCAGAAAAAACACTTTTGTATTTATATTTCTTTTAATGTTCTGTCTTTCTTGGCCGTACCTAAGCAAATTTGAGCTTACTTTTCTTTAGAAAATATCAAACAAACAAGAAGTCAGGACTCAGTGAAACAGTCATGAAATAGCAGGAATTTAGGTGCAACATCATCAAGAAATACAAAATTTTGAAATACTACAGTTTCTACTAAGATATTGGGAGTTGATAATACAGCAAAAGCACAGGGAATAAGCAAATACAAAAAGTGCCTGAATCTTAATCATTCAAAAATTACAAAAAAAGCATATTATAAAGAAGGGAAAAAAAACAATTCAATAAAAAAAACACCCCAGCCTTGTTTGATCTATTACCACAAAAAGACTGCTTATGCATACTTTCACTAGGGCATTTGCAAAACGCTATTTTAAAAATTGGTCTGTTTTATCAGTTTAAGAAAACTGTTACTTTTAAAGCTAAAAGCACAGCAAAAAAATGAAATAGAGATTTCTTGCCTAAATCCTCCTTAGGTTGAGATTTCACACAACAGTTGAGCCAGTTTGACAGCTTGCCGCTGTTGATTGGGGAAGCAGCCTCACTCCCCTGCTTTGTTCCCAGCCATGTGGTCTTACTTCTTTCCCTTGTGCTGAAACTAGCACTTATCTGACAACCCTGTAAGAAATATTCCGCACTATAAATTAAAAAAAAGGGAGACTACTTTTTTTTCTTCTGCAGATATTTTAGTTTGTAGGTGAGACTACTTAACAGACCTATGAAACCTCACCCTTAAAACATTCCTGGAGAAGATAGACATTTGTGTTTTGTGCCTGTTATACTCATTCTACTATTACACATTTCATTAAATGCAAGTACTAAATGCATTTCTCCTCATAAATTAATAAACATGATGCAAAGGGGTAGGGTTATAGCCTCCTGTGCAAACTACAAACAAAAACAGGATATGAGAACTGGAGTCTCCCTCTGACTGGCACACTAGAGACTGACACTGGACTGAGCACAGATCAAGGCAGGCTATCAGACAGCTAGACTGAAGACCAAGAACATAAAAAATTACAAATAATTTGCCATATCCTGCCTTCATTTACAGTCTTGCAACCAATCTGGTTGACATTTACTGCTTCAGCTTTCCCTCACAGTAGAATTCAGGTTTATATATACAGATTACTTAGACTTTCCTTGTTTTCATGACATTACTATCATCATTTAAATGAAGGATCTGGTTTTGTTCTCTTTTGTTTCTGGGAGGAACAGATTTCTTTTTCAGTGTTCTTACAATGGGATGGAAAAATCTGTGCTTGTGCTATAATCCACAGACCACAAAAGGATGTCCATTACTTTGCATTAGCCAAAGATTTTTCTTTGGGTAACACTATTGCCAGACATTTAAAGTATTGCAGAAAAACCCTCTAGTTTCCAACATTCAACTCCGATTTCTACTCATAAGAGTAGTCTCATTACTCTCTGTGGTACAAACAGGACATGGCAGGATTCAGGCTATTAAAACCAGAGATTATTCAAAAGTTAACATGTGTTTTTTATTTACAGAAACAGAACAAAAGGTACTGTAATTGAAACAGACCATTTAAACAAAACCATCGTACTACTTATGCAGATAGTATACTTATGTAGATACACACGTGCACGCACATGCACACCCAGCCAGAGCCGAGAGTGTTTCCTCACTCCTGGTATTACATGTAGGAATCTAGTGGGCCCAGAAAACCCGGTGCCCGTGCCAGTATTTTCTAGATATCCAGGCTCCCTAGTACAAATCTGGGAGTCACCGGGCACAAGCAGAGCCTCTGTGAAAATGGAGCAGATCCTCAGCCGCTTCTCAGGGAATGTGTTTGCATTTCATCAAAACCAACGTATTCCTGAGAAATACCTGAGGATATTTGATGAAGTGACATTTCCCTGATCATTTCCCTTATTCTTTTAAGAGACAGCTGAAATTATTTAGATTGCTTGTTAAAAGAAACAAACATAGGAAATGAAACCGGGTGAAAATAATTTCTTAATTTTGAAGGTGCACTAAGGTGGAGCAATCCTTAGCAAAGATAAATGAAAATGTAAACATACTGATTTCAATCAAGAGCACTTTTCATAAGAATATCACTCACTAGTTGCTGCTGATGGCTCCCTGTTCCTTTTAAAGGTGTGTTACCCATTGTAGAATATGAACGAGTTCAAGTGTTGCATAATTACACAAAACAGGGACTATACAAGAATATCCTGTTTTGCTTCCTGTACACTCACTAGGGTGGCTCAGCTGAATCCTTGACAACATCTAACTCCACGAAGAAAACATCAAGACTCCTTGCTGATAGCAGTTTTTTTACCTAGAGCTACTCAGCAGTTGGGCTGTTTAGCCCCAAAGTGTAAGCAGACAATCACCCTATTGTTTACTTTCTAGTCAGAAGAAGCTTTACTGCTTTTCTTCACTGTCCATGGCCTCTGTAATCCTGGCAGTCATGTTCACTCAGCAGTAAGTCTAAATATGTGCTTCCCAAAGGAGTTTCAAATCCATGACATAGATTAGCATCACTATGGTTTGACGCTATCTGTGACAGATTCCACAGTGATTAACATTTTAAACCATGGTCAATACTGAAATTGTTTGATGAGGACTCACTCTATCTCCCAAACTGTCAGAAATTAAGAAATTTAAGGAGCATTATTATTATAAAGTGAATAGGCTGTAGAGGACAATGTTTCTTTTAAAAACCCTGTCAGCATTGCTTCATCTCATTACATGTCACTGTATCTGAAAAAAGGAGCGATTCAATTGTGTGATGGTGAATCACGAAACTTCACAAACATTCAAGGAACACACATGCCACTACAAATTAACCATTAGCACTGCATGGTATTCATCCCTTCTGTCACACACTGTGGGAAGCACGCCTTATTAGCATGGAAGCATGGAGCAATAGTATCTCAGTGTACTTAACACTCGCTTACCTTGGAAAAAAGAGCACACAACTGCAGTCTTAAACAAAATTACAAAACAAAAAACAATCCCCAAAATGCTGCAGCTCTATTTCTTTCCACATTTAATCCCAGGATTAAAAAATTACAAAATTGAATTCTAAAGCCTTTTGTTTCCCTCTTCCAGTTCACTGTTTTTTACAATGAAATGTAGTTTTTGCATTTTTAATCAGCCTTAATCATAAACAAGGCAGTCATCACAATTGTGGCTATTTCAGGGTTCCCCCTTACACACTTCTTTTTTTGGTTTTGAATTTCAATAGTACCCTCAACTGGGGGTCTTCCTGGATCCCAGATGTCAAATTATATGGTTTTTTCTATTCTTATAGTGGCAAACCAGTTCTGTGTTAAGTTTCACATGAATCTGAATACTTATTCTGAAATTACTGATTTCTTCCTGCATTGTATTACAACTAATGTTAATTTTGTCATCTTGATTATTAAGAAATAGTTCTCCTTGATTTAACAGTTTCTTAGAAATATCTGCTCTCTTTGTATCTCTTTGTAATATGAAGCACTCTGTGCAAACTCTTAAAAAAAATTAAAGCCTACATTTAGCATCAGTGTTCCTGTTTGAGGTCCTGTGCGGTCTATAAAACCTCGAAAAGGGGGCCCACTTCCCATACCTATCCTACTTACATGCTGTTTTATTTAAGAATCAAGAGTACATTTTACAACCACTTTACCATGTTAAAAAAGGAGAAACATAAAAGTGACTTAGAGGGGGAGCGTAGACTTATGTTTTGTTTCACTAGCTTCGTTCAGAGTAAACTTGTAAAATATAAAGACATAAATGCCAAACAATTTTGTAAAATCTAATGTAGCAGTAAACCAGAGCCTCCCACTGACCTAGAAGCAGAACTGGTATTATAAACCTGTACAGATTTAATGTATGTTTTATACATATACATATTTGAAATTTCATTTTTTCCTAAGTGTAACCCAACACTATGACATCACAACCATCTTAGAAATTACTCCTACTCACTCCTAGTTCAAATAGTGACAGAGGCTTGCTGGCAGATAAGGTTAACATTGTGTAAGTTATTTGAACTAGTAGAACAGTCCAGATACATAACACAATGCATCACAAAGACAAGTCATGGCCCTTGGCACCCCCGCTCATACTATTATTAATTATGCATTTCCTCATCTTATTAGTATTTGAATGGATGTAAAAAAACAAACAACACTGCCCTGAAGGACATTACAGGCATTCTACACCCTGAGATCTTTCTGGGATTGGTAACACAGGAATCAGTCCTACAAGTGACCTTTGGCTTGTACATACTCAAGACAATTTTGGGTTTGGATAGATTACTTGGACAACTGTTATCTGGCTTTGGGAGGAATCATTTCTTCAGAGATATTGAGATATATGGCAGCAGTCATAACCTCCCTTGCTTTTACAAGAAAAAGAAAAATCATCTGTTGAGACTCAAACGTATTAGCAAACCACTGAGTTATTGCATAATCTTAGACTATTTACAGACTCAGACATACCTGTTTGCGTTCCTATGCTACGATTGTCTATGACTGTAATTTCATAATTTTCTTTTAAACCATATGATCTAAAATCCCTATGCTTTACAATAGCTGAATTACTATCATCTTTGATAAGTTAGGAACTGAAGTGTATATAAAGTTATTCATATTTGCTTGAAAAGTTACAGACTTGTAAAGTTACCTGAATTTGTACAAAAGTCTCAAGTCCTAACTTTAGATATGTTCGTAAGTGACATAGCTTTAAGCAATTCTATTTCTCAAGCAGTACACTTTATTAGCATTATCAAAAGGACAAACTAAACTCCCATTGCTCGTGCTGTACCGGTTTACAGCAACATCTGCTGGGTAACCTAGAGCTGTAATAACAGAACCCCTGCCATACTAAGGTGACAAACAATGTGAGACACAGCTACGGGAAGGCAAGGGTTGTAGAAGAGAGGGCTTTGCTTCGCAATGACACCTACCCTTCACTACTGCCTGTTCCATTGATTTCATGATTTGTCCAGGTTGCCAGTTCATCTAGAAGGCTCCCCAGGTTATGAGAGGTTGTATCAGAAACAATAAAGTCAGATGGCAGTTTTGTATGCCTTGGGGGAGAAAATAGATCCATACACTAGGGAAAATGACAGAAAAAATAGAATTATTTTACTCTCTTCCACAGTCATTTAATGTTTTAGCTGTCATTAAGCACACCTTATAGTGTTAGTATCTCAATTTTGATGCCCAAAAGATCCCCTCTAAGAGAAAGAATGTTTAAAAACCCCACATTCGCATTAGTAAGTCAATAAAAAGAATATTTGCTTTGATAGTCTTGTTGACACACAATAGTTGAGGCAGTTTTATTATTTTTTTTTTATTATGGCAGGAATATCTTTAGGGCAAAGTCTCTGGGAGAAACACTATTAAACACTTAGCCTGGACAAAACCTTCTTGCAGAGGAATTTTCAATAGCTTTTCAACTGCACTGTGGTTTATTGCTTGCTTTAAATCAAGCCAGAGTTTAAGCTTCATTCCATGGTGTCTGTTAAAAAAATCATTACAGTGCAATTAAAAACAATGTTAAATGTGGAATTCCTCCCCCTCCCCTCTCTCTGTATTAACTGTTGTACACTTCCTCTGTGCCTTTCATTATCTGCACAAGCTCTGGTCAGGAGATACAGCTGTCATGAAACACTCAACAGATGTCAGTGGCTGCGTGATGCTTCATCCATTTTTGGATGCTCTACTGACATTTGAGCTCATACCTTCTATAAATGCTCTCATGCCTCTGACTCCTTTTAGCCAACACAAGACTACAATGTGCAGTGACAATATTCATCTTTCCAAAGGAATAGAGATAAATTGAACTGCCCTTATGAAAAGCAATATAAAATACTTAGATTTAGTGTCCTTTAAAACTTTTAACCATTATAGATAGATATGGCTAGAAAATAGATAGACTGATAAATTGGTAGATGGATCTCCTTTCTTGCTGCTGTTTCATCCTTAAGTTATTTTATTCTTATAAGGCTCTTCAGAGATTGATTTAGTTTACAAAGAACAGCAATTTTTCTCCAGTTTTAGGAAACTGCCAGGAACTAGAGTGCTTTGAAAAGAAATTGATTAGCACAACTTCTTCAAAAAGAAAGGAAAACAGCTACAAAACACACAGTATCTTTCAGCTTTTCAGGTAGTAAAGGCTGCTTAGCGTTTTATCTTAAATTAAGTTTTTAAAGCTTACCCCTATTGTGTTTTTGATACAGTGAGAGTCAAATTGGAAGAAGCAGAAACTTGTGAAATGGAACATGTAAGACTGCCTTTGTGTTTCTTGGGGGTTTTGCTTCTTTTAAAACAGCTTTACAACAGTAGCTTCTAATATAATTGTTTGATATGGAGAGACTGTGACATTCCCTGTATGTGTCCCATGTAAGGGACTACATTTTGTGCTCCCCAAGGTTCAATCCCAGTCACTGTGGTTCCTGATACAAAAACAAATGAGAGATAAGAGATGGAGAAAGAAGGGGTGGATAAATCCATGTGCTTAATCATAGGGATTAAGAAAGGCTTCTTTGGAATGGCGGATACTGGTATTTTGTCCTGACCTAGGAGTGGTGGCTACATTTTTCTCATACTGTTTCTAGCACAACTCATTCTAAATACAGGATGTTCAGAGACTATCACTGTGAACATAGCTGATGTGTTTAATTGCACAAATACTTAATGACGCCCTTCACTATGAGGCCTATTTTTTAATGTTGTTAAGAACAATGTGATTTATAACTTAATTTATACCCTAATAGTGATGGAAGAAAATGTAAGGGCTGCATCACTGTGTCAACAGTCCTTGCTGAACAGCCAGGAGATATCTAACCAAGTACTTATGAAAGCAAGGCGCACCTTCTAGTGTGATGAAAGGGAAACCAAAGCTAGGAAGCATGATCTAATTCTTCAAGCCTAAACTTAGATTTAGCATTGGAAGTAATAGTAGAATGATGCCAAGACAGTGTGAGGGTACAGTCAGAAGTGGAACTTTTTACATCTCAGCAGTAGATTATGACCTGTGTGAAGTTATGCAAGTTATTAAGAATTTCTGTTAAGATTATTTAAGATAGAACTTCCAAACACAATTCATTATTTGCTAACATGTTTGGCTACTACAGAATAAAGCTGACTGATGTAACTGTTTACAGATTTTGAATAGTCAAAGGACCTCCAAACTGCAGTCTCTTCTCTCTGTCAGGTTCAAGGGTAATGACTGGAGATAGGCCAATTTCAATCACTTTTCACACTGTATTCCTTCCTGTTATCCTTCAGCTGTTAAGATAATAAGGGAAAGGAACACTCAAGACTATATCTAAGCCTATAATTAATCAATAGGATCACAGCCACTTATTTCAACATAAAAAAAGCCTACATGGTTTGCCTGTACAAAAGTTTAATTTCTTGAATATTTAATTCCCAAATTGCACCTCTAGAGTCAGCTACCAAGAGAATCTAACACCAACATCTTGACTTAGTAGTGCCTATTGTTTCATTTATTCTTAGGCTGCATAGTGAGACAACATCCTTGCTAGATCAGAACAGTCAGATGTGTCCAACGAATCTACACTAAGCAGATAAGATTATTTTTTACCTCAGAGAGCCATGGGAATATACATAGTTCAGGCTGGACACAACCAAATATATAACTTTATATCTGAGCATTGGAAATGAAAGTGATGCTAATGCTGTGTACCAGAGGGTTAATCACCTTTCTTGTTCCTTAGAAGTCCTCCGGATCCTATTTTCACTATGCATCCACGCCAAGAGAGCAGATAGTGAGTCCCATAAATTTCTGCCTTTAAGACAGCACTCCAATGCCTCAGCAAGGATCAAAGAGTATGTAATATATGCATTTATCATAGGCTCACATCCCCTTAAACATTCTCAATTAAATAATATTTACCCCATGTCTAGGAAAGTATGTTCTCTAGCTGTAGCACAATCACTTGTTATTTTTGCTGTTTTGTGCCATTGCATTCATTATCTAGTGTATGAAGAGAGCGAAGCGAAAAAAGTATAGTTCCTTGCAGCACTGGCTTTCGCATTTAGAGGCTCTTTTGTACTAGCTTCAGAACCTTGTATCCTACATCAGGAAAGAGAAGCATACAAAAGAAACTATAGAAGGATTTTGAATTCCCCTTCTGTAACATGTAAACTTAAGCTATGAGAATTCTGCAGTGGATTTGTAAATCTGGATAGCATTACTGTTTCATGAAACATTTCCCATCCCATACGTTTATCCCACATAGTTCCATGGAGCTATATTATCGAGTCGAACATTACTAGTGGTTGTAGTTACATTCTGAGTGAAGATTCCAAGAACCACCTGTTATGCACTTCAGACAAACAACAGCATAACATTGATAGTTTTCATACAAATTCTAGCTATAAGTCACTTCATAACACAATGTTCTTTGTAAAAAACAGTAAGAGTAATCCCTTTCTATCATATGTACATGGCTTTGCCTTATTTCAGCATCATTAACTTGCAGAGCAGGCATTTCATGTTTTTCTTGGCTTTTGGTATAGATAAGATTATAGAAGTTTGAGCTGAGATCTGTACGGTAATGATTACTTCTTTTGTTATATCATCCTTGAGCACATGACAATGCAAAATGATAAAGGACTGACAGCATAAACACTGGGAAAAGCAGTAACACCCTGCAAATACACAAAACAGCTAAGCTGAGCAAAAAAAAAAATCGTGCTGCAAAGATTCACAAGCCACAGCTGATCTGTTTGAGCACGGTGAGGCTACACACAATAGGGAGCTTTCCAGGACTAATCTGTTCTGACATTTCATAGAAACTAATTCTTGCAGACAGATAAAGGTCTAGTTTAGAACAATTTTATTCAGGCCATCAGCATCCTTCCTGATTTGATATGATTTTCAAATAGCATATGTTTTTCAGTTTGTAGTCTTTATATTTTGCATAAAAGCAAGATAAAGCTGGCAAATATAGCATTTACATGAAAGCTAAGAGATCAGGCAGGTACAATTTAAACAGATTTTAAGGCACAACAATCACATAACAGGGAGAACAAGTACAGAATTACCAATTTCTATATATGTAATGTATGTCTATTCACATATATGCATACACAATGGGAATTTAAAGAAAAAAAAATTTATCGTTTCTTCAGATGTACGTTGATCATCAGTCGCTGGCTGAAACCATAAAATACCCTAAACAAACAAACTATTTGAGGATTTTTTGGATGGCTTGAGTACTGGCCCTTCTGTCACTGTTTCACTGAATTATTTTAAATAGCAACTCTTTGCATGTGAGAAGACAGACGCCAGTGATTTAGACAGGCCAACACAGCACAGCACTTTTACACAGCTGATATTTAATGATTTACCATTTAATGCAGTTTGTCTTTCACAACCTTGGGTTCAAACAGAAGCAGTTGCTATTAGGGATGCAATGGTATTGAACTTCCAAGCAAAGGCATAGGAGAGCTTCTTTTATAGCTTTAGCTACTGGACCCATCTGGTTCTTCACTTAAGTACTGCAAATGAAGGAGAGAAACGCTTTGCTTCCCATCAGTGAGGTCCTGAACAGAACACATAATTACTCACATTTTCCAGTCAAAACCCAGCTGCACTACCAACGCGTTCCCAAACTTTGCTATATTAAACCAATTTAATCCATTTTATTATCTAAAGAACACTCTGATGAAATCAGAAGCATATAAAAAGAAGAATGATATTTACTTGAAATAATTTTTAATACCAACATCCCCAAGTCTGATCATGGGGAAACTAGGTCAATGTTTCCAGAACAGTTTCATCTGGAAATGAAAGATTAGTTTTTCATTTACCTCCAGTTTGAAACAAGAAGGGGGAGAGAATAAAGAGAGAGCTTGTAGGACACAGCAGAAGCTAATGTATGGTCACTCTATGGTAGGAAACTTGCATTATTGAGGCAGGAGCCTTGCTGTTCCCCAATACCCCAGCTTCAAGTGCTTTAATTAAAGCTAACTTCAGTGAAACAACTTAAGGGAAATACAAGCCTTAAGAGGTGCTTTCAATTTTTCTTTCCATCACTTTGAAGTAGAAGGCCTTCAAGTGATAGAAATGTTATCAAACATGTTGCTTTAAAAAAGACCTTTTAAATAAAAAAATCCTTTCCTAATGCAATAATCTTCTATTTTCATTTTTGTTCTTGTGGAGATCTGACAGAAAGCAGATTATGGCAGAACTACATTTACCTCCAATTCCTAGTAACATCTGTAAATTAGGATTTGTAAAAAAGAAGTGGATTATGGACATTCATTACAATTACAGGGCTACAGAACAACAACTGTTGCCTAGTTATGATTACAGCTAATCTTTTCACTACCCACAGCGGACCAAAGAAATTTCTGTATCTTAACTACAAAAGCAGGTGTCTTTTGTTATCAGTAGCTTTTAAAGCAGAGCTATCCAAGCACAATGCAATTTAAAAATACAGCAATCTATGTCAGGACTTACATGTAACTGCACCACTTGTTTTCTCTCCTCATCTATGAATATGAACTCACTTTACAATTACTACAGGATTCAGTCTCAATACCGACTATAATTTTGGTGATGATATTTTTACTATTGAAAGCTCTTCAGAACATATGACAGACAGAACATTGCTAGATTTTATGTCTAAATGCCAAAATCAGTTTCAGGTGGGTTCTCCATTACTTGTTCTACCCAATAGTATTATTGTTTCAGCACACAGAGAAGTGAAGCCAATTCACCTCCCTTTTCCATTATTTGCCAGTTTTCAGTTCTTCCTTTTTCTTCAAGAATACTAAATCTAAATTGCAGTATTTGACTCAAATATTTAGAAGACACTTGGAAAGAGTTTGACTAAATCTAAAGTTTATGCTGAATTAACAGAATATCTTTTTGTAATCTAGAGAGTTTCTCAAAGACATTGCTTTACTTCCAAGTGTTGATTTCCCTTAAAAGCTAAACAGGATAACCACATGCAAGTCCTTGCCAAGCTTTAAAAATTTTATGTTTCCAGAATCAGGTTATATTAAGGTTGGCCATTTTCCTTGTATTTTGTAAGCCTCTCGCTGTCCTGTTTTCCCCTTAAACTTCATCCTTCAAAGACACATACAAATCAGGGACCAGAAGTTTAAGCTATGTTTGTAGGAAACCCTGGGATTTTGGCTGCTGTTTTCTTGAATAGAAACAATACTTAAGAAATATTTCACTTAATGCCACTTCCAAAACTGGCAGGAAAAGGCCAGGAACTAGGTTTATGAAGAGGTTCTATCCAGCATTCTCCATGTTTTTTTTTTCTGGTAGCTCCCAAAACTCAGTATTCTAATTAAGGAATGATGCTTCTTTGACTACTTTTTTCTCTTTTTTTTTTTTTTTCCCCGAGGAGCTTCAACTGGATAGTTGTGGTGCAAGAGACCCTTATACTTGCTAGTGTTTGTAAACAGACTGCAGAAGAAAGTAGAACATTTTTCTCCTTCCTGCTGTTTCTTGGCATCCTAAGGGTCTTACACAGCCAATTCTTTTGTGCAAGATGGGCTAAAGAACGCTTTAAGTTCTATTTTAGTTATCCTTGCCCAAAACTTTAAAACCTGCTCAGGTGATCCCTAGCTCTTCGAGCACCTCAGGTCTGGAGAAATTTGCAGATTAAGTAGCAGAGGTCCACAGATGCCAGAAGTGTTGTGGTTTTGGTGGTTTTTTTTTGTTGTTTTTTTCTTACGCATGGTAGCCAATGTTGAAAGTCCACACAAGGAATTGGGAAGTTTCAGATTTCTAGTTGAGGAAATCCATGAAGTTCCTTTCAAAGGAAAAGTGCCCAATACCCTAAGGATTTCTGAATTTTCCTTATGGAACAGGACTCCAAGTTCTGAATCCCCAAATCCTTCTGATGGAATAAAATTCCTTCTCAGTATGCACCCAACACTTTTGCTCAGGGTCCTATGAACTTTGGCAGCTTTGGTGGTTGCTTAGCTTACAGGAATTTTGATATTTTTTTAGATTTTGCTAGCCATGATTAAGTATATTTAAGTCATATTTTCAAGGGATTTTCAAAGCAGGTACTTGCCAGCTTCATAGCTAGACAGGCCTAGTAGATTTGTCTGTAAGAAGTTAGCTGAAAGAGAAGTAACAACACTTGCCCTGATTATAATAGTCACAAAAAACATGTCACTGCTGAGGTCCAGTTATGACCTCCTCAGCAGAAAGATACAAGTTTAGACCTCTGACAGCAACTTGAAGAAGAGAACTTAGTATCTCATGTAGGGAAAAAGCTGAAACTATTAGATAAGAGCAGGGGTTAAAAAAAGCTACAAAGACAGAAATAGCTTTACTTCTAAGAGCCTAGTCATTTAATTTCATAAGATCAGTCAAAGTTACAAATGCCATCTGGAAAATAGTACCTGGGATCTGGATTACCTGTTGCAAACTAAGACATAAATACACCCCTATCATATGATGAGTTTGTGTCAGCTATGAGAGAGCATCTAAGCACGAAGTGACCTACCTTGACACACATACCAACTGCTGTCCTGTGACCAGGATTATGTATGCCATTTATCAGGATCTCCTCCTATGCACATTTTATTCACATAAGTGTGCATTCATTTTTGTAATAGCATAAATTCCTAGAGAAGGTGGGGAAAAGGAGAGAGAACACATCACAGGCACATAGCCTGGCAGAATAACAAATCCAGGCCACAATTTTCCCCCTTTCTTTCCTATGAACTTTTAGACAAAGCTGCAGGCCAGGAGAATCTGGCAGGCAACGCAATCTACAGTGCATAAGCCTGGCCTATCTGTGACAGAGCAACTTATCTCTTAGCATGCTCAAATTCTTCTTCATATGTCTTCTCATTTGCCAATATATTTGCTGTGATGACAGACACACTGACACAGTCCATAATCCTGCTACACCAACACCCGTATGTGAATAGGCAATGAGTCACTCCTTACTGCATACTCAAGACTAGTTCACTTTTCACTAACATCAGAGCATTTCTTGAATCTTTCAATACTCTTGTGCTGTGTTAGTTTTTTGCCAGATGTATCAGCTTTAACATTGCCCCAAGCATAATTTTTGTGTCTCTGTAGCTTAGGTCCTACTCCTAAGAACTATTCCGCTATATTTGGCAACATTCATGACACTTCCCCACCAAATACATATGAATAAATTCACAGATTATGCAATTATTCTTTCCACAGGAAAGCAAAATGAAATTACTAGCCCACCACACATCCTTGTAAAGCCTTTCTAGAGATTCCACCAAGACAAACTCTTGACCCTCCAGCCACACTTCAAAACACATCAGTTTTCATTAATGCATGATTTAGCAAGACTGCTAAGTGATACAGTTATGATTTTTGTAAAACGGCTTCAGAACATTCCCCAATACACTAATGCAAACACATTAATAAACGTGTATAGTATGATTTTATAAAGAATTATGTCTTGTTAGTTTTTTCTTAAACTTCTAATCATATTACAACCATGATCTTATCCACTACTTCACTACTGGTTGCCTTATTTTTCTACAATTAGATATTAAATACAAATTTTCATAACTACTAAAATTACTTGACAAGTATCATAGTTTTCCATTTTCTAGAAGAAAAAGAGAATCCTAAGTCAGTTCAAAGTCATCAGATAATCACTGCTCAAAGAGCATATTTTCTTGAAATTTGTGTGCTCTAAGGTTTCTTTCAAACAATATTATCCTACGAGCTAGGTTTTTTCAAAGTTTTTTTTTAATTAAAAAGAGAATTTTATTATTATAGCTTTACACAAGAAAAGTAGAGACAGATAAAATGGTGTTTAACATCTTAACATTCGGATTTACTCTCATCTCTCCCAACAATTTTACTCTCCCAGGTATTAACTACTGTAAGTTTATGGTACCTCTCAAGGAAGAAATTACTCTAAAGTAAGAGTCCTTGGAAATAAAAGGGAAAGTAGTGGTATTAAGTTTTTTTGGCAATGTCATCTTTAGAGATGGGTTATTTGGATCTTTGCTCTAAAATAAAACGTGGCCTGGGATAAAATAATCTATTATCTCAGTTTCCATAGAGGATCTCAGTTCTGTTGTTATCCCCTCCAAATATTAAAATCAACCCATGACCTCAACAAGAAACCTACAGACACTGGAAGAGAAGGCTATCGTAATTAAAACTGACAGTGAGAAAAGAAATATGTTTGCCCTTAATTACACCTATGCAAAATGTTTACAGGCTGAACAGAAGTCATGCTTGTCTGTTTCTTATCAGATTGTTTCTAAGGAAGAAGCTAGAAATATTTGTTTGGCAACCCCTTATTTTGTAATGAGGTCAGCATGTTCGTTTCGTTTGTTTTTCTCCAAGTAATACTTAGTCCCACACCTTCAACTAAAGGACAACGACTCTTATTGCACAGTATTAGCAAGAAGCTTGTGAAAGTACAGAACAGAGATTGCTTAACAACATAATAGAACAGACAAAGGCATCTGACAATGCTGAAAGCTAAAAGGTTTTTAGATAATGTTAAGTATTTGATTACACCAAAGAAATATTCTGTAAATACATATGAATTACTTGGCAATAGTTGTATTTGGAATCATTTGTACTTAATCTGCCATTTCTCATATGCTACCTACAGTAGATAATAACTAGTATTGTCTCACTACACTTAAGACAGTAGTACTTTGGGAAAACTTTGGTTTGTGAGTCTGCCTTTGTTTCACGTATACAAATTCCCATTACCAAGAACTCAGAGTGGTGTCCTTCCTTAGTGCTGGATGGACAATAACTTGCTTACTATGTGCATTCTGACTGAGGAATGTCATTTGTGCTGAGGAAATTGAATCCAACAATTTTCATCTCTAGCTGGC
The DNA here is from genome assembly GCA_013396935.1 of Baryphthengus martii. Classification (NCBI taxonomy): domain Eukaryota; kingdom Metazoa; phylum Chordata; class Aves; order Coraciiformes; family Momotidae; genus Baryphthengus; species Baryphthengus martii. Next base: position 119,488 of record VWZK01005614.1, on the reverse strand, counting down.
AAAGTGTTACCTTGGAGATAGTGCAAGGTGATAAACGCATTATCGGTCAGTAGTGGTTGGATAAAAGCAATATTGTCAGGCAAGATTTCAGGTGTAATATGAATGGGAGAACGGGGAAACCAAAACCAACTCAAAAGACTTTCCTTTCCTTGAACATCAGGTGTGAACCTCAATATGATGACAATAGGAACTACTTTCTATTTGTGATCAAATAACAGTGATAACTGTTCCTCTATTTAGGGTCCCTTCATCTGTTTAGATCAAATGCTTTATAGGCTTTAGATGAAGATTACTCCCTCACATCCACCTACCGCTGACACGCAGTCAGCCTCTGAGATGCCAGTGAAGAGTGCCAGCATCACCACATCGCTGGTTCCAGAAGGGGAAGTGAAAAAGAATTAATCCAGCTGAAACTACAGGGGAACAGCAGAAAGGACAACATAATGACCCAAAATGGAACTTGGCCAAGATATCAGGTTTAACAATCATGCAAGTAGCAGAGCAACTGTTAGAGTTTAGTTTTGTGTCTCATCAGCCATGGTAAACCCAGCCAAAACACCACTGTTGAGTCCTGTGCTGATGAACTGATTTAGTACTCCTCTTGCTTCTGTAAGTGGCAAGAGGTGTCATCTATTAATTTGCCAACAGCCCCGACTGCAACACCCAAGTGTCTATTGTTCTCCTTTCCAAGCCATGCACAACCCAGTTTACTTAATAGAGTATGACAAAGTCACAAGGCAGTGTGGCTAAAGAGACAGTCATTTGAGAGGATAATGATCTGTCAGCAGGGCTGTGGCAAAAGGAATTTACATGAAGATTAATCAATGTTTACAGCTCTTCACATTTATGAGAACAAAGTGGTGTTCCTACTTGCCACCAACTCTATGATTTTCAAGAAAGAAAAAAGAAAAAAGAAAAATAAAGGAGCATCACTTCATAGCTGAGGGATGGGAATATTGCTCTGTATACTCTGCAAAACCTAGTTTTAGTAAGTACAAATCCATAGTTAGTTTTTAGTGTGGGACCTATGTTGAGTAGCCACTGCATCATTCACAGTTTGAAGGTGCTTGCATATCATGGTAAAGTTACCTGAGCATAAAAAAACCCCCAAACTCCTGAAAAACACACACTATCAATTTGCCACCATGAGCTATCTATCTGTCATGATTCATGGTGGTCTGAGAATTAAATAATCTTTTCTTTCAGAGTTTCTGTAATTTAAGAAAGGAAGAGAGTGTATCCTTAAGATGCAGCACACAATTAGAGGTGATAAAACAGAATACACCGTAAGATCTGTAAAAAGCAGGATTTGAGAAACTTCTTAACCTGAAAACTGGAACATGAGTTAAAAAGTCAACTTATTGATTTCCACATCATATTTACAAGAACTAGTGTTGTGAAATATGAATTATAGATTCCTATGGCAGCACAAACCCCGGGCCCCAGTGGGATCCATCCTAATGACAAGTGGGTCAACATTGCTAACTTCATTCAGTCATTTCCAAACAAGGATGATAGGTTTATGCTCTGCGTTTGCCTAATAGGACTACCTCTCACTTACACCTGTCTGTCTTTCCTGGCCACAGCACCCAGGCAGGTGGCAGTGCAGACATAAAGGCTCTTTTCTTGCTGCTGTCATCCTTCCCTCCTCCTATCATGAAGGAGGCTCTGCCGCAGGGGCCCTGCACCACATACCAGACTTAGGGTGGAGTAAATTCAGAATAACTCCTAATGGATGATAAAGTTGCTCTAGATCTGCCCAACTTTCATTAAGACAGGAATCTCTCTTAGGACAAGCCAGCATGAAACGGGAACAATTTGGCATGAGCTTAATAAGCAGAATTATGAGTTGGCAATTTCTGTTTTCTTCTCTGCCTCATGATGTTTCCCTGTGCCTCTGGGGAATGTCGCTTGACTGCAAGCCTCACCCGGCTGCTTCTCAAAGGAGCAGCCCCTTTACCCGCCCTTCCCTGTGATAAACTCCTCCGCGAACATGGAGTCAGGGCGAAACAATGACAAGCGACAGCGACTGAACTGTATAAACATGGTGACAACTCATTAAGCAAAAATAAAACAAGACTCAAATAGCTCTTCTGCATAATTCCCGATCTGCATAACCAAAAAGGTGGCAAGACTCCAGCCACCATTCATTTCCTGCAGCAGCCAGACTAATTCAGTTTGGAGTGCTCCTTTGCCAACAGGAATTTCAAAACTCTGCGGGACACGAGAGCCTCGGCAGCCACACGGGCTCACAGCCAGTCACTGAGGTGGCGAAGCCTCCTGCCATGGTCACAGAGGGGCAGTAGGGTTTTGTTGAAGTTGCCCCTCAGCAGAGTCGCAGGAGCACAAGCAGGCTAAATGCCACAAAAACAGGCAGCAGAGACACCACATGTTACAGACCCAAGCAGGAGACAAACTGCAGAACAGCAACCACGGTCAGCACTTCATCTAGGAAATTACCACAGCTAAAGGAAGAAGGCATCTCAAGGTGCAATAAAGCAAAAAAATTGATAACTTTCTAGACAAAACTCAGTGAACCACTAACCTTGAGCAGAGAGGTTATTGAAATTGTCTAATACTACACTGTGGTCTCTAAAGCATCATTAAATTTTGGGCAATTATTGTCAGCTCTGTTCCAACAAAAACCAACCTGGAGCGTATTTAATCATTTTGCCTCCATTATGTACTGGTTTGGTCTGTGCTCTGTAATCTTTAGCATCCCCCATACTCTTCAGTGATTCTTACCCACAAGCGCACAGCTGTCCACAGAGAGCTTTGTTAAGGGTATGGCTCTTACAAAAGTGACAATATTTGGTTTTTGTTGTTTTATTTGGTGGAGGTTTTCTTTTGTTATTGCTGTTGTTTTGTTGATTTTTGGTTACACTACAATTCTCAAATGACCTGATATGGAAATTAATGTTCCTTTACCAATAACAAACCAATGTCAGCAAGCCAAATATTGTAGTATTACCATGGCTGGAAGAAACTTGCTGTGAAGCCAGAAGTGTTGCAGGATGATTACAAAGCCATCAGGTTGCACCTATGCACAGGTTAGTCTGAGGCTTATTTGAAAGCAGAATTTTAACTCTGTTTACATATAGGTCCAAATAAGCTCAGCTGAAATATGACTATTTTTCAGGGGGTTTAGATCCATGCACTCTTTGGCCAAGTCTTCTTTAAAGTTGCTTGGAACTCTTTTGGAAACTCAGTTTAACAGAAAACTATCGATAGATTGGTGATCCAGCTTCCTGTAAGGAAAATACTCCTGCTGATACAAGTAGAACATTCTAGCTCCACTAAGCAAGTCTAGAACAAGCCAGTTCTTGCTATTTCTACCCCAGCCACTAGAGTAGAAGTTTTACAAAGTCACAACACCACAACTGTTTGACTGTATCTTGATCTTTTGAATCCAGTTCTCATGGACAGTAAATGAAGAATATTCAAATATTATTTGTGTTCAGAGAGAACCTTGCTTTTGTGTAGACTTTCAAGATATCTTGTATGTGAAGAAAAAGGGAGCTAGATTGATTTTTCTCCTTCAGCCAGAGGCAATCTGTAGTAATATTCCTTTCCTTTTAGTTCACTGAGAGCTGAGATGACAGTCTTGAAAAGACATTGCTCCCTCCCCATGCTTAATGCACTGAAGTTAGATAGCGTAACAAAGTTAAAAATAGTATTGGACTATATACTCCCAATCTGCACAGGCTGCTTTGCTTTCCATTTTTTGTATTTTTAGGATTTCTACTAAAATTTAGGATCAAGTCAGTTTATCCAAAGTGTTCAGATTTGTTGACTCTTCTATAGTGGCTTATGCTCTCCTTTCCTTGTATATACACTCGTCTAACTCTTGCACCCCAGTCTCCAGTGCTTAACTGAGTGCTCCTCTGCTTGTCAGAGGGCTGTCTATCCCCATTCCTTGTGCAGTGAGCTCCACAAATACTGAATCTGTGTAGCTGAACATTTCCCCCTCCTCGTTTGCCCCAAAAGCTCTTCACTGCACCTTCCCTGACTAGCCGGTTGTCTACAGAGTGATCCTCTCAAAGTACCCATGCCCCTGCTACTTCCCATACTTTCCTTGGCTACTAATTTCTGAGAAAGGCTCCCCAGTGACATATAACTTCTGTTTGTTACCCCTTTTCAGTTGTGCTGGAGCCTGAACTTTCAGGGTTTTGTGCATCTGCATAGACACCACACTTTCCTCAGGGTCAGCATGGGTTCCACCACACGCAAGGAGAGGTACTAACAGCATAGAGAACAGTATTTGGCTGCCTGTGGGCCTATTGTGCTTCTCCCTGACCCACCCTTGACCCACCAAGACCATAGGCTTGGTCTCCTGTCCCTTGCTGTTGCTACCACAGTTTATCAAAATAAATATTCTCTGGGATCACAAACTCTCCCCCACCCCTGCCACCCCTCACCAAATCCAAGCCAACAACTCTCGAAAGGAAAGGGAGTGGAAAGCAAGGAAGAGATGGGAGAGATGGTGTTCCTTAGGACTTCTTATATCCTCGTCTTGAAAGCTTCTAGGTCCCCAGAAGATGCCTTTGGCCTACTTCTATGGCTTGGTATCAATTCTTAGTTTAGCAGAGAAAACGAATGTCAGAGCCTCTGAAATAATTCAAATAAACCAGTAAGATAATGATCATGGTGACTCACAACTGGGGTAATGAAGATGCTTCTATGATAGTAGTGAAATATATCCAAGATTTCCTGCTTGACGTTAGCATGGTTGACCAGCATTTCAAACAGGAGAGAAAGACAAGCTGACGATTCAAACAAATTAAGAAATATTATTTAAACTCATCAAGATAAAACTCTACCAAGTGTTCTTATCAGCAGTTTGTCAGTTTCTGAAAGAACAGTCACCAACAGTGAAAGGAGAGTCTGAGATAAGGCAAAGCCCAGCGTTATCAACATTGGATGTACGTGCGTGCATTTGCACATCTCTAAGTACATGCACCTGCATTCACGTACAAACCCCAATGCAATACAGTCCTTCATTTAACACATCTATCTAGCGACAAGTTTTTTTACAAATTTCTTAGGTAAATGTGCATTACCGGTGACACTATACTGACACTTTTGGGTTTGTTAGAGGTTTTTTACATTTAATTAGGTACAAAATCTTTGGAGCCCTGCTTTCTTATCTCTATTATACAAATGTGGGAAAGAAGCTGAGAGTAGATCTCTAACAGTCAAATAAGTATGACCAATAAAAATGACTAGAAGGTATCTATGTTCTTTAAAAAGCTGAATTGGAGGAAGATTATTTATATTTCTTTTAATACCCCCCCACACACACCTCTAAAGCCATGAAAATGCCAATTTATTGTTGAACAAAGTAAAGTGGACTTGAAAAGGCAAATCTATTTTTCTTTGTATTTCTGAAAAAATTAGAGGTGAGAAAGTGAAATAATTTGAAATTCTTGATTTGCTAAAATATACTCCTTCTATTATATGGACGCAAAGTTATTTTTTCTGTTTACACATCCACAAACATTTACTCCATTTTTGGATCTTACTTTGGCTGAGGAAGCTATGTGATCCATAATACAATATGTTGTGACTTGACATATCACATAGATAAATACTTTGATCTGCATTAACTAACCCTGGAAGAAATTATTGAAAGTTGCTGCTTACTTTGATATTCTGCCTTTATATCTTCACCAAAGCTAGCACTGGCTTGAAGCTATTCATAAAATGCCCTTGGATAATGCGATAGATTGTACATGAATTCAGCCTATAATCATCTTGGAGGCAGTAATGACAAAAGAAGACTATCCAGAGCCTGGACTAGTAATTGCCTTTTTTTTTTTTCTATTAAAGAAAACTGGTATGCAGTGTTAATTTTCTTGTTGCTAAAATAACCATGGAATAAATCACACAAATCTGAAGTCTAGTTGTGTCTGCAGCAGCATGCATTAAGTGACCAGAGAGAAATATCTGAATCCAAACACACTCTAGTCCCATTAGTTAAACTCTCAATAAAACAGTAAAGAGAAACCACAGTTTTGGAGATAACTTAAGCAATGCTATATAATTATTAATAAAATGGCTTCATGTTTATTCTATCTAGAAACTGAAGATACAGATCCCAATATGCTATTCCTTACAGCTGTTAAGACCAGTATAGACACTTTGGGCTCTGTTTTAGGAAAGGCAGCCCAGTGACAAAGAAGGGAAGGAGACTGAGAGATGTGTTATAAAAAGCTGTTCGTATTTTCCCAGTGCAGAGCTAAGTTGGCACACTTAAAGTTACGGCAGCTCTCGAGAATCTTAAAAGGAAGCTTCCTGCCCCTCTGTGGCCAACATATCATTATAAACACCCATCGCACCATTAGTCCCAGACTAAGATAAGGGACGGTACATCTTTTGTCCCACTCAACACTGCTTTACTCTGGGAATACCAGACAGAGTTTTGTCCACAGAAAAGCACTTTTATAAAGACAGGAAGAAACAAAATAGCCAGATCACCAAAGAGACTATCTCCTTGTAAGAAACAGTCCACACAAGGCACAATTTGAAGTGCTTGAGTGCAGATATCAGAATATTAAACACATGCTAAATTAAATTTAGCCAAATAACATCAGAATGGAAATCCCCACAAAATGGAATCCTTTCATCTGTAGGGCTAACAAGATAAACCTGAAAAATGCCATTTGGTAAGACCATACCCTCCCAATCCATCCAGAACAAATACATTCACAGCAGACAGTGCAAGGGATAGAAAAATACATGGCCTTTTTCTCCCAGATGTCTCAGAGAAGAAAATAATGAGGTACAGGAAGACAGATTTATGTTGGTTCATGAAAACAGTGTTCTCTTCCTGCCTCTCTTAAATTTGCTTTACTTCTAAGAACAAGAAAAAAAGTCACTGAAGAGTTGACAAAAGGCTGCTCACCAGATACACATCATTAATCAATGAACTGGGCATAGGACTGGATTTCAAGGAACCTAGTTTTATTCTCACCATTTGTGCTAGTTATTTTACCTTTCTGTGCCTCAGTTTTCTTGATTATAAAGTAGGATTAGGTCTTAGAAAGCCATTTCATGTCAAGGAAATGTAAAGTACTATTATTTTAATGTTGTAAACTACAGAAAAGTCGGCAAGTTTAGAACTTTTAATACAAGTCTTCAGAAAAAAAAAAACAAAAAAGACAGACAGTTGCCTGTTTATTTGAAAATAGCTACTTTGTACCTTTAACATCCCAATAAAAATACAGAAGCAAAGCCTGGTTTTAATACGTGTGGTATTACAATCCCTTGTTGCTGATAGTACTTCTTAACGTTAAGAGCCTGTTAGCTAACTTATGTTTCCTCTGGGTGCGTTCCCATATTCTTCTCCTCTTTGGGAGGCAGGCGCTTGTTGCTGCTCAGATATGTATCCCACATCTTGTAATCATTAACATACCCAGGGGAAAAGGAGGGGGCAAGATGACGTTGTTTCGAAGTATGTTTCTGCCTGATTCATTTTGGCTTAATTTGCAGACCAAAGCAGAGCCCTATCAAAGCACGTCCTTCCTCAGTCATTTATCATGCTCCCCCTTCCCACTACCGAGCTGAGATACTAAGCAGTAATAATGCAGCTTTGGATAGATTAGTAAGTAATTTCTCTGTTCATTCTTATCCTAATTTTGTTTAGATTTGGAAATGTTCTTAATTCTTACAAGTGCCAGTGAATGAAGTTAACAGTAGAATTAAGTTGCTGCTTTACACAGCAGCTAAGTGTAGAGAAAGAGAGAATATGCCACTATTGTCTCTACACAGCAGGGAAGAATCTAAATCAAAGCTTCCCAGTATGGGGGAGGAGTAATAAAAGAAGAAAAATATTACTATCCCTAGGATGATGGGATAGAATCAGTGCCAGCCAGTTCAGCCCCAGTAAAGGTAATGGACAAAGTAGCTGCTTTCCCACACCCCCCAGACCACTTTTCAGCGCCTAATCTGGTTTTCAAGGGCTCTAGGACACACAAAATAGCAGGAAGGGCTTGGCTAATTTTGCTGCCTCTGGCAATCCTGTGCCCTAAACAACCACCTACTTTTGACTTCATGGCTCTGGCCCTAAGAGTAACTACACTGAGAAGGGCTGGGAATGGGGCCGGTTAAGATTTTCAAGGTTGGCGTTCAAGTACACGACAGAAAAACTTCAGAGAGTGCAGGACTACCAGAACTAGGACCCTAAACCAGACAGACCTTTAGGTGTTTCATACTGCAGAGTTATAAGGGCAGCTTCTGTGCCAATTTATTAATCTGTTCCTTGCCCCCTGCCCCTCACTGTTCCTCCCACCCTCCTTGCTCTGTTAACTCTTGGTGACATGTATATCCTTGTGGATAGCTGCATCCCTCTCATTAAACAAAGAAAAAATATATTTAGCACAGAGCTTGAAAATATTAAAGAAATGATACTTTCAAGATGACCAACTCATCCCTCCCTTCAAACCCAATGCACTGCAAAGGTAAAAATTCTTGTTGAACGGGGCCTCTGTGCTCTTGTTTGCCAATAAATAGGCTTGTGTTTCTTTCCCTTGTATGATGTGTTTACCCCAGTAACATGAAATATAATCAATAAATAAACCAGAGGGAAAAATCAGTCCTTTAAATTAAACCAGAAAGATTTTACTGATTGCTTATACTCTGTGCACTGCATCATAGAAAACAGGCAAATACCTTCAGAACATGTCTATTCTGAATATGTAGTTATTACAACTGATTTTATTTGCCTGTACATTTTACTACCTGAGTGAATTTTAAAGTGACTGACATTCTTACATCTTACCAGCAGGTCTTTAGAAACTATAGCTGCATGTTTCCCATAAAATGTCTTGAATATTTCACCATAGGGAAGACCTAATGTTTCTGATAAAATCATAGCAATTATAAAGGCAACAGGTTTACATTTCTCCAAATATGATCTGAACTCCTGATAATTTAAGGAATCTCCCTCTCTATTTTTATGTTCCCAGCCTGTGCCAGATCCTCACTGTGTACAGAAACTTGCTAGTGTTGGACTGTGCTTATTGTGGAATTGCACTAGTACCCATTTTAGCTACTCCTAATACAAAACACTAGCTGGCACTGTCTGGTACTATTAACACAGCAGACAGCTACCCAGCCCCCTTTTCCGTTTTTCTTCCTGCTGTTATGCTACACCTATCTATATATCATCAAGTCTTTTTGGACTCATAATAAGATTTGTGCCAGACTGTGTTTCTTGGCTTTAACAGTTAGCTTCCTTTCCAGAATACACATGCTGCTTTACACATACTTTTATTACTGACATCATGAGAATACATCTCTACGATGTTTAAATTTGGGTGTTAACTCGATTTTGCTTTTTCCATATGTGGGTGATGTGAGACTCTAAGAAAACAAATTAAGAAGCTGTTACCTGGTTGAACCATTTACCCTTGCCCTTTCACAGGGGAAGTGATAATCTTCTGAAACAGCAGGCAGCCTCTAGCCAGGATAATTTCCCAGAAATCTGAGTTTTCATGTGTTTGAATCATGTAGCTAATGTAATTGCATTGGCTTTGCATTTTATTACATGCTCAAAATACAAATGGGCACACAAACAGTGCCCCTCCAAGTCTGGTTGAGTCTCAACTGGACATGCTAATAAGCAAGTTTCTAGAAGTAACCATTAACAATTGAAGGTTCTTGCTGAGATCTGTCTCATCAGGACTAAGTAACAGATATTTCCAAACGTCAAACAAGCAAGACATAGGGTGGTCCCTATTAATCAAAGAACATTTAAAACTACTACTGTTGCACCCTATGAACTTCTTGCTTTATGAGAGCTTCTAAAAATGGTAGGAAATAAGCAGTATCTTGTATAAATCCACATTCTACTGAATGAATCCAGATGAGGATTCACATTCAAACACAAGATCCTGGTGTTCTCAATGAGCCATACAGGAAGCTTTGTTTAGTTTATTTCCATTTAACACAATCTTCACACAGACTATTTCTGAGGATCCCACTACATTTGCCTAGGCTGGTAAGCTGGAATTGGATTTAGTTCCCAGAATGGGCCTTTTATATATCACATACTGCAAACAAAAGAGTCCAGTCTAGATTAATAAGTGAGTATTGGGTTAAGAGTTGGAAAAATTCTGCTCTATCCTGCATTAGCACTCAGGATTTTCCTTTTACATGTACCATCTTGCTCTGTCAGGGGAGTTGGACTAAATGATCTTAGGAAGTGTCTTCCAACCCCTACTATTCTGTGAATCTGTACTCAGTTCCTCAAACTCAGCCGAAAATTTCAGTAACTCATCAACCTGTTTCCATGAATTTGTGGGGAGGAAAATAATTCCATTGCAAGGTATAACGTGAAATATTGATACCAAGTATTAGTATTATGATGAAAATAGCTTGTCATTTGAATATTGATATTGTGTTCCGTTATACATAATAAAGGCTTTTCATGGTGAGGTAGCTAAGGACTGCGGAGTAACTCAGACGAATACGGGATTTTATAATCCCAAATATAAAATGGATTATGATAGTACTGAATGTTTGTAGTTCACAGGCTATTGGCTGCAGTATAATCCAAGAATAAACTGAGCCAGTATTAGATGTGCGATGGCACAGCCTTTCTTTACCAAGAAAAGACTAGTTGGAAACTAGTTTGGATTTAAACAAATTGAAATTTGTACCCATTTGAGATCTTGTCATAGAGCCAGAAAACATGTCAGAGAGCAGCATATAATCTTGGAGGCATAACAATCAGTTAATATTGATCACAAGAGAGAACTCATCACACATTTTAATGAAAAACATGGGAGACAGTTTGTGTCATATGTTTGAAATAATAATATTAGAGAATTCTTCCTAAATCTAATTAATGTACTCAATCTCAGTCAAATCAGCTTCCTCACCAGGTAGGCAACTCCTCTTTCCCTTGCCAACAACCTCCTGCCCCCCTCAGCTGTAAAAAAAACCTCAAAACAAACCAATGATCAAACACAACACAGAATAATTCCTCTACCTAAATTCCAAAATCCTGCAGCTTTAGAAGACCATCACTGTTTCATCCATCTTTGTATTACAATCTCAAAAACAGAACTAATAAAAAGAAATCAAACAAGTTGATGCTCTCTACTCCCTACTGAACTTTGAAGTACTTCAACTCAACCACAGACCCACATCACATTACTGGACAAGGCATCTCAGCCAGACTTCTTCAGGGAGGACAGAATAAGTCTTCTGTTGCAGATTTACCTCCTGCTTATTTAATGTAGATTGCTAAATCCAAATATGTCACTTTTTGGAATGTGGGATTAGTTCTGAAATGCCACTCTAATATAGATAATTCTTTCTTGCCTCCTTGAGGGTTTATCTGCCAGGCTAGACACTTTGTTAGCATTAAGTTGGTCTTCTGGCATTTGTGCATGGAAGCTGGTGAAAATAGATGAGATGAGGTTGCAGAAGAACCCTAGGGGAGCTAAGTATTACTGGATGGCATGTGAAAACTCAATTAAATTTATGCCTAATCATTTTCAGCATATGAAAAGAAAATCCAGAGCCAAATGCATGAACTCCATTTCTCCAAAACTATTAAACTTCTGTGGTAGTTATGCTTCCGTTTGGTGTACTACGAATCCTCAATTCCCCTACTCCCAAGAGAAAACTGACAGTACAAATCCAGATATAATGACTGGACTCAGCTTGTGAATTTGCTGATAAATAGGTTCAGGGCTACTGCCATGGCTTAGATTTCATCACCGTCAATGAAGTAACTACATGGAAACATAGATCTAAAATATAATATCAATCACATTGATATCTGCCAAATAAGGACTGTTTACTTCATCCAGATATTGAGAGATATTGCCCTTATTTGAGTATTGAAATATTCATAATTATTGGTTGGACTCGATCTTTCAAGGTCCCTCCCAACCCCTAACATACTGTGTGATTCTGTGTACCTTTGGGTTGACTTTCTAGTAAGACCTGATATTTTTTTTTGTTTTCTCCATGAAAACAAAATCATTTTGCTATAATTGACTGCATGATACCACCCTGGCACTCAAATGCCAGATATTTAGAAATGAAACAGCATTAAAATATTGCATGGATTTTTCCTATATCCATGCACAGATCCTTAAAGTTGACAGTTACTTGCAAAAGTAAAACAATAGCACTTTGATTAGCTCTGGAAAGTATTCATTTTCATACTAGTAACTGTACTGAATACAATATTATGTTTTATTAGGAAATTTGTGAGAGAGAGCCTCTTCCTAACTCTGCAGAATGTAAGTGATTTTATGTGTAAACCATCTAGTAACTAGCAAGAAAGTAAAAATACTCCGATACTCAGGTATCATGAATGCTTTTTAAAAAGCCCAGAAAAACAACCCTCCATGGAATTTTTGAAAAAAGTTTTTTGAAATATACCTTGATTTGTACATTCAGTTCAACTGTATAAATATTATTTTCCAGTAATTAAAGGCACTACGGAAGGTTATTTCCAAAAGTTGTAACTGTTTATATTACAAACACAGATCCAAGATTCCAAACCACATCTGAATTAAAATCTTGCCTTAGTGGTTATTCTAAAGTCATTCTTAATTTCTAAGAGAAATTAATTACTTTATTTCCAACTTTTATACACCTGAATCAAGAGAATAACTACCTGACATTCAGTTTGTCTATCTAACAAGGCACACCTAACTCCTTCCAAGAAACTGTCAAGAGTTAACCAAGTCCCTGTCTCTCAGCCTCTTTTGGTTCAGATTTCTGGGCAAGTTACACACGTGGAAGTCCAAAAAAGTCAGATCATGTATACCTCTGAAAATTAACCAAGCCTTTGAGAAAGTTGACCTTAATCTTTTATGGGCTCTCTTTATGAAGTCAATAAATGGCAAAACTTGCATCTCTACTGCAAGCACTGAAGCACCTATAAATCAAGATAAGCATTTTACTATAATCATATAGCAATCAACAAAAAAGCCTCATTAATATTTTGGTGTTATCATTGTTATTTCTGATTCTTGGTGAAACAGGTAGCAAAGAAATACTGTTTTAAGGTAAGTGAAATTATTCTAAAGCTTAAGGTATTGGATGTGTAACTTAAGACTTTTTATCAATACAGAGCTCTTCTGCAGGTGATAGTCCCTAAGCCTTGCTCTGATCCCAGGTAATGCCACCCCATAATGGAGTTGAGCTGGTGTCACCCCGTGGGTGCTCCTTGCGGCTGCGCTGAAGTGCAAAGGCAGCAGGATGTGGCTTGGGGAGACACATGGAAAACCTGAAGAGCTTTCCATGAGCTTTTTGAAACCCAGGACCGATTGCCCCCTCAAGAACAGTTTCAAGAGAAGTTTCTGGTTTAGTTTAATAAAAATCTGGTTTTAGCTATTTAAACTGAGCAGTCTCTCAAGGCCTTAATCTCATCTATAATAATTTCAGAGTATTTAGGAAAAACCTTGTATATAAGGAGCCATACTGATTTGTTCTGTGACAGATAGCACAAGATAATACTTTATTATAAAATAAGCTCTAGAAGATGTTTCCATGTAATATTGTCTTTAGTAGGCAGAGCCATATGAGAAATTGAATAAGGATAACTTTCCATCCTAGTCCCTGTTAACATCATCTTTTCAGCTTTAAGTGTGGATTGTGTTGAGTGTCTGTCCCATCACAATGACAATTGTTGATTTAGTTTGAAAGGAGAGTGACTTCACTTTTAAAAACATACAGACAAAACATAGTTTGAAGACAGCACAAGGAGTAAAATGATAGTTAATAAAAAACACAATACTATTTTAAGATCTTCAAAGGCTTCTGTAAAATAGCTAGTGTCATTTAAACTAATCTTTTGAAAGACTTTTGTGGTACAACATTGCTGAAGTGATCAATTTTAAACAGCTTTACTTGTAAACTACAGATCAACTTTGTCCAATAAAATGTTCTATTTTAAAAGAAAATAAAATCCTAAGTTATGTAACAGGACTTGAACAAAGAGGTCACTACTAAAAGTTACTGAAACAATTTCTTTTTTTTTGTAGGAAATGGATAGCAGTAACTTCAGTCTACTTAGGGTCCAACAGCATTTTAATGAACAGTTACACTGTGAATGTCTGTGTCTCAATATGGACAAAAAGCATTACTCAGACATTCAAGATTTTCTCCCTTAAAGATGATTTTTTAAAAAACAGAACCGCAAAGCCCAATCTAACGGTTTAAGCTTTAAATAAACAGCGTTTCCCCCCAAGTCCCCATCCCGTAACTTCTGACAATGTGTCAAAGGACAACTTCTATCACACAATTTGCAGTCCAAAAAAAGGTGGGCAGCGATTAAAGTCATTATTCTAGAAATCAGCTAAATATAAGGAAATAATATCAAGTTAAAGTATTTTTTTGGTGGTGTCATTTCTGGCAGGCATTATACAAATGGTGTCTACATCACTTCGTTTTGCAACAGGAAAAAAAGGAAGCAATGCATTCCTTTTCTTGACAGGTGGAAGTACAGCTAATACTGAGAGCAATGTCTTGTTAACATCTAGGGTGCAGATGATGTTGTGTAACCAGTGACACCCCCAGTTTTGGGAAACCAGCTATCCAGCATGGCATGAGCTCTAGAAGTCTGTTCTAGTCACCAGTACCACAACAGAAAGGTCATAGTAGTAACGGGAATGGGAAAATTTTAAAATATGTAATTCCAATATAAAGCTTGGTCCAGTTCTTTCTGCATGGTAATATAATCTGTGCATGAATTATACACATTTTGGTGATGTTTTATTGAATGTATTTTTCTTCCATGCATGTTCTTTGACAGCTCCCTTCTCCCTCCAGTCTCTACCCTTTACTGAAAAAAAAAAATCAGTTTAGTCTGCCTATGCTTTTCTCTTGGAGAAAAAAAAATAAATACACACACACACACCCTCCATTTTTCTGACCTTCTTCCCCCCTGCTTCATACCCAAACACAAAATAAATCCCAGGCATAGCGCTTTTCAGATGAACTGGCACTTTAAAGTAAGCTCATCCATGGAGGAAAACTGCTTTCAGGGCTAGAACAATAGTCCCAGTATAGTGATGGATATATTCTGCCAGACAGAAGACACATTTGAATGCTCTGTAGAAAAAAATTGTTTAATCTCAAATGAATACAAGACTCAGGTAATAGAACAATTTGCTAGTCTTGAGAACTGCTGCATTTGACATGAGAGACGGCACATTTTGCTTTCCCCTCCATCTATGACCTTTACATAAAGTGTGACATAAGTGCTATACAAAGATTTATTTGAATGCATTAATGCTTCCTTTTGAAGTCTTCCATAATCTTTTTATTTACTTTTAAAAATAAAAAACTCCACAATGGCAATCAGTTTATCAGGAAGTAAATTACTATCTGGAAGTAGATAGCGAAATAAATGCTATTGTTGCTTTGAAACATCTGGCATCTTAACTGATATGCCTTTTGCTTTTGTCAATCCTCAGTTTAGAACTTTCTGCAAAGAAGGAACGCTAGCTGCAAATTTTTAAATAATTATTCTGTACTGTGGCTTTTTACATTCCCAAATGTAGGTAGTACAGTTATTCTCAGTTTCAAAATACACAGCTATAGCAAAAGGTTAAATTAAATTTACTCTTGGTTTCTCCTTGTGATCTTTCTGTATGTGAAACACACATATTTTAAAGTGAGTGTGTTAATTCACCTAGAGGAAGGGAGAAAAAAAAAACAACCTGAGAAACCCATGCCAGTTCCCATTGTAGGTGAGAACCAAATCTCTACCACTACAGCTCCCCCGATGAAGCAGTGTTGACAATAGCGGCTGTAATCCCAAGAACTACTGCTGCAATAAAGCCATTTCTTCAAATTAGAGGATGCTTACACTGCAGAATGATCCTACTATACAATAGCATCAGGAAACCTCTACAGTAACTACAGATCTGGTCTGGCAATGGTCTTGCCAAGCGTTGAAATGTCTCCTTCAAAGCTCCAAATTTACAGCCCACTGTCCAAGTACAGTAGATTATTACTTGTGCAAAATAGTGTCAAATACTTTAGTATTAATAATATTTATTTCTTTAGTAAATACTGGTTTATTAACTTTTAATTCCCATTTAAAATAACACCAAGTGACACGAGCGAATCATATCATTATCTATATGATATATCTATCAATAAATGCCTTAAAGAGATGACACAGTGTAGCAGAGAATTGTGAATAAGGGAATTTGCTCTAGCCAGAGTAGAAAAGTAACTCTGATTCAGCAGGATGTTGCAAAATGCATATAACAAAGCATATGATTTCAATCTAGCTGCAAATGTCAAAATTAGGAAGACTTTTCAGCATGCATATTTTAAATAATCTCAGAACTTCAGAGTTCACATTTAATGCTCCAAGTATCTACATCTGACCCTCCTATCAATCTTTCTCCCCTGTCCCTATGTATATGGCTCTAAGAGCAGAAAGGAGACTGCCACGTGGCACAGCATTACCAAGCCTCTCCCCAGCACTCACAGGCGAGACACATATTCGGGCAACCATAGGTTCCCCAACTAATTGCTGGTAAGAAACTCAAAGGTGGTAGGTACGTGTATTCAGCACACTGTATCCTGTGCCTGTTGAAAACCAGCAGTGGGACTTGTTAACAGGCTCTTCCTCAGTTTTTTTTTCAATACTGAAGGCCTTCATTGTATTGCTTATTACTTCTAACTGAAGTGTTTCTGACTGGAAGGGACTGTGAGGTTGAGCAACTGAGACCGTTTCAACACAAGGGTGTTTGTTGGGGGAGCAAATAACAGCACACACTACTTCTGTCTTTATATGCTTAAGAGTCCAAAGTAATTGAAATATTTCTGTGAGCTGGGTGAGTCTGGGCACAGATTTGCCATGGTAATTATTAGCTGATCATTGTTACTGTCTGCTGTAATCATCCTTCTTGCAATATATTGGGAATTTCTGGATACTTTTATAAACATGCACTGTGTGTGTTTAAAAGATATATTACTGGGTTTACAGACAGAGTGGCTTTTTATTGACATTTTTGTGTTATTTATTCATTTTTCCTTGATGATGCAAGGCATAATTCTATCATTTGGTATTTTATAGACACTATATACAGGCATTTTTTTCTTTACACAGAACTATTAACCCAAACATACTAGTGGCAGGAAAATCTTAGTGCTAAACAGTATTAAATCTAGTGTTCTCGAAGTCTAACTCATTGCCAAAGAAATGTGTGTTTCAACCTTAATTGCCAAAAAAAGGACAGCTTTGAGGCCAAAGATCTATATGACAATAATGTCCTGACACCACATTAGCTCGAGCATTACTGAATGTAAAACAGAATTGTATGAATACACATATAATAATATTACAATATGTGAAGAGGAAAAAAACCCAAACAAATTAAAAAATACAATTTGAAACAACAGCAAAATGTACTGCCACACACCAGGAAAGAAAAATGCAATACTTTCTTATGCTAAACAAGAACAAACACAGTTTTACAGGCTAGGAGAGATCATAGACACTGGGGATGGATTTTCCTTTGGTGCAGGAACATGGAGGGAAGCAGCTGCCTTTAACCACAGCTTAGGACTGCAACAAGTCATTTTATTAGCATGCCAATATAGAGGCACAAAGCTTTCAGGAGGTAAAGTCATCTACCTCTAATCCCACCAAATATATATTAAAGTATCCAGCGAATTACATGATATTTATATCGAAGAGCTAATTACAGTATTAAACAGTGGGATTATGTAATAAGAGGGCAAATTTACTACCACTTGTACTGCACCCAACTAGAGATCCTTTGGGACCTTTAAAATCTATGTTCATCTAACAAATGTTGACCTGTGGGAAAGCAGAAAGTGTAGCCTGGCCTTCCACTTCACTCTGAGCTTTAGAACTGAGGTTTCCTAAGGGGATTCTGTGTCAAGTCATGTTCTGGCCATATACTGTATCTATAGATGAGCAAGGGAGTTGGTGAGATGGAGAGAGAAAAATGAGAGGTCATTAGAAGAATGTTTTATCATTGGTCCTTATATATAAAGCATTATTCACAATTAGTCTCCCCTGGAGAAAGCCAGCATTTTTACTAGCAAGGCAACACAGATTTCAACATCCCTCCTTGAGGCACTCTTGAAGTGTTCATACACTGTTTTGCAAAACAAAGGCCCGTGCTGAATAAAAGTATTGAATATGAGCTATCCTACATAACTTTATAAATATCAACATACTCAGCCATATAAACTCCCTGAAATAATTTTTATTCCCACTGAAATCAGCATAGAACAGGTGCTGAGGCAGAATCCAGGTGCACCATAAACTTTTGGTCAAGTACTCTTGCCAGAGTCACATATCATTGCCATGTGTGAGCCTGGAAGAAAACTCAGTGCAGTTCTTCCTTTTTGTCAGAGCAGAGAAATAATTGCTGAAACAGACTTCAAGGGTACTACCCGTCTACCCAAGACTATCATCCTATCTTGGCATACTTCCCTGGGAACAGCGCTTGTTGACCCTTTTATTATTATTTTTTTAATATTACAGTTCAGACTTGGTTGGCCTCAATTCTCTATGTGCCTAGCCTAGTGTGCAAAATTGTTTGGATGCTCCTATAACCCGCCAACCAGAAATACTAAGCACACAGACATAGAAGATAACTGTCACATACTGGGCCATAACACATGTCAAACACTTGGATTAATGTATCTGCATAGTTTAGTTTTCCTCTTTGTCCAGTGTAAAATTCACCCTTTTAAGTCAGTCCAAGCAGTCAAACAATTACTGATAATCATTTGTTCCATCTTTATTCTATTTCTTCAGACAAACACAAGTTGCAGTCACTCATCTTCGGAATATCTAGGGCTACAGGAGAGTCTGCTAGATTGGTTTCTTTTGCACTACAAAAGGGCTCTATACTGCAACCAATTTCAATAGGTGAAAATTCCTTCATATCGGTTGCGTTCACAGGAAACTTCTCCATGTGAACTTTATGAAGCTGGTGATATATTAAAAAACCAAAGCAATAGGTCACTAAACAGTAAAATTAGTCCACCAAAAGAGCTTCAGTATTTCCAAATCTGATTAAAAATAAGCTCAATCATACAAATGCTTGGTAAACACTCTATTCTTACTATGTCTGTAGAGTGTTAATACATACCATAAAGAGAATACTAGCTTCAGCTGGAATTAGTGATGCAAGAATCCCACCTATTACAAAAAGGTATGCACAATCAAGTGACATACTGCAGTCCCACATGAAGTGATACAGAATAACAACAGTGTCGTTAATGGTGCTGGTGGACTTTCTTCCTCTATTCAGTGACAAAAGACTAGAGCACCTCTAAGGGCGATTGTAACCCATCATCATTTTGATTTTGAGCAAACATGCATCTCCAATTCCAGGTAACTCCCTTTCTCTGCCCCTTCAGAAATTAAAAGAAGGTCTACAGTTTAAAACAATCTTTTGGGGAACAATATTTCAAATTCTGCTGCAGAAAAGCATGCTAGTTTTCAGCTTTGTGTAATTTGCTGTTTCTAAGTGCTAAAAAGCATGAAAAATGGATTTTACGAATAACAAAGTATATGGCCTATTCTACTACTGCAGTGAAACAAGCATCCTAAAAACATTGGAGGCTTAAATTCAGCAGCCATTTATCATCTAGAGATCTATTTATCTGTCTCTCTCTCTTTTTTTTAAATAGCACATTTCCATTTAAAATGGTGAGGGCCAAACATTACAAATCCTTTCTTTGGCCTATCTTCCTGCTCTTTCTCTTGTTGACTTATTTGTAAACTATAATTTTATTTACTTTGTTGTTTGAGGGTTTTTTTTCCTCCTTTTCAGGGTGAAGTGCATCCCAACCTTAAACAGCTCAACATCTTCAGCAGTGTGACCCAGCCTGCCAGGTAGGAATGCAGGCCTCAGGTAGACCCTCTGGAAAGAGGGAAAACTGAGAGACAGGAAGAAATTAAGGAACACAAGTGATGCTAGGGAAAAAAATGATGGAGGAAGGGAAAACAAAACTAATGAAGGTAAGTTCCTAAATTTAAATTTTGGTCAGGAAAAGGATCTGGGAAAAATAAATGGTATCCTCTACACAAATCCTTAGTTCTGTCATGGGGCGAGAATTAACCAGAAAAAAAACCTATTGCACAGCTGTCTTTAGCATCTCCTCCAACACTTTACAAAAGAGAGTTTTACACAGGGAAAACTCTAAGGTTTCCCCTTAAATCAAGCAGAATTCCAAGCAGTTAGATCCACCTCTCTCTGCTTCCAATACAGGCTGCTTTTGCTGTGAGAGAGTGGCAGCCATTTTATTGCCCAAACAATAACTCCAGCCCACACTCCTTCAAGCACTTTCCCCAGCCTGGGACTGGGACATTACACCCACAATGCAAGAAAGAAAACTGCAACAACTCACTCATTGCCATGGAAGCAGCCAAGCAGCAGGCCCAAGCACAGGAGAGATGATGATCAGCCAGATCCTCCTGACCCACATCCTACACCCCAGACACTGGGCAGCGTGTGGGCAGGGGCAGAAATAGGCTCTGCTCCCAACCCAGCAGCTGGACCACAGCTGCTCCTCGTTACTCCTAATTGCTCCTAATCGCTGTTCCCCTCTCAACTCCTTCTATGAGAGTGAGACTGGAGAAGGAAAAGTGATTTTTCAGTGAGCTTTCTAGCGCAAAATGCTTTCTGCGGCTGCTCTTGACAGATGCTGTTTATAAAATATGCCTTGCCTAAAGTAATAATCTTACCTTAAAGCCTTTTGCTCTCTCTGACAAACCTATACTAAACTGGATTGTGGTTAATACAGCTCAGGTTCTCTGTGTTGCTTTACATTCTTGTCTCTAGGGTCAGTTTATCCTTCATATTTGCCTTTTCTAATGCAGCCACATAGTGTAAGACATCAACATTTCCTCTACGGTAATCTTCCAAATCTCTTTCCTTCATCAGTATGCTTTTTTTTTTTTTTTCTTGTTTGTTTTGGTTCACTGCTCCTAGACTTCATTTTTACATCATGTACACTAAACTTTGTTTTCATTTACTCATTCATTTCATTTAAGAGATGCTGTTATCTCTGAATCAGGTTATGCAGTTCCTCATTACATGAAGATGACGGCTAGTAAAATGTCAAACATTAAGTTGTTTTTACTGGTTTGACAAACCTACCTAGATGCATTTTTCTGTATTTAAGAAGCTTACCAAGAGCACAGTCTCTGTTTTAGTGACAGAGAAACATCTGCTACCTGAGTAGGTGAGGGGAAGCACATACAAAGCCAGCTCCACCAGCCCATCCGTAAAGCTTCACTTGTTACAAGCTAACTGTCGCATACCATTCAATTACATCTGATTCACAGAAGTTCTTCACTAGAAGTATGTGTATGCTAGGAAAATGTAGGCCCACATTTTTGTAAACATGCAAACAAGCAATAACAATAAAGCTAGGCATGCTAACCAACACAAGGCATTGAGATTGACAGCTTGAATAAGTTTCAGACTCACACTGATACTCTGCTTTCACTCAAAACTCTGCTTCCAAACTGCTCTTTAAAGTGGAATCTCAGTCAGATTTTTTACTGCTAGATTTATTGCAGTCATCTCTCTCTGACTGTGGTCTCTACCGGGACTGCTAAGAGTTTGCCAATTACTGCCAGTAATGGTGATAAACTTTTACACTGGTGCCGCTTGCTCAGTGATCCATCAAGCAATTATGAAAGTGTTTAACCTGATGCACAGTAAATTTGAAAGCCTTCCTAACTTCTGTGGGCCTCCCTATGCTGCATAAAGATAAGCATGTGTAGGAGTCATATAAAATCCGTGTATTACCTGAGAATGGTCCAAACGCGCAACAAGCTATATGATACCTTACAGTGACTACAGCAGGAGTTGACATCCAAACAGTTGCTGGACATTTTGAATCTTGGAATAGTATCTATGCTGGCTTTAAGTGCCTGCAGTACAAAAAGATATCCAAATTTAACATAGCACTTCTGGACCTAAGTAGCCTTTAAGGAGTGCAGTGGGTGTCAGCTCCTGCACTATTTCTGAGGTGAGAGCAAAGAGACTCTTCTGTTGCTTTAACTCTTGGTTTTCACAATGAGCCGATGATGAAAAGCCTGGGGAGGCAGCACTTCTACCTGTGGGTAATTTTGTGGAGAACGGGGAAGCGCCCAGACCCTGTAGTTCTGCAGGGCAGGCTGGATGTACATGTAGCAATGGAGTCCTCTCACCTCTCTTTTTCCAACTCCTTCTCTCACTGTTGTACATTTTTCTTGCTTCACTGCACATCTTTTAAATACTTCAACAGTTTGTGGTATCACAGTACTTTCTTGTTATCAGTGTTGTAAAGGGTTCAAATGGTGATGGTCATCATATATTGAGACCTGAAAAAATGTAAATCAAAATATCCATTTTCCTTACCTTCTTATTCTCTTTTAAGATTTGTGAAACTGCAGGCTGCTGTTAGAGTAACAATACAAAATGAGAAAATTGTTACAATACAAAACAAAAAAACATCTAACAACTGTAGTAGGATCATCTCGTGCTTCCACCTGTAAACCTTACTGTTCCTCACCTACTGAATTTGAATGGCAGTTTCAGCTAATGACAAAGTAAAATTTTAGCACTGAGGGTCTGTCCCTCTCCTAAATTCATAGTTTTTCATCCACCTCTGTATTCATACAAAAAAAGAGTCCAATTTCCTGAATGAGCTGAAATGCTAAAATGATAAGGAGAGATAAAGAGTTGGTCTCTAGATCCTCATGTTGCCATTCTGAAGGTCATTTATTGGATTTTGGCAGATGAAATACATAGTGCAAAAGCATAATTGAGGATTCAAGTCTGATGGAGGGTTTTCATTTGGTTCTTTGTGATTCAAAGAGCTATCCATTCTTGATTCCTTTCTTCTTTAAAGTGCCAGCCTAGTCCAAAATGGGCTCTGGGACTTCAAGGGACCTGATGTGACAAATTCCACATTCAACTAAAAAGATATATTGATATGTGCAATCTGTGCTATATGTGAAAATGTAGATTTAATGGTAAGCAAGAAAATGTGTTTAGTGTTATAGGGGATTCCCTCTCTCCTTCTATCAGCTGACTGGGAGATTGAAGAGGACTGTGAAAAGCAAGGAAAGAAAGCAACTCAAACAAATGTTTCACAGTGTTCAAAGTCACAAGCAGCTACGATGCCATGTTGAAAGTATTCCAGCCAGAAACCCTTCCCCAACCTCATTCTCCCAGATGCATTTTCTCTTGTGAAGGAGTAGTTTACTCTACAAATTATCAGAAAAGCAAACAAACAAGGAAGTTTACTCAAAAATCAAGGGGAATGGAATGATAGGACAGTGACAGAAAACAACAAAAGCAAGGGAAATGCACAGATAAATGTCAAATGCACCCTCTGGACCCCTCCATTTGTTTTACAACAGCTAATTTAAAAGACTCCTCCTTCCTTACTTTCAGGATGCCTCCTGCTGTGTCACAGCATTTGATACTATTTACTCTTAGTAACTGGTGTGGATTTCACCAGCCCTAATGGATGCATATTACGGGTGGGAGAAGATCCTCTTCACAAAACTGCTTTGGGCAGAGTAGGATATGTCTGTGGCAGAGAAGCAGCTATGTTGACCTGCTGAAAAAAAATCTATGATCCTGTCTTTAAGACTTTTTTACCACAAAATTTCTGCACAGAGCTGGATAACATACTGCATCTTTTTCTGCTTAAGCTCTCCATCTCCATAACAGCAAGATAATATATTTGCTTGTTCTTTGTGGGTGAGATTTTCAATATCACTGTGAATTAGCTTGAAACAGAGAGTAAAATCTCCCTGGATTTCAGCAGGAGGTTATTTGTATGCTTTCATTTGTATGCTTGGGTTTTCCCCAACTGTCTGTCTAGATCATAAGCGCTTTGGGTCAGGGACTATATTTCAGTGTACGTGTTAACTACAATTCACACAGCAGAGCTCTGATTTTGGATGGGCACTCTAAATGCCAATGAATAACAGTAATTGAGTGGGGAGTGTGGGCTACTACCTTTCAGCCAGGCACATGGGGTACTTGGTTGGGTTGAATCTGAATCAAATTCAGATAAATTAAATTCAGCGCTGGATTTTTTTCTTCTTTTACTTGTTTCAGACAGGAATCCACATGTAAACATTGACTAGGCAAATTCCTCTACTCTTTTTTGAATAGCAGTGTGGAAAATGGGAACAGCTTTGAGCACGAAGAAAATTAATGCGTTTGGGATGTTATTTTCAAATTGTTAATTTTGTCATAACAACACTTCTTTTATAATTTCTTTGATAGCTCAGGAATATTACTTTTCTTCCTTAGTGAAAGGTCACACAACTATATACTGTCTCTTAAAATCAGTGAATGCATAATGGCTTCTGCTCTTCTAACAGGAATCATTAAACAAATTCATAAATCAATGAAGCATACCGATGCATTACTTTAATTATCATTTCTGTTCAGATGGTTGGTTTATGTAATGTAATTGTTTACTATGTCTGAGTATTAGACTAGAGAAGCTTGGCTGGATCTTCCTTTCAAAACCTATTCTAAATTCTTAAGCATTTTTACGAAATTAACAAACAATAGTCTATGGAGTAGACTGAAGAAATTCAGGTAAAGAAAAAATACATCCCCCTCCTCTTTTTGCATTTGTTCTGAGATTATTTTAAACATTCCTGTCATTCTTTGTGTTTTCTTAGAGATGAATGCTATCCTTAGATTTGTCATTTAAGCTTCCATAACAGTTTTTAGGCATCACAAAGCATTACATGTTGTTAGGTAGACAGAATTTATGAGTTGTGCACTTGGCTTCAACAGTACCATACTTAAGAAACTAGACATGACCAAATAAAAAATAATAGACATTAATAGCATGAGTAGCACTGACATTTCTCTTTGAAATACAAAGAATAAGGGGTTCAGATAAAACATTATCAAATTCTTTTTCTTGAAATAGTATTTTTCATAGCAGAGTGGTACAGAATAGCTAAGTGTTTAACAATCATGATTTAACCGTATTGCAAAATCAAGGTCTTGTCTTAGAAATAAAGAGATTAAAACCCCTTCAAGAACAATAATTCAGATTCTTATTTATTCCCTGTATCTTTAGCTTTTAGGGTTTGTGTTTTCACTGAGAAGCAAAACTCTCATAATCTGATAACCTTAGGCACCGGTGTTTTCAGAATAAAATAAAACTAAGAATATCATAAAATCCCTGTGATGGGATTTACAAGAACCCAATGGCCTGGATGAGGTTAACTCAAGCAGCAAATTAGGGCCCTGCTCGGGGTATTGAACAGCAGGAAGTGAGGATATTCCTCAGCCAAACAGACTTTGAGACATCTGAGTTGAAGACCAGGATTTCAGGGGAGCGTAAAGGGGAACTCTGGGCTGGAAGTGGGAGCCTGAGAAAGGCTGGACATGTACAATATAGAAAAAGGACTGTGTTACACAAACAGATCACCTGGCTGAGAATAAGCTTTGCGTTTACCCCTGAAGACAGTATCAGCACAATTCTTTTGTATCCCTGTAGTCTCTCAAATTGGCTACAGTAGGACATTAATGATTTGCAGGCCTTCAAAACTGAATGAATCAGAAAGAATCTGTGATTTTTCTCACCATGTATCTTATAACCTTATATTGCTCTCGTATCCAGGCATATCCATATCCATATCTCATATCCAGAATGCATATTTCTGTCCCATGCTTTTTTGAATAAAGTTGAAAAGGTTTTTTTGTTTATTTGTATTACATACAAGATGTTTAAATGAGATATGCTATCTAAGTTTCTCATTAATGTTAACATGAGCTACATGTATATATCAGATGCAGGTCCCCTGAAGTGAGCATCTCCCAATATGCTCTACAATCCATCATGGGATCTGAAGCTAATAAGTAGGTAATAGGACCATCATATGAGCTTTGCTTATTTATAACTGTTATTAAAGTAATTCAAAAGCAGAACCGAGGACAAGAAGAATATATTAAACCATATTGCTTTATAAATGGAAAAAGACTGCTGCATAAGCCAACCAAAACAATAAAATGTCATGTTTAATTCACCTGAGGGCTAGCTCTACAAACGTCAGTGGGGTTTCATCGCAAATTACTATAGCTTATTGAGTTGAAATTCTCTGAATCTTGCAGCTTTAGGAATAAATAGTATGGTATCTACAGAGTCAGATTTTAAAATCATAGGTGATATTTCAGAAAATCGCTATCAAAATTTTGAGAAAAAGTAAATTGTTTAGCTGTTACAACTACTATACACAGATATCCTTGGTGTAATCTGCAAGTTAGGCTTCTTTATTCTTTGTACAGTGTGACATTTCAAAGAGACTTAATTTCTTTAAAAATCCTTTAATAATAATTCAGCAATGTTAGCAATGCATTTTTCCAGGGTCTTAAGAACTTCCACTGTTCCACGTATGTAATATTTTCTCCTTCAAGTAGCATGGTGATTCACAGATTCAATTATGCTACTGTATATGCTTATAGAATAAGCGTAAAGGCTAGAACATGTCTTAAACAACAACCATTAGCACAAGCTGGTACATGAGCTGTCCTTCTTGAACCTCAGCAGGTCTTAGGACTGCACAGTCTGTTGAACTTCTCTACTTCCTTGTCTTTGCTGGAGTATAACTTTTGTGCTGGTCTGTATCAGAAACTAGCTGAGATGCCCCAACATATGCTAATAGGAAAAACAGAAAAATGACATTTTGCCGTACTAATATGCTTCTGCTTCAAAATATGAATGACTGGTATACAATTCCTTTGTCTACCTGAAACTTGTGAAACAGCGTAAAGGAGTTATTACCATTTTTACTCATTTGTGTATATATATAATCAAAAATCACAATCTATAATCACAAATCAAATCACAAATCAAATCACAAATCAAAAATCACAATCTATAATCAAAATCACAATCAGCTGCTGAAGTGTTCCACATAAACTTATCTTAGAAACACGTTAGCATTAATTGTATTTTGTTAACGTTATTTCAGCAGATACCAGATTGTATACATCAAGGTACTTGGGACCAAAATAAAATAATGGACCACTTGAGCCCTAATGCTTCAGAAAAGGAAAGGGAGTCATTTGTAGATTTACTTATGCCTTGTTTTTTTCTGTACATTATTATAAATTACTGTTCCGCAACAACTTTCTCTCAGAAGTATCTAGATACATGTGGGCCTCCAGAAAAATAGCTGGCATCAATCCAGCTCTCTTTTGTCTTGATTTAAGATTGTACAGCATGTGTGTCTCAGCAAAAGCACAAACCTCTTTTCCCTTCCTTGTAGGGACAACTTCAGTGAGTGGTTTTCAGAGGGATATGTTCATAAGACAGAGGGATTTCAAATTTCTTAGTGAAACACACAGCAAAGGCCATCTTATGAAAGATACGTTACCAAAAAAAAAAAATAAAGAAGAAAAGTTGTACAAATAGCAGAGAACATTGTCAATATTGCAAAGTGACTGTTTGGTTATAAATCATTTACTGACATCAAATGTCAACAGAACCTATTCGTAGATCAAAGAAAGACACAAAATACTTTTGAGTTGAAAATTTGTTGCAACTAGCATGAACACATCTATTCATATAATTTGACTGTCTTCAAATTAAACAGTTCCCTGTTTATCCTTGATGTTTATACCAGTTTTATTAGCAGAGATGGATTTGGCTATAGAAAAATGTGACCTTGTATGACAAATTATCTACCTGGCTTTATGTGCAGCAGTTGCAAGTAGTTTTTCAGGGGGGCTGGGGGAGGTTTGTTGTTATCTTACAGTTGTTGGTGTGTTTGGTTGATTTGTATGTTGTGTTGTTTGTTTGTTTTTTTTTTAATATGGTCATTTATTGAGCACTGTGAATGTGCTCAGCCTTGTACTTTACACTGATGAAGGCTGCCCTATGGGACTTCTGTTTTTAGTGCAACTCAGGCACACAGAATTTAGCCCACTGATTTACCATGTCAGAACAGATTTTTCCTCTTCTTTTGCCCTGTCAGACTCTGGTTCTTTGTTATGTGGTAGAGGCAGTTTCTCTCCTCAAAGAACCAGTCAGAGTCATTGCCATCCTCTGCTATGTTTCTGCAGCTCCCTGTAGAGTATAACATTGAACCAAAGTGGAGAGAGAAGTACACATTATCCATATTATTACCCACAATTATGGTTCCGTCTAAATAAATGGTCATGATCCTGGAGAAGCAAACAAGAATATGGCTGATCCTTGGGGAGAGCACTACTGAAGGAAGACTGTGCTCCCAGAATGGTGTGGTCTATGTGGCACTTGTACTCATATCACAGTTGAGGACCTGTGTTTGGGGAGTTTTCTTTCCAGCTTTCAAAACAGGTCCATGGCCTAAGGGCAAAGCCTGCTGTCCAGATGGAAAATACTGAGGTAACAGGGCTTCAACTACAGACCAAACAGTCAAATGTCTTCACCAAAGCTACCTTGATTTATTTATTTTTGCAAGGTTTTGATTAATTTTGTTTGAGTGAAATGGCTGCTATTTCTGCCTTTGCTCAGTTTGAGCATGTTTTAATAGAGGATTAGTCTCCTCAGGCAGGTGCAAGGAAAGTGCTTACAGGATACGACAGTGAAAAGAACCGGCCGGTAGGAAATAAACCTCAACATGTTGTGGTATAATGAACCCATTTAAGCAGAAGTGAATGTCTGACATTTACATTTCCCTGTCTCCTGTACAAGCCCAGAACATTGTTCTGAAAATATAAAAGTGGTGGGAAATATTTAGTTTAAAAAAAAAAAATAATTAAAAAATCCCTTTATTAAACCTCCAACTCTGACAGCTTGTCATCGGAAAACCTGGGTGCGCTTCATCCCTAGGGACAACTCTGTTTTCAGTTGCTCCACAGATCAGCTGTGGTGTCACTTCAGAGAAAAGACACCTGCTCCTTTCTCAGCCAGTGGTGAAACAAACCAGCAATATCTAAAAATTAACAGAAAAATTAAAAGGAGGAAAAAAAAAGAAGAAAGTAAAACTGATGAAAATTAAAGACGGGGATAGGAGAATTACAAGAGATGGACAAAATTAATAAAGCCTATGTTATTTATTCTAACTTTCTAAAGCCATGACTAATGCATAATTTAAATATGTTTAATTAATTAATCCATTAAATGGATACCTAGCAATTTCAAGGACCTAGCAAATAAGCTAAAATAGATTGCATTATCAGAATAGGAAGGGAGCATGCCCATAATATCTGAACTAATTTGTCTCTTAAATAACATATCATTGTTTCACTTCAAATTCCTCCTTAAAATGTCTTTGCTCTGTTGCACTAGAGAATGGTAAGGATTACGATTTGGAAAGAATACTTATTATGTTGTTGAATTTTCTCTCATTCTCTTCTGTTTTGTACTGTTTGTACTTCGTACTTAGACATAGCACAAGAATTTTTCCACACTGCTTAGAAGAACATTAACAGAGTGGGTTTCTAGTAAGAACAAGGGCTTGTAGACAGCACACTAATACGGCTAATAAATTAATAACAAGAATGGCATTGAGTAGTTTATACTTTGGTTTAGTTCTTGAAAGTCAACAGTCAAAGATACATTTTCTAGTTAGCTTCCTAAGAAAAGCAAAGCATAAGAGAGGCCTTTCAACTCTATGATAAATATGATCTATAATATTTTTCATTGTCTTAACGTTTTTTAGGAAATGGATGAATATATAAAGAAGAAAGAATAATGCTGAAAATGAAAGAGTTGATATCTGTATGTACAAAACTATTTAGCTGGAACAAAAGCTGGTCTAGGTGTCTCCCAGAAATCATATCCAACATGGAGCCCTTTAGGCTCAGCTAAACATGGATTTGATGATGGAGAGAGACAAAAACCAAAAAAGAAGGAATATAGCCATAGCAATATAGTTTTGTGGCAGCAGAAGTGATGTAGGCACTTGTAAACAAACAGGTTGTGTCATGGTGAGAACTGTAGTGAATGAGAGTGAAAGTGAGGAAGTCTGCATAAGGATGCTTTTTGACCTTCTTATGAATCAAAACACAATAAATGAATAATAAATGACAAAAGAAAGTATTACATCAAAAAACAATGGAAGGTAGAAAAACAGTGAAGACTTCACAAAGAAATCTGATCCCATCTGCCTGTCTCCCAGAAATTCAGAAATTATTTTGATTCTTCTATGACATCTTAAACCCTCTAAATATAACCCCGAACCAATCTTGGCTTAAATTCAAAAGGCCAATGTGTAATTTTCAATTGCTGACATCTGAATAACTAATAAATGTGTTGAAATTGTCACTCAAATGGCTATTTTATTTGTCTAAGTGCTGATTTAATAGACCAAAGGCAAGATTTGGTAGTATTATTAAGGCACCCATGTCTGAAAACTGAGTATCAACTTTGAATAATATGTGACTATATTTGTGCCACTGCTCAGTGAAAACACGCCTATCTATCCATCATGGCAATTCTTACATCAAAACCTGAGGTACAGCACACAATCAACCTCTCAGATACTATGCTGCATGCAGGTATTGTCTTTGCGTTCTGTTTCAGCTCATGAGTATAATAGCTGATGTGAGTTTGAGTGAAAAAGGCCAGAGGACAGCCCCGTTGTTAGCAGAAGTAGTGAGACAAGAAGCTTAAAAGGCCCAGAAAGGATGAACAAAGGAAGGAAGAGTTAAAGGTACCCTGAATGGCACCCTTGCTGATGATAAGTGAATGATGACTAATGAAGAACTGTTAGATAGTCACCTTCCTTTGCATCCACATTCTACATATAAGAAACCATTTAAAAGGCAGATTTTCAGGTGAAAATCTCTCTCTTAAACATTGAACATGAAATTTACCAGTCTGGGATTTTCAGCTAGGCTGTGTCCCTAAATATTGAAAGATACATTGCAAATAAAAAAAAAACCAAACAAACATACCACAGCAACAACAAACAACAAAATCCTCAATACCTCTTATGAGAAATTAATCTAACATTACCAGATAAAGTTTTTTTAAAATACAGAGGAATTTCAATGTGTAATACCCTTTTAAAATGAAACTTAACTCCTTTGGTTAATACATGGTTTATTCCAGGAGTTTTATAGTAGGGTGGGACAGCTTTGTGGAACAGAAGGAGCCTCCTTCTCTACAGCTTTTCTATTATTATTAACAGCAAGCACATAAAAAAGGTGCTATGTTTGCAAAGTATTATTATTCAAACCTATCAATGCTAAAATTCCTTTTAAGTTAATCTGCCCTCACAGCTTGAAACATGCTGGCAGTACTGGTGTTTCATCCAGACAAGCTCTGGCATAACTCCAGCAATGATTCTGACCCTTAAAAGGCCTGAGACTTCAGTTAAGGTCAGTCAATCACACTGAAATCTGACAGATCTGTGGTGTGGGCAAATACCATGGAGAGGCTATGATCTGCCCTCACACTCATTTTAACTTACTCCTCTGAAAAGTCTTGGATCAGATTTACAGGGCAGTATCACTCCTTTTTTATTTAGGACCCCCCCCCCAAAAAAAAAACCGTACGGTTTCTTATTGCATCAGGATCTACAGTGTGAAAGGGCCTTCAATAAGTGAACATGTATTTGCCCACATGAATCACAGTAACAGTGGGATGCACAAACAGATATTTCAGTATCCAGACGTGTGTGCATGCAAAATCAGAAGGAATTGTTGAAAACTGACATGTTTTTCAATGAGACAATTTTTATAGTGTCTATTATGCGCAAACTGGTTTGCATTTTTACAGGTAGCAAATATCAATAAATCCATGGCATGTAAAAGAGCACTCCTACTATGGCAGTTATTGGAGTTCTATACTTTGTCAAATATATGTACCTCTTAATTCAATAATCTTTAAAAGCAATACTCATTGTGGTTTACAGTATGACACCTGACCTTTTGTTAATGTCAAGTATCATTTTATTTTAGCATGGAAAATTATTATATTTCTATAAATGTAATCATTATTCTCGGGGAAAAAAAAGTATTAAAGAAATAGAATAGGAAAGTGATCAGCTAATCAATTATTACACATGACAGTGATTTTATGCATTGTTGTTGACATTTCTGTGAGTACCCTAAACAGGCCCACCATATAACAGAAAACAGCAACTGAAAGCCAAAATTCTCCCTGCAACACTGACCTGCTAGCTGAGAGTAGATAAAAAAATTCTGTTGCACTGATTGGCAAGAACGTAGCATTAAGTTCTTTTTCCAGCAAAGCTAGATAAAATCTCTGGCAATGGTTAAACAATACGTGGTTTGGAACTTTTCTTAAAGGTAGCTAAGTTAAGTACAATTTACAAAATACCTATTTAGTTGTGATAGATACCTCCAGTTCTGCCTTAAAAGCAAGCTAACAGCAGGGGAGATAAAGAATTCAGTTCCACATCATTAGAAGATACAGAACTTTTTGCCGCCCTAAGCAAATATACCTGCCACTGAATGAAACATATCAGTTAAGCTTGAATCTATTGGTTGACCAGTGTATTTATGTACATTATCTATCAATATATGCCCTTCCTTTCATGTTGACAGGATAAATCTCCTTGATTCACGTGGGCATTTGTGTTAGATGGAGAGTGTGGTTAAAAAAGGGCTGAAAATACATATATTTTTTACTTATCTCTATAAATGTAAATATAGGAAGAGATGTATTCCTACTACACAGCTGGGTTGTACTGAACAATCTTGCACAGAAAAGTGCATTGTCCTTTCCGTTGGGATAGACTAAGGCAGAATTTTGTACTGTAGAAGAAAAGCAGCATGCCTTCTTTTTCTTTATGACATGCCTCCAACGGTGTTGAAAGGGCCAGAAAATTACTCTTTAAATAGCAACCATCTTCACCTTCCATACTTGGCATTGACATTGTTTTCTTTATGAGGTAAAGTGCAGAAAGACACAATACAGTCAGAGTGGCTTAGTAAGAGAGTAGTGCCAGATTTAGACTTTGTTTATGACATAGTTCTTCTATGAATATTCAAGCAAAAATCAAAAGACTCTCCAGCTTGCAAAAAAAAGAATTAATTATGAAACCCCACAACAAACCTAATGAGAACTTTAACAATTCCTGATTCAAACATTATATTAGAGGACAAAAGAGCAGCAGAGATGAATCAGTTGCCCTACTAATGTATGAAATAATGGAGCCATCAGCTGCATTCATGAGTATGGAGAACAAGAGATTATTTTGGAATACCTGTGTGGATGTTTTAGGTTCTACAGCTTTCTGCAAGTTATTTATAAGGAAAAAGATGGATTAAAACCTGGGAGTCAGAATCTGGATATTTCCTTTTACCTCCAGAAGTCTCTTCACTAAAGATAACAAGTCTGAAGCACCTAGACAATAATTTTTAAAAGTGTACTACCATCTAGAGAAGAGAGAATTTTCCAGAGACAGCATTTTACTACTGTTGTTACAGACTGCTAAATTTGACCTAGACATTTTGCCTCTAAGACATTCAGTAATTGAAATGACCAATAGAGGCTATGGCCATCGCTTCAAAAAAAAGCTGTGCTGCCTACTTGCAATTCATTGCCGGTTGCTTAGCTTCCCTTAAAAGTGAACACCTCATTTGCTGTTGATGTATGTCTTTCTGTAAAGGCTGGAGAAAAGGTAATGTGACTTATGAACCTGCTTTTCAGGACACAGACAAAAGTCTTCTTCAAGATGTGACTGAATTGGTTGCTGCTGTTTTCCATCAAGGGAAGCTACTACCCTAGAACTCTGACAGAGGAAGGAGGTCATGTGAGTGCTTTTCAATCCATTTTATACAAAATGAGCTGGGTTAGCTCATACTCACCTTCAACAGTCCATTAAGCTTTCCCAGCTCATTTCGCCTGCAATGCAAAAGAATGTGTACACAAACCCCTCCACAAGCAGAGATGGGAGGATGGCAAATTCTGGCAGAGGAAGGTGACAGACCACTGAGGGAAGAGCCATTTTCCATGGCTTGCTCAGGAATACTTTCCCATGAACTCTAAGTCGAAGCAGACAAAGCACTACCTTTTATGCAAGACAAGGTAAAATCTAGCCCAATGAAGCTAACTGAGATGATTTTGTATAGACTAGCACTCAGCGGAGAATCTTTTGCAAAAATCAACAGTTAACAGGCAACCATTTTAAAGAAGAGTTGATCAAGAAAAAACTGTAAACTTCAAAACCAGAAAGTCAACGTTTAATTAAAATCTTACTTTCACCTAAATATATGAAAGCATGAAATCTACTGGTTTTACTTATTTACTGACAGATATCTTTGAAAGTAAGTGCTTTTGAAAAATACTAGCCATTTCATTACAATAAATTAATTAATGTAAATAAATTACAAATGCCAAGATTCACTGGAAATTTCAATAAAATCTTTGATATTCCTTACTAAAATGCATGGAAATATCTGAGAACTATGGGTCTATCCACTGACAGCTTTCAAAGACTGAAAGACAATGGGTTATAAGAAAAATGTAGAGTGCTCTGGATGGATAAAGACAAAGAATCCTGTACATCTTTGACCACAGTCTAACAAGTAAGTGGTGTTTGATGGTACAACAGATGCTTCAGAGTCTTTGGACAGAACCATATATAAGCATCTAATTTCAAATCAGGTTGAAAAACATCTGCTATTTCATGAGAATCTTAAGCGTCTAGTTTTATCCAATAGGCCTCTACAGCCTGTATTTAACCTTTCAGATATGACCCGTTCCATACCCTCACAGCTCCAGCACATTAAGTGCTTTAGCCTTGGGATTTCAATGTCTGCAAGGCTAATTAATAAAACTCTTCAGGCCCAAATATAGTATTTGGTGTCACACATAGTTCTTCTCCATGTAGTAGCTAGTGAGTGCAGAAGCAGCTCCTTAGACACAACAGCTAAGAGTATTAAACACACAAGCATGTAAGGGGCACTAATTTTAAGGTATAGTAATATGTACTACACAAGCATCTTGTACATATCATCTCTTTTTAGTTGCAAATTCATCTCTTACTGTGAGAGAATGAAGTATGGAAAGAGATAAGGAAAAGAATAAGACACTGGAAGCCTAACTGGTTTAGCTTAAAATGTAGCAGCGCCTACTGCTTTGTGGAAGGAATGTAACCTGCCGGTGACAGCAATCATGACTTGACAGAGGATCAATCACAAGAATTACAAGTGCTTTGCCCTTTTTCTGATATGTGACAGTTTTGGAAAACAGCATCGTAGATAATCCCTTGTGGAACAACTTCTTGGATTATCTCTAGTGACCCTAGTTTTCCTACATAAACGTAACGGCGCTTCGTATTATTAGCTCCAGTTAGGATAATAGCCTTGGTAACAATGACATGCAGAATAACTAAGGAGCTTTACTATGCTTGGCAGTTACAAACTGCACCTTAAACAAACAGAATAAAGCAACAACAACAAATGTTTAAAGCTACCTACAGCTGCACTGTACAACTCTGTTTGGAACAGTTTTACTGACTGTGAGGAGTTTGATTCACTCCTTGCATTTTTCTGGTTTTAGCTAGTACAACTTTAATGAAATAGCCAGTTCTGTCTCCTTCCAAAATTGACACTTACATTGGTTTAAAATTGGAATATCACAGCAATGAGCCAGTACCCTTTTATTTGGCCAGTGTTCATCCTGTAACTACATAAGTGACTCCTACATTAGCAAAATCTCCCATGCCCAATGACGAGAAGATTTGAAAGATTAGGACACACAAAGTTTTGAAAGGATTTGCCAAGTTTGACATTTGCACCTGTGTAACTAGCAAAGGACAAAGTTTAGCCTTTAATATTGTTTTATCCTAGCAGCTTTTTGATATATCCTGGTTCGATTTTTTATCAACTCCAAACTCCTTGTTTTAAATATGGTTGTGACTTACCCCAGGGTCACTGAACAATGTTAGCTAAACATCCAGAGTGTGATATTTGATTATAGTTAAGCTTTTCCAAAAGCCAAGAGGAAAATACTAGAGATGGAATTTTTAAGGTCTATATGGCCACAAATTCATATAGCTTATAAACATATATTTTGAGGATATTGATTCCAAAGAAGAAATGTACCCACAAAGAGAGACCCAAGATAAAGGCTAATGTGTAAATTGATTTAAAAACTGTAGTTACTGTAATTACATAGAGCATTTTACAAGCAACTAGGGACTGCTTTAGATAGATGACTGAAATTTAATCAGTATCTGGCACAGATTGCCTTTCTTTCACACCTCACATTTCTAAAGTACTATTCTAGGGAAACTTGCTAGAGTTGTGAGCCTTTATTATCACATTTGATCTCTCTACACAGTTTCTGAAAGAATGACTTTTCCAGGTCTCACAAAAGATAGGGGTCTGGGTCCTTTTTCTCAGGAACATATGTCTTTCTTTTCATTTTGGGACAAACTTCATTCAGCTTATCCAGGCTCAGGTTTGCAACCACATCGAACGCTATGTATAAAATGCAGAAAACGTTTGTTAATGCTGCCACCTGAGACTACAAGATAAAGGAAGCATGCACAGCCCTTTGTGCTCAGAGGACATAAACACTTGTGCTAAATCTTTTATAAAATACAACTTATTTTTTCTACAGGATTTATTTTGTTATTTTTATTAGCTGTCAAGAATCTATCAGTTAAGAAAAGGGAGCCCCAAATGATCTATGCCTTTTAAAGCAAGAAGAAAACAGAAAATAATTAGATATGGTAAATAGGAAAATTGATCTATCTGAAGAGTGCTCAGTTTGCAAGCAAGAAATCAATCAGTTTACACCAAATAGGTTTAAATCATGTATCATCATTTTTAATGGTTCAAGATGTAAAGGCCTGAAAATCTAAATAGAATTCCTGGTGATTACTTTTATTAAACTCCTAAGTATTGGAAGATATACAATGGCTCTCTAGATTAATTACTATATCATCCGCTTTGTAGAAAAATAATATCCTTGACTTGCAGCTTGTTGCTAAAATCCTCATTACTATGCCTAATATACTCTGTCCCTGGAGTAAATTAAAGCATTTCCTTCTTTTGTACGGTAATTTCCTTAAAGTTTGACTCTCAGAAATACTGAGACTATACTGTGACATCTGAGTTCTGAAGATCAATTTATAGCTGTTAAAGATCGTGAAGAATTGCCCATTAAAACAGTTACTATTTGACAAATAACAACATTTGTGTTTAGCCTGGATATTCATCAAGGAGGCAGAGCACTTGTTCCTGATGCCTGAATGAAGGTCTGCATGAACAAACTTATTAATCAGTTAGTGCCTGGCTTTAAACCACCTGCTTTACTTAAAAAAATCCCAACCCTCCCAAAAAACCCAAAACAACCAAAATCAAAATAAAACTGAACTACAAACTAACCTGTACTTTTACATATATAAAAATAGCACTCCTGATTTTGTAGCACTGGGAAGTACCTATGTCAAGGTGTCATAGCCATGGGCCATACCACCAAGAAACAGTAAAAGCTCTAATATAAAAAAAATAATTAAATATTTTCTTGAGAAATGCTTACATATTGTTTTAATCTAATACTAGGGATTTGATGGATTACACATAGGCATATTGCATTTCAGAAGTTGGAAACTCTGAATCACAGACTGCTTCAATATTAAAAAAGTTCTAAACTAAAATGATCTTTGAACTATTTCTTAATTATTTGTGAGAGAAAAACATTTTTTGTCAGGCAAAGCACTTTGACAAAATGAAGACGTTTCTTTCTAATTTTGTGTTGTATAAGATTTTGATGTCAAAAACATGTAAACAAAAATCATTTCTATATAAAAGCTTGTTCTGAAAACACCATTATGCTACCAGTTTCCCTCATGGTTTTGTTTCCAAAGAAAACATCGGTTAAAATGACACCATTTTGTGGAATTTATTAGCATTGCCGGAACTGCGTTCTATGAAAGAAGATGGTTTCATCAAAGCAGTTCCAAGCAGCTTAGTTTTTGAATCCACAGGGAAAAGAGCAAGCTTTACATAGGTCCCAGTTACAAAGAGTCTACTGTTTCCTAGCAAGGGATCAGCATAACTAAAATAAAGAGGTATGAACAAGACAAAAGTTTCTAAGGAAAGCTTTGTGGTTCATCATCCTACTTAATTTCTCTGAGGATTATGTAAGGTTGTTAAAAGTGGATTTCTCTTCAAATTAAACATAGTATACAACTATTTAATTTCAGTTTACTGTTCAAACTGCTACAGGTATAGCATATATTTTAAGAGCAAATTATGAATTTATCCCCATATTATATGTATTCTGCATGCAGTATCAGTTCTGGCTTTTAAGGATAGTTTCGAAATCCAAGGAACCGATTTGAAAAATGAATGAATAACAGGAATACCATTTTCTTCCATGAATAATTCTACTCTGTGTTTATAAAGTATTTATTTTTCAAAGCTATATACAAATATTAACCAAACAATCATCATATCATCCTTGTGTGCCAAGTTTTACACATAAAGAAATGAGAAAAAAATAAAATAAAATACAGTGCCTAGCACGTTAGTCCTATAACTGGGGTTTCAAACTACTAAAGTAATGCAAATAACAATAATGGTATGGGAGAAACCTTTCAAGTTTGAGTGTCTAACTGGCTTGATTTTCATAGGTTTAGACTTCTGAGCACTCCCAACTCCCTTTGAAGTTGATTGAAAAAGTGAGTGTCAGCACACATTAAAATCAGACCACTAATTTAGATGCTTAAACATGAACTTACATTCACAACTTTAAGTTTGGAAAAATTCACCTAGGTGACTTTTCCAAAGGTATCTTACTAACCAGTGTCTAACTGGGAGGTTCTTGATTTCCAACACCTTGTGTTAGACCTATGCAGCTAAATGAAGCTGGTGAGGGCAGGGACTGCTGCATGCTATCACAGTCCAAAGTTTGTATGAGATACTGCAAGAAGAGAAGAAACATCCCTTCCTCCCAAAGCAGCCTAATTGCAAAAATAGCTGGTACAACACTCCTTCAGGGAGAGAACTCTGAAGAAGTCTGGTCATTTTACATAAACTCCTCCTCTCAAGAAGTTGCATGTTACCTCCTACCATGTCACAAAGCTGACTGGAATAGCCGGGTCTTCAAAACTCCTATAGCTTAGATTTCTTTACACTTCTTAGAAGTTAAAAATCACATTGTCCTGTCCAGTGTCCTAGGGTCACTTCCTCAGCTTCAATGCAGCATGAGGAATTTTTCTTTTTATGTACATACGACCCAATTCTGGTCATTAGTGTGCAGATATTATTGACAGCAGAGAGACTATGGGAGCATGTTCCTTATCAGCTACCAGTCACAGGAGACGGCCACAGTACAGAAAGGGTGTTACTTGATCCATACGACTTCCTACATTTGATGAGGTGGCAAAAACTACCTTTTTCATTATGTCTGCAGTAAGACCCAAGAAATAATTACTTGGACACAATATGACTCCCTAAAATTGAGATAAGCGTTAGAGCTCAAGAATTCTGTCTAGTACCACTGGTCTATGTAGATATGTCTCAGGATATGTCTAACTTAATAAGCACTGCCACTCAATAGAAGTCAGTTTGCAGTGTGAATCATCAGACACTGAGAACTTAGCATACATATCATGCATGTTTCATGGTATTTTAATTCAGACTAGTTCTCGCTTGGTCCTGTGGTCTGAATGCCCACGACTAGTGAAAGCCCATCAGAGGCACTCCTGAAATACGTCCTGTAGCTTAGTGATAACTAGACAGAACAAGGTTATTTTTGGATGCAGGCCAAAGCTCAGTGCTTTGGGAGGATGAGGAGATTTACTTCAAGAGTGCACTCTTAATTTACACGCATCTTCACGAAGGTACACTCTCCATGCCCTCCCATGTAGCTTGGTACTTCCAGGGCCAGCATACATCAGGAGTCTGCCTACAGCTGAGCTCTGTAAGGTGTGCCCAAACAACTTGGGCCTGTAAACCTATGAAACATAGGAGAGCTAGGAGCTGAGAGTTACAGTAAGCTAAGCCCGGGTATTACAAGAAAAGTTTTTTCATCCTTTTAATGATAATGACAATGATAATGGAACAGATATTACAACTTCACTTGCTAAAGCCCCATCTGAAAGTTCTGCTCATACCCAGCTAACCTTGAAAAAAATGAAATAATGGAATAATGCTATAGCTGTACTAAAACTGCATAAAATCAAAGCAATATTGCAAATAAGCAAAGTTTACCACGATTCTGTGTATCTTCTTTACATTACATTTGGGGAGAGAATGAGGCATATGAACATCAGAAAAGACTCATTTTAAATTGTGATGCTTGCAGCTTTAATTATGAGCAACCCCAAGTCTCTGTGTTTACAGAAGAGAGATTACCTACACGTTATTTGAAAACCATTGGGTGTAAGTTTATAGTGGCAACAGGCAAGTCTCATTTTCTTTCATACTTAGGATTTAATAGGTACAGAATGCTGCCCAAGGGGGAAAAAATGAACAAGTAGTAACTTGATATTTACTCTACACAGACGTGAAGAAAGCTTAAAGAAATACACAATGTCTGAAACATTGACATGTATAACTATTTTAATTGCAATGCTGCTTTTCCAACAGACCTTTCTGCTATGAAACAGGTTGAAATAGTTGCAACATTTTCCAGTTAAAAGCAGACCACCTCAAAATGAACCCCAAAGCCCCCAAAATACCACAAAGGAGCTGTTTGGAAAAGCCTATGGTGGAATCATAAAAGCCACAAGTTTGTACGGTCTGAAGATGAGAATATGGTATTGTCATTTTGTATAAACAATGCTTCCTTTCCTAGGCTAGATTATTTTGTAAATCTGGACTCCTTCCACTTCTGATATTTCTTGTCTATCCTGGAGAATATTACTGAAGAATCCTCACGTTTTCAAGCGCAGAGATCCACAACCCTGCCATTTTAACTGCAGTAAGTGGCCAGGAATATGATGTAATGAATAGGGCAGTGGCAAAAATCCTAAAATCTCCTTAGTCCTACGGGTAAATCCTAGTCTGCAGAAATAGAAGCATTCCTGCAATAAAGCACTGTTACTATTTT
Organism: Baryphthengus martii; assembly: GCA_013396935.1. Classification (NCBI taxonomy): domain Eukaryota; kingdom Metazoa; phylum Chordata; class Aves; order Coraciiformes; family Momotidae; genus Baryphthengus; species Baryphthengus martii. The sequence goes on along the minus strand of VWZK01005614.1, from coordinate 78,499 downwards.
TCTATTTTTTTTGCCAATGGAAATGGAGGCATAGTCAATGTACATGGTACACCCAAGAATATGTGGAAAGCAGAACCAATATACGTAGTGAGATTTTATCCTTGTTCTTAGCTCATACTCCTTTGCATCTGGACATCCTCCTGACACTAGACCTTAAAAGCCTGACTCAGCACAGCTTCCTCAATTTGCTTAAGCTAAAACCTATAAGAAACATACAGACCATTATTTTAAAGTAACATCTATTTCTACAGTGGACAATTTTCATTTCATCCATATATTCATAGAAAATGTATTTGGTGCCTCAGTTCCATTTTTAACACAAGAACTGTAATTTGTGTTTCATTTTAAGCCAAATGAAATTATAAAAATACTCAGTTGTGTAGCTATCAACACCATGGTATTGCTTCTTATTATGGAGACAAACAAGGAGTACATTGGAAAAAAAATTCTGAATCTCATTTCTGATCCTAATGAAGCAAGTAACCCATTATACCAAGGTTAATTTGTTGACTCATGATTTCCACTTATCCAATGATATACTGAATCATATGAACAAACCTCTACATCTAATCAGTTTTTTTATTGAATCCTGACCTTTTATACACCTTCTTCTTGATTATGAATGACAGTGACCTTTATCTAATTTAAAACACACATACTGATGCAAAAATATGCAAAGTACACATGTAAATTCTGAATTAAGATGAAGATGTGCATAATCTTCCAGAGAGAAATTGCTTTAGAGAGAGATGTTTATATTAGGGCCAATTGAGGGTATGTGGGGAGAAAAAGTGAATTAGCCAGAACTCAGATGGGTTTGGAGGAACAGCTGCAAAGACACTGAAGTCTGTTTAGATTTTCTCAGCTTCTACATAAGAATCCTGAAATGTCAATATAAATATCAATTTTTATTATGCTGTTCAGCATTTTATGGCATTCATGAAATGATCAAAATGTAATAAAGTCAGACAAAATACCTCTTCACCTAAGATTTGGCAAACTGTACCTCAGTATTCTATGTATGTTTCACTCAAAATATATAATATTCATTTTCTACAACACAAAAGCTGTGTCAAATTCATAACATTATCAGAGCTGGCTGATTCACTTTGCCATTTATTTCATTAAAAAGGAATGGTATGAGCATCATCTGGAGATGATCTTTATAGTTCAGGATATAATTAGGAACTGCTATAAATGCTGAAAAATAAATAAATATAAGAGGAGTGACTTGTGGGGGAAAAGAACTCCTTAACTTTCCTTTCACTCTTTTCTGTTTGCCACTAATGGGTCTGCATTGAAATTACTGAAGATGAACCCAGCCATGGGCACAGTCTGAACTGCTGTGTAATCCTATAATCCACTCTCTCTTTTCACAAGCCATTCCTTCCTCTGAATTGCTGTGAACCCAAGTTGTACCTGAGCGATTACACTCTAACCTCTCTCTTAAAATAAAATAAAATAAAAATATACATAAAATGTGCAAAACTTGGTGTAGAGACTGTCAAATTAAAAAATCTAACAAACACATTCCTCTGAGAGATTCCAACCAAACAGTACCTGGCATTAGCATGTACTTTCATGATTAACAACAGGGGGTTGTCAGACTGCTATTTCTGAAATAAACAGATTTATCCTGACAGATAATCAGCAGTTTGTACTACCTAATACATGTTATCACCCGCCACTGACATCATTACATTAAAAGCACACTTAGTATAATCTTTTGTAGGAAATTAAACAGGTTTTATGATACACTTTTGGTGGATTTTTTGAGGAGATAGAGGAAAGCCTAGGGGAGAGGCTAGAATGTTAGAGAATTGATACATGCCAAACAAGGCAGGGAAGATCCCCACAAATGCCATGTTGTAATTGAGTTTTTCACAATCTATTAATATAGTTTCTAAATAAATTAAACCCAAATGTTCTGCCTGTAAACCATATTTTGTACTTTCAAGCAGCCTTTTATAATGTCCTTGGCTGTGCCTCATACTACTTCAATACTCTTCAGTGTCTGTTTGTCTGTCCTGCTTGCTCCACATAAAAATTAGCCACATAACACACATTTGTGATCTTACCATTTATAGACATATTTTTGTGGCTGAAGTTGCTTGGGAGACCAACGATATCGAGCTTTGCCTGCATAATTTCCTGGCAAGCTCAACATTTATCTTCTTTATCTTTCAGACATCTCTCTGTAGAGAGATCTCTCTCCCTTCACTGACAAAGGAAACACCAGGTTACATAAAACTCACTGGACAGGAAGTGCAGAGGCTACTGAAACTACGGAAAAGTTTGATGCAGACCAGTTTCATGACCTGCAGGAAATGTGGAACAAGATCACTTACACATGGAGTCCCTGTGGATCCCCTCTCTGAGCTGCCTGCTCACTCAGCTGATTGTTTCTGCAAGTGATCAAATTAGGACACAACATGGACAATGAAGATTTAGTAAGAAAAACTTAAACCTTCACTGTATCATCCAAGTAAACTATTCTTGCCTCAGTTGCAGAGGTGATGGGAATGATATATCCACAGGCTCAGTGGAGCAAATTCTGAAATTTATTTTTTAAATTTTAGGTTGTCAATTAACATACTATTACTGTTCTATGAACTCACCTACCAGAGATAGTACAAAGAGTAGATAACAGAAATTGCATGGGGGCTGTTACTCGAGTTTAACAGGTATTACATCCTCTTCTTCAGAGTGCAGTTTCTAAGTCATAGACAGTTCTGCAGGGGAAATCCTAGCTCCACTGGCCTTTTTTAACTAGCTTTTTTTTCTCCAGAGACAGAAGCTTCATTCCTCTTCAGTCTCACATGGGATGCATTTTGTCTTTTCTGCCTTCCTCCTTCACAACTTAGTAGGAAAAGAAGTAAGAACTAGTGGCTAGCTACTGAGGGATTTTTATCCATTCACACTCATGCATTTTCACGTACCATTCCCCCTAAGGTTAAACCAACCCCTCTGCAACCAAACTGGCAAAATTAAAACAGTGGGAGACAAGATGTCCCTTGCCTGACAAATCTAACCTTTAAATAAAGAAGTGGTAGCATCACATAGACTTTAAATACATCATAATTACTTTGTACTCCTTGTCTCTTACAAAACCTAGCCTTCGAGAAATATGTATGTATTGGTTAAGCATCTCTTACCCTTCTTTTTCCCTTTATTCCTCTCCTTAACATTTCAGTTGCAATTGTTAAGACTAATGCAGAATTTTGCCACAGATCTTTTGCCTCAGGTGCACTGGACAAAACCTCAGCATCTGATACTCTGAAGTAGAATGGAAAAATAAATGCTAATCTAACCAAGTGATTTCAGTGGTTTAACTTATTTTTATTTCTAAAAGTGTTGAATTTCTACTGACCCATATTCTGCATGTTTCTTGTACTCAGTGATGTTTGAGGTTTCTTAGATTTTTGTTTGCATTAGGTATTTTGTGTCCAAAGGTCAAACGAGCATTGCTTTTGAGACAGATACCTACTGGCTGCATTTCTAACAGTAAATCTTTTCACATTGAGAGGAATAAGGAACTGGCTAACAATTCAAACTATCCCACATAAACAGAAGTAAAGCACCAATTACTTTTCTTGCGTGGACTGCTCTTGCTCATTTCTGCTCAAGAGATAACCCTTTCTGACATAATGTCAGATAACCATGTTCAATGTTTCACAGACTTGCCATTTAAAGATTCATTTCCACTCCACTTATTTTCTTTTTCTCTGTCCCTTTTTTGGTGTACTTCATCTGTGAAAATTTTCATGTATACTCCCCAGAACAGGTATTGGGGAGAGAGGGAAGCAAAAGGGTCATACTTGACTTAAAACACCTCTAGAAATTATAAAGGGAGTACGATAGGGCAGAAAAACGAAATATTCTCATGAGAACAGCTGTTTGCATAAAATTCTCCACTGTCACAAAAGCTTCAATGCAGTTCCTGGGGAAGACGGATATACAAACCCTAAGGTTAATTTCAGTCATTACCAAGCTTTTTACATTTGCTGAAGAATGAAGAATTCCGAACATATAAAAGGATGTCAATCTAAACCTTTAGACCAAAATAAATAAATAAATAAATAAATAAGGAACAACTTCAAAGGCTGTCAGTAGGCAAGTTGCAGATCTGATTCAGCTTTTAACCCCTAGAGGTATAAACATGCTTTATCTGCAAAACAAATGCAAGGTCTGTACTCTATAATGATACATTTTAATACTCTACAGCAGAAGGCAATGATAAAAAAAGAAGACTATAAGATAATTGTATACGTAATTTGATGAGAAGCTGTGCAGAATGTATTCTTTCTATGGAATTATAGAAAATACTAATGATAAATCATTGACTGAGGACTTTCTTGACAATTACATTTCCCATCTATAGCTGTATATTTTCTCAAAGGCTCTACCACTTTTTAGGATTCCCACCAGCATATTTTTAAGGTGTAGTTCAGCAAATGTACCTTTTAGAGCTGAAAACAACTAAGGTTTTTAAGAAGTTGGCTGAAACTTACGAACAGTCTCCACAGCATCCTTTTAAGATGATAATTTATCTTTTTAAGTGTCTTTTGTAAAACTAGTTAAAAAGAGCCTGCCTTACATACTGCTACAAAGTTTACTGCATCTCATCGATTGTGCTGCAAGGCACAATACAGTAGAGTATCAGGTAACTTATCTTGATGAGATGTTTGATTGAGTTACTATAGCAATGGTAAGTTTGCAGAAGTAGAGGAAGAAATCACACTAACAGAAAAAAGGAACTGCCCGTAGAAGGACACTGACAATATTGTTCAGAAAATTATGTAGTATAAAGTAGCCTAAAACAAAACACAAAGGTTCACTCCCTTGAGAGTTTACTGAAAATACATTCAGAAGCCTCAATGATATAAACACTTGATTAGTTCTCATTTACTTCAGTGTATCAAGGAATTAAACTGAGTTATGTCAGGTAAACCTGGTGAACCTACAAGGAGAACTGAGTACATAATTTGGAAGTAACTGTATGAAATGCTGCTGCTGACTCACTAAGGAACACTTTTGTCCCTGCAAGACACTGGTCATTTGGTATAAGGTGAAAGGAAGCAGAAAATAACTGTCGCTGAAATAATATTTTAATCCACTTACAAAAAAATTCTTCCTAGGAAAGGGCTTTTTCTCCCTTTTTTGTATCTCCAGTGGTGAGTCATCTAATCTCATCTCTGTATATTGCTAAACACCACAGGGATCACCTTTCCTTCCCAACTTTATTCTGGCCAGAGATTCAGCCAGACAAAAGATCCTTAAGTTCTGCTCTCTTCTCTAAAATCTATTCCTCTCCTCTTTCAGAAAATGGAAGAAGTAGAAGGTTTTTTTTTGGAAATGCTTTTTTTTCTTTCCTTCCTTCTTTTATTTTCTTTCTTATGGGAGAGGCAGGATGCCTGTATCAAATCACTTTTCTATAAATCAAAATTGCTTTGTGTGGAGCAAGATGCTGGGAAGAATGCATGTATTTTCCTCTGGCTAAAAAGGATTCTAAAATTTTGCTCTTAAAACTCGTAGATCAAAAATACATGCTTGTTCTCCCTAAATAACATTAATTTACTCAAAAAACTCTGCACTTGAAAGTGTTAATAAAAATTCTAATTACAGGATAAGAATGAAAGGTCAGACTCCACTTACATCATTGTGAAGGGCTTTTATTACACACTGCTATAAAACATATTTCTTTTTTCAGCTGCCATCCTCACAGGGTAACCTGCATACCAATAGGATCTCCAAAATGCCACGAAGCAAAAGATATTTATCTGCTAAATTCTATGTGCAGTAACCTAACAAATGCCAGAGAAAGAAAGATTACCCTCTGCACAGTAATACTCGTGTAGATGTCTTCTTTACGCTAACAATGACAAGGCTCTCTAGGTTTGCACTGTACTCCAAAATCAGAATGCATTTTTTTCAAAAAGCAGACTCTGTATCAAAGAGAAAAGATGAACATTTTAGGGACTGAAATACTCAATATAGTGAGCAAGCACTCTTTTCTAAAGCATGTTAACTAAAAATATCTAATCCTGAAATGTAGAACGGAAAATGTATGCCTCAAGTATTCTTGAAGAAATTAGACAGGATATGTTTGGGAATATCTACACCTCTCTCTCTGTCCTGGCTAGTTAACTAAATTTTCATTTTAAACTCTGTCTAAAGCTTCATAGAACTATTACTTGATTAACTTGAGTGTGTTAGATAGTAAGTCTATACAGAAGCGAGGTGGTTCCAAATCATTGTGATTTCTTAACTCCATCTGTGTAAGACAACAAACAAGAACTTTACTGTGGGACAAGTGTAAGGCAGAATAATTCCTTTTTTTTTTTTTTTTAAACACATTACTCTTCAAATCCATTATTTGTGACTTAATTCATCCTAAACTGTCTGTATAGTTATTTTAATCATTTGCATCCCCAAATGTGACAAAAAACGCAAATAAATATATATAAATAAATGCAAGATTTATTATGTGCTTTCATTAAACCAGTCTGTGATGTCAGATGAATTATTTCAGTGTTCCATGTGATGTATGCTCAGAGTTAAAATGTAACTAATTGAGAAGCACCTGACTTGTCCTTTCTTAAGGAGTTTTTAAGAATCATATTCAAATAGTTGTTTCTGAGTTGCACTTTGTTTACAGATCAAGAATTTCCTGTCCAGCCTTTCTAAACAATAGATAGTAACAGAGAACTGTGAAGAGTTCCATTTCACCACTTCTGCTGGCAATTCTATTAACTATATGTTTATCTTGTGGTCTAAATTTATGATAGGCCCATTTGCAGTGAGGCCTGGCGTTTCCTTGTTTACAACACTGCAAAGTAAAAGGTGACCTCTTTATTTTTGTTTAAAACCTTTCAACAGTTTTTCTGCTCCAAAGATAGCACCTTAATAAGGTTTCAGGCCAGAATGCTCTCTTGATACTGCTTTACTTTGAGGGGTACAGGGCACAGCATTAACTTATTAGAAAACATTTAAAAACAAAATACAAACTTGGGAGAAGATTACATTTGTAGATTAGAAAGCTGCTGTGCCAAGATCCTACTTGCCGTTGCGAAAAGGAAAGAAATGGGGGTGGGGGGGGTGGGATACATATCTGGCTAAATAAACAGTTAAAAAGCCGTTTAAACAGTTGCACTTATACACACAAGTAACAAAAGCATCCGGCACCTGGCACAATTCTATTAGGACCTATTTCTCACAACAATATGCATCATTATAGTGGGATCTGATAATGAGCAAACACTGGAGGCATTACATGTCTTTAGAAGAATCAGGCTTCCTACCTTAGTAAGACTGATAGAAGGTAAGTCCCCCTTTAAAGAAAGTTGTAAGTAAAACCAGGCAGCAGTTGCAGTAAATTGAGTCCTTTCAGTCACTGTATACATGCAGCAGTTCTGCAATAAGGGAAAAATATAATGGGAGGAGCAGCTGGGAACGAGTGACCTCCTGAAGCTGAGTTCTCTTTGTGAATCAGGCACTGGGAGCTAGTGCCTCTTATTTGCATGGATTATCTCCACTCGAACAGATACATTTAAATTAACTGGCACAGGGGCACAGAGATAAAAAAAAAAAAAAGAAAAAAAAAAAAGGAAAAGAAAAAAAGGAAGAGTAAGTGAGTGAGTGAAAGAGAGAGGGGAGAGGAGGAGAGCGAGGAAGGAGAGCTGAGATCGGGGCGCCTGACTGGGAACGCTAGTTCAGGCAGAGCTCTGTCTCAGAAGAGCTACAGCTCCCTCTTCATGTCGCAGTTGTAAGATGAGGAAAGCTGTTACTATGGTCGAGTTTAAAACAGATCCCCCCCAGCTTTGATGGTCCATTTGATCAGATTTCTATAAACACTTAATAACTCAGTCTGTCATGCAGCTTGGGTTTTATACTGCAAGCCTCAAATGATTATAAATCTGGTAAACCCCACTAAATGATTTTAAACACGGAAATATTTTGAAGAGAGTAACTTGTACAAATGGAGAAGTGATATTTCCAAGTGTGCCTTGACAGATTTATTATTTGTGAGTGTGCAGGTGTCCTTAAAATAGTTAAGGGAAGGCAGCTTTCAAAGCACTTCTGTGCAGAAGAATCACCAGCAGGAAGATAGTGTGTGCTCTAGCCAGAATTTTCAATGTTACCTAAAATCTAGCAAGACAAAAGAGAGATAAAAATTTGTATTCAGCCACTTCAGAATTTCCCCCTTATTACCATAAATACCACAAACATTACCTGTTGCACATTCCTGATTTGATTTAAATGCAGTACTTAAGCTGATTAGAGAAATATGAGAGTATGTTCAACCCTCTTGAACCTGTATCCAATTCAAGTGGAACCTGAACTAAACTTTATTTCTTTTGTTTAGAGTACTTAAAATAAGTTATTTTTCACACCATGGTATAGAATTTTGTGAACCTCTACATGTATTCATTCTACTCAGAAATTAGATCAAAATTCAGGAAAAGCAGAATGGCTGATCATACATCCTTTCATCACTGACTAAAACCAGGAATGGATGCAATTAACATTCTTTGAGGATTATTATTTGGTAAGATTTGATGGGACAAAATGTCCTCTATTTGAGGATAAAACAGTTGAAATTTGTCTTATAAGAAGCATATCTTACTGTAAAATACTGCTTGTTCAGAGATCAGTAGAATGAAACTGTCTACAAAAACAATCAGGGCTAAATTCTATCTCCAGCTCATTTGCAGATCAAGCTGGGTCCAAAGTGAGTCTGCTGTGTTCCAGTTGCTGATCCGCATTTCTGAAGTAAAGTCCTAGGAGTTCTCTTTGTAGGATCCCAACATTTACTTGTAACACAGATTCCATAATGATGCCTCTATCTGAATGGAATATATGGCAAGTATCGTACTTAATCTATTAATGAGAAATTGCTTCTTGGAAATAATCACATTTCCAGTAAAATTTGCTGCAGATAAATAATGACTTAGACAAAGTAGTAGAGAATATATTTGGATTTTCTAATAAATGCTGTGACACAGTTGCTGGTGTCTTCTTGAGCCCCATAAAGTGCTTCCTCTGAGAAATGCCCTTGGTTTACTAGAGAAGATTTGGAAGTTTGATTATTTTATTATGAGAGGGCGATGATTCTTCAGCTAGACTCTGTACATCTGAATATTTCCCAGACAACATTTAACCTGACAAATTTCACTCTTCCCTGTGCACTCTCCAGAACTTCTAAACCCTGTTCTTTGTTCGTATCTTACTTGTATGTTGGACTCCATTTTTTTCTTTCTTTCTTATTTTCTTGCTTGGTCCTTTTCCAGTGACCACTCACCAGGTAATAACATGAATTTTACTCCAGCAGGGCACTCAGAAGTCTAGTCTCAATATTAACGCTATATATGACAGCTGTGGAAAGCAGCATTCTGGTTGACAGATAGCTTTGAAAAAGATGGACTATGAACCAAATTTGTTCCTATTACTCTGCACTAAGCAATACACTCCTCAGTCCTGCAGTACGCCAAGCTGATAGTGGCATAACTACTCAGTCCCACCAACGTGTATGTCACCAACAGCAGGGAATCCCAGAAAAAGAAATATCCAGGAATGAGAGGGATTTTCACCTTAAAGGTACATGTAAGATGAAATGACTATGTAAGTCATTGAGATAGCTGTGGAGGGTACGAGACAAATTGCAGAGAGAGCATGAACTGGATGCAGAAGCTGTGGGATGTATCTTACTCTCTGGCAAGGTATGTATGCCTGAAGTGTCATTTGCTAAAGTTTATAAAGAGAAGACTTTACTAGAGATGTGCCTGGAGGCAACGTTGAATGAAGATGTGGATTGAGGAAATGGTGTACGAAAAAGCAAACTGAATGGGAACTGGGGATTTATGGACACTTGTTGAGGGAGGTGTCATATAACAGGTAGTTCAGAGAAGACTGGTGGGTTAAAGAAGCCTGCAACAAAAAGAACAAATAGAACAGTCGGAGAAACAGAAAGTAAGCTAAAGAATATGCATACCACCTGGGAGACTGAAAAAGTACGACAGACAAAACCAAAACAGAACATAGAAAGAAAGTGGAAAAGTTAATTCTAGCAAAACTTGTAGGAGACTAGGATGCAAAGAGAAGTGAGAATGGCAGAGAAGTTTGAGAGGAAGGAAGAACAAACGGCAGGATCATCTGTGAAGAGAAGGTAAAATGGGCTAAGAGAAAAAATAATGTCTACATGAACTGGGAGCTTGTGTCAAAGAGAAGCAAGTAAGTTGTCATTAGATCAATTCCACAGAACAGGATGCGAGGTCATTTCCCAAGAAGGAGGATGTGGGATGTGGGTGGAAATGGAAAAAAGCATTCTGCTGCAAATAGAGAAGATTTTATTTTTTTTTTTAATGTGGGAAAACGACACTGTGAAATTCCCACTGGAATAAATCAAAGATGATTACACTAAAACTTTTCACTTTAGGTAGGGGGAAAATGCCTAAAAAGCAAAGACTCATGGGAGTGGTATCTGGCTGAATATCCATGGAAACAACTGGGATTGACATCCACATTGTTAAAAAAAGAACCTTAAGAAATACAAGGAAACCTTGGCAGTGGTTCGTGTAATCTTTATACCTTCTCACATACACAATAAGAAGAAAATCTGGTTAATGAAAATTGAGCTGTGGTTGAGGAAATACCAGTGGATGATACGGAAAGAGAAGATACATTTATATATTGGGACCACGGTATTGAAGTGTATAAGCTACCCAAAAAAGATGTGAAGAAAACGTAAGTAACCTTGCACAACTGCCTGCTAATAATCTGGTAAATTAAAAAGAAATACGAGAGGATAGCATGCATCAATTAGAATATGTTTGGGCCAAATTAGTACGTAGGTTTATCAAGCAGTTTACAGCCAGTAAGAAATGAAATTGCTACTCTCTTTGTTCTAATAAGCAATACAGATACTATGAGAAAGCTGTTCCTAAAACTGATCATGAGTTAAACTCATTTAAATGAAATGGAACAATCATTAAAAATAAGGTTTTGTAACTCAAAGGACAAAATTTGATAACCTAAAAAGGTCTTGTTAGTTAAATTAGACTGATCTATTCAAGACCTTGAGTGTTGAAGAGACTTGGAATTACTTTAAATCAAAGGTGCTAAAGATATGTGAAATGTGTAGCTGATGGAGGGGAGAGAATGTGTGGAAAAGTGGTCAAGCTATTCCAGGCAAAGGAAGAACTCCGTCCAGAAGATTATTTAGAGATAGGGAGGGCACAGGAAGAAACAAAAAAAGAGATAGATTAGCAGAGACAGATGTGTCTTAAATGTCAAAATATAAGGTAAAGTGAAAATTGCCAATAGTTACACTGAACTTCAGTTTGGAAGGGAAGTTGAAACAAACAGCAAAATAGTCTCCATGCAGATAAAATGAGACCAAATAAAACATGAGACTTCAATACAAGAGGAGTCAATGAGAATAAAGAAAATCTATCTACAATTAAAAACTGACTACTTTGTAGATGTTTTCAGTAATATTGACCAGAGAAGAAACAGGATAAATAATGGGAAAGAAGTCATGGTCATAGAAATTACCAAATTGGAAGCAAAAGTAAAAGCACAGTTTACTCAGGCAAGGGAGGGACATCAAATAAACTCCATTCCACAATTCTGACAAGGAAGTGAACATGAAATCCCTAACCTGGTAGGTAGCAACTCAGACATGATACTGGCTGACTCGAGAACAGCAAATGTATTAGTCATTTCTAAAAGGGAGACCTATGCAGCTACAAACCCATTAGTTTGACCTCAGCTGCTTTAGAAAAAATTTTGAAGGAAAAAGTAATTGAAGACAGGAAAGTAAATGGAAAATGGGATACAAAAAGGATTTACTAAAAATAGATCGTGCCAAGTGAATTTGTTATCTCTCTCTAATAAGATAACTGATTTTCTATACAAAGGATTTGTGATACATCTTGTCTATATCTCTGCTGCATATGATACAGCATCACATAGGAAATGAGGGATTAGGAGAAGAGTTGTAAAGTGGATAAGAGATTGCCTAATGGATAGATGGCAACAGGTGGTATTGGAAGAAACAGTATCAAACTGCAGGACCTTTACTAGCAGGAATTCTCAAAAATCAGTCTTGGCATCTATCATTTCTTAAGATCCAGGCATGAAGACAAGAAGTATGAAATCTATAGTTTTCATTAAGTTAGGAAACAAAGTCATTACAAAAATGATCATAGAGGTTTTTTTCATTACATAAAATACACGTACCCAGGTATTTTACACACACACATAAAATAAGGTATTGTATTTTTCTATAGTAAAAAAAATAATTCATGCCATTCACAGGCCTGAGGGTGTGGCCTTATCTGAAATTCTGTGCACAGCCTTTGTCACTTGGAGTCATGAAAATATGCTGAAACTGGAATAACTGCAGAGATGCAACTGCAACGGCTGGCGGACTGGAGTGCCACCACTCAGGGAGGAGAGTGAAATGCTTTGCTGCTTTTGTCTGGCTAAGCAAAAAGCTAAAAGGGGGTATGACTGATGTCTATAAATGTATTTATTAGACACCAGGCTGGAAAACAGCCATATAAAGCTACAGGACAAGGCTGACAAATGGAAAAGCAGCTCATGCTTAGATAAGAAATGCAGAGATGATTTCAGCCATCAGAAAAGTGAATTTTCCAGACTCCCAGTAGCTGTAGTAGGGGTAAAAAACCCCAATAAAATTAACTGCATTTTAATGGAGAATGATTCTTTATTAAAGAAGTCATCTCACCTGATTGCCTATACAATTAGAAGACTAGACTCGAGAGATTCCTTGCCTTTTTTTCCCAGTTTCTGTAATATATTCCATTGAACTCAGTGACCTGTCATGTGTCATCTCCCTCCCCCTTTTTTAGTGCCAATCAGTCTTTGCTGTTGCAGAAGAATTGAGCAGATTCAATGGTGTATCTGTCACACTTCAGAATATGCTGTCTGTAGATGCACTGTGCGTTCTTCCCACTTCAGCCCTTCATTTTGAAACACATCTGATAAGGAAAGATTATGCCATAGATATAACAATTATTTTAGCATCTGGTACAGAATCTGGCCCTCCATCAAAGATAACTAAGAAAAAGAACATTGAAAGGGACAATATAATGTAGTGGGAAAAGACAAAAGTGCAGTTTACTAGGAAAATATTACTGGAGCAAAAGGAATGAGGAAAACATTCTATTTTAGCATGACAGATCACAAGGCAAGTCAGGTGGGGTCACAGTGAGGGATGTAGGAAAGATTAGAGAAAATTGACAAAGAAATTAAAAAACAATTTTTAATTTGCAAAAGGCTTGATTTTGATACACTTCTAAGAGAGGCCCTTTGGTTTATTTAAATCCATGTGAACATCCTTGCTCTGCAGTTGTGCAACCTGTTAACAATTCTCTGCTGATTAGACAATGGAAAAGCAGAAAAGAACCAATAATGGTGATAATGGCAGAAAAGCCAAGTACATTCTATCACGTCAATAAGACATTGCCACATCCCAGAAAGGTAAGCCCAACAGACATAACTCAGCCGACAAAGTAAGATTAATATGTAAAAGCATGAATGTGATTGCTGTTTGTGCTATTATTCACATTTCCAATGTGGGCAGATGTGAACATCAACAATAACTGAACACATTCAGATAAAATAAGAGCTTCTGGATTACTCATATTTTATAATCAGTGAATATACAAACTGCAACTAAACCCCAGCTATCCAAAATGATCAATATCAAAAGGTTCTACCTGAAGTACTTTTGGCAGAGATAGAGCTGATTAATTCCAGAAAGAAGAGCCTATGATCTAGTTTCCTAAGGAGAAAAGTAGAAGAAACCAGATCCTTGGTGACCCTTTAAATGAAGCCTTTGAAGGAGGCCAAGCCAGTCAGAGACTTTCTGGCTGAAGAAATTTCATTGAGAAAAGCTGCTTTGTTCAGCTGGAGAACTTTTGACAAAGTGTTGTAGATTCCAAGGAAGGCTCTGAGGAAACCTTTGATCCCTTGTAGGTATTTTTGTAGAGGTGAAGAAATGCGATGCAGCAGTGGTGCAGCTGGCGTGGAGTTTTGGACTATATTTTCCCTGTCTCAGGTAAGTAACTAAGGGGAACATATTCACTGTTTGTCTTCAGATAAACTCACTGATAATAGCAAAGAAGTTGACAAGAGCATAGCTTTCATTGAGAAGTTATAGGGTAGAGAAACCATACAGAAAAAAAAAAAAATAAAAATCCTTCTATTAAACAACCCTCTCTTAATCTTGTGAGACAGATACAATGCTTTTCAACTACCTGTAGGAAGTCCAAAAGGCCTATTCTATAGACACCTTTATCACAGTCTGTAGATTCAGGACAAAGCTCGAAAAGAATCCTACAACTAAACCTGAAATTTCCAAAGGTTTTTCTCTTTTACCACAACTTGTACCAAAATCTCAATAAAAGACAAAACTAACCACCTCAGAAACAATCCATCTGCACAGCAACCAATTTTCAAGTTTCAACCTGGAGACAGCGTAAGTCTAACCCACCAAAGAGATACCAGGCCACCTATGTGGAAGATACCCCCAAACTAACCCACTCAGAAGCTAAGAATCCACATTCCAAGAAAAATTTAATTGAAAAAAAAATGTTTTATAGCTTTTTCACAAAATGTGCAACCTATGAAAAAAAGAAAGTTGGTATCTGGTAAGAAATTACTTCATTGGTAAATTCTTGAATAACTTTAATTCTTCTGTATGTTTGCAGATATGTCTGAGTTTTTTCTTAATTTGGAGAGAATCTCTGAAGTAGTTTCATAATTTGTATACAAAAAATGGAAAAATGGATGCTCTTAATAGTTTGAGGTTTACCTATGATATCTGTGGGTGATCAAATTGCTAGTTCAGCCTTTCAAATCCTACAGAAAGAAATGGTAGAAAATGCATTTTAAACATATTTAGTAACAGAACATAAAGGAATAAAATAGAATATTCCAGAGAACATTGAAACTATTGCTGGTACTTTTAATGACAGCTTTCCCATCCTTTATATAGACCAAAATGTGGTGGATAACCTCTACAGAAGAAGGGTGAAATTAAAATCTAAACTCGAAAACTGTATAGCATAATGCACAATAGACAGGCTATGCATTTAATTCCATTAAGTGAAATGCATTTAATTAACAAATGTGTTAGTAGAATTAAAACCTCACACTAAAGGAATGTGAAAATCATCAGTGGCAGCTAAAAAGCTACTACAATATGGGACATATTGCAAAACAACTGAGACTGATGTGGGATTAAATACATATGAAATTAATTAAAAAAAAACCACCTGACAAAATCGTAGCAAAATTTGAATGCTAATTTATGGCACCTACTGAAAGAAGCAGGACAGCAGATCATCTGCATATAAATAGCCTCAATGCATTTCTCAGTGCCAGTCTGTTACCCACTCAAAAGAAAACAAACCATGTTTTTTAACCAGACTAAGGCAAGAAATGTCCAAACAGGACTTTTATTTAGTTTCATTAGTTAAAGAACAGGAATAATAGCATTTACAGTTGGGGTTTTGTTTGTTTGTTTGTTTAATCTAGTCTAGTAAAGTTAAGAAATGGTCTAAAAGGGAGTATGGATGAGAGAAACCAAGAAAAGAAAGGAAAGCAGAAGAAATAAAATAAAGTAATACGATATACCTTCATATTAAAGACAGAAAGCCTTCACATTGGTACTATGTTATGCTAACTGATTCTCTGAATTTACAGTGAGGAACAGTTTTATATCTGGTGAGGCTCTGAGCATCAAAAAGGACTCTGAGGAACACTACACAGGGAAACAAATACTGCCATAAATACCAGGATAAGGTAGAATACCATAGACTTCCAAATATCAGTATGTAACAACTCCACCCATAAACATCATAATTACAGAGATAAAAAAGACAAAATCAGAAGGTTTATTCTATTAGTACTTGTATTCTTACCCACATTCCAGTAAATGTTTAAAACGTAAATTGTAAACAAATATTACAAAATCTATGGAAACTAAATATGCGTATGTTTTTTGAATTGCTTAAAAAAAAATCAAAACCAATTTCTTTTTATAAAATTATACTACCCTTATTAGCCACTTCAGAGGCCCAGCTATTCCATGTAACAGCAATTATGTTGAATTTCTAAAGTGCCTGAAGTTTTGCTCTTTTAAATATATAAATTAAAACTTGTATGTATATAAATGAATTCAGCAAGAAAGAATTTAAAAAACCAGTATGTGCACTGATGAACTATAAATAAAATATCTAAGACCTTCGATTTGTTTAATGTGGGAATCTGTTTTACCAAGATTAGCACAAATTTCAGAAACCCTCCGCTTTAGAAGTGTTATCTACTAGTATTCAAGATTATGTATCAGAATTCACAGTGAATTCTTTAAAACTGTAGTCATAACATCTGATTACATGGCTTAATATTACAGTATGACATTTGGTACAGCTTTATCATGTCTTTTTTTTTTTTTTTTTGAGTGACCAAATGAAACAAATCACATCTGCTGAACTCCATGAAAGAAAGGGATCTGTGAGTATTCATGTAAGTGTAGCTGTATTTTCAAAGATACTTGTGACTTCTTCCAGTTGTGTCTTATGAATATAATGTCATCAAATAAAACAAAAGAGTTAGTCATTGTCATTATAAAAGAAGAAGCATTTCTTCTCTCTGTAAATACAGTATCAGTGTTTCTGCCTTTAATTGCTGGAATGGCTCGAAGGGTGAGCTGGATATCCAATAATTTCCTCACACACTGAGTGGCAGTAAATCTAAATCATCCTCCTTGCATCTCTGCCTCCTTATCTGCGTCAAGGCTTTCCCTACATGTTTCCCTGCAAGCCCTTCTAACTCTGCTGCCTGCTCCAACCTCTGCACCTTGCACCATCTTCCCAGAGAGGCTGCTCACTGCCCTTTCTAGATCTGCAACTTAGGACTGTGTAATGACTTCACTGCCTTCTGACCTTTGTCTTTGCAGCTGAAAAAAAGAGGTTTGTTAAAATGACAGATAGGCATTTTCAGTGACTAGTTCACTTGGAGACTTTTGGTATCCTCCTGGCATTTGTTCACTTTGTTTCTTTTCCTGTTTGACACTCCCCTTCCAGCAGACTGTTGGTTTTGGTCCATGCAGTGCAACAGAAGATTAGTCAAATGAATGCAATAATGTTTGTACCAACATCATACAGCAATATCCTCTCTTCTCCCCAATTACCAATGCAGCATTTAAATATATGAAATGTTCATTTTGCAAGTACCATTTTGAGACTTGCTATTTAATTTCAGGAACAATATCATAATCAAGTATATTAAATAACACTCAACTGAGAATGTTCCCATTTCATTTCTTGGCTCCTGAAAGGTTTAGCCTATTCTTTAGTTTCCTATTTTCTGTTTTTAGTAATTTCAGTGTAACTGTACACAGTATATAAAATTAAATGTACACACTTATTTCACGGGATTAAGGCCAAAAATCTGAATAAAGAAATATATTTTTAAAGACTAGGAATGTTAAATTGGTGGCTAATGCTGGAGCATATTAGTAAACCCCAGCATTTAATATTTAATTTAATCACAAAACTAGAAGAGTTATCTTTCTAACTATCTCTGTATTTTAAAGGGAGAGAGGGAAAGAGCCATTCTTTAAAAGAGTAATCCAGGTCACCTAAGGTAAGCACGATCCCTAGCTTCTCATTTTACCTTTAAACTGAGGTTCCACCCATGAAGCAGCAACAGCAAGTTTCCAGAGGAGAAGGATTAATTAAATGGATATGTAGTCTTTTATGCCAGGTGAGTATCAGGAGCAGTGCTGGGATTACAGTGTCAAAGACGAACACATTTATTACGAGATCTTTTTCACAAGCATCTAATGGATGTTAATACCCATTTACCATTACAATTAGTGGCACTTCAGTGTTTGCACTGTCATCATTTTCAGAATCTCATCTCAGGAGTTTTAAATGGAAAATCTAGCTACTTTTATTTTTTTGGCCAGAGTCTCCTGTTTCCTATATTATTTTTATTACTTCCTCTCACTTCTTGTTTTAGTAATCCAAATCATCTAATCCCTTTCAGAAGTGAATGAAAACAGTTTAGGCAGACATGAATTTTAGCACCTGGATGAATTAAATTTCTCTGGCTGCCTTCAGGAAGCTCTTTTTAATTAAAAGTGATTTGCATACGACTAAACCTGTGTTCCCAAGTCTTGAAGCTGATTTGAAACAGAGGGCTGATGGGCAAAAATCCACAAAATTGCTGAAGAAATGTTAATAAGGTCAAACAAATCAGTAAATCAATTTTAAAAGAAATCTTTCTGGGTTAGTTTTCTGTTTGTTCAGGAATTCAGGAAATCCTGTTCTTCATGCAAGTCTTACTTTTTAACTCATCACATTTATTTTTGCAGAGAAGCAATACTGTAGATTGAATTTAAGCAACCACTTTAGCCTTTTTCACTGGATTATGTAATGCAAAGAAATTACTCCATGAAGAGCGTAAAGCTTATCCACCTTCCCATTATTGTGTCACTCTCTTGCGACTCTTTGTTGTATGCTTTGTCCTGTTATTAATATTCATGGTTTTATCACAGTACCGACACTTTATGCAGATATCTCATCTCCTTGCAAAACCCTAGGAAGGCGTAAGCAGGACTATGTTCATTTGTTCTTATCTAGAACCCCTAGATATAGTTATCTGTGCAAATACAATTTGCATTATTTTGGGTTGAACTGTCAAATATGCTGTCTCTTAGTACTGAGTAGCTGGGAGAAGCCGAGGGCAGGTTCAGTGGTGTCATGTCTATGTTCTGTTCCAGGCGACAAAGAGAGAAAGTAGGCAGCAGAGCACAGCTCTCTCCTCTCCCAGTCCTGGCTCAGGCTGAAATAACCCAGCTCTGCGTCTTTCCCTTATCTATGTCTGTAAGCAAGTCTTTGCTACTTTAGTGGGTTTAGCTCCAAAAGTCACCATGTGGGAATAATATTAATTTGTAAAGCTCTATTGGATGTACCTGGCAAGTTTTTTAAAATTTGCTCTGGGACGAACAGCAACTGTGAACATTGACTGATGTGGGATGGCTGGGAAAGTAGAGGAATATTTCAATTTGAGGGGAGGAGAAATAAGTTTATTGCTAGTATTTTCTTATATGATGACAGGGACTACTTCAAGCCGATGACAGTCAGAGGCAGCTGGGTTCTGCTTTTGCAAAAAGAAAGCATTGTGGAGAATATAAATATTGCCTGCCCTAAGCCGAACACGCAGAGACAGGGGCACACATGTGCACTCCACATACATTCAGCCTTTGTGTGTACCATAAGTCTATGTCTTACCCTCCAAAAGACCTTTAAGACCCACTTAGTGTTTAGTGGGCACAGTTGCATGAACAAAAATTGTCACGTTTGCATAGGCAGAAGGGAATGGAGAGAAAACGTGTGTCCAAAAAAAGAAAAAATAAGCCAAATGCTATTTTCACAGATCTATCCAAAAGTGCTAAGACTGGCTCTGGCACTTGGCTAAACTCAATATTTGTACTATTCAAAGTATTTCCTAGGGTAATTATGGAGAAATACAAGGAAATACTGTGTTTAGAGCCAGATATGCTAGAAGGTAATGTGTGTTTTCTTTGAAGCTGGTTTGAGTTTAGGGCACTCAGCACCTTTCAGAATCTGGCCTGTGCTGAGCTTATTTATCTTGAATCACACTGACATGATTATATATGACAGATGGAGAGACGGAAAGAAAAATCCATGTCACATAGAGACAGCTCCATTGACTTCAATGGTATGTCACATATCTGAAACAGGCTGAATTTGTTCTTGTAGCTATAAAACCCGACTGTATTAAAAGGAAAAATATTACTTCTAAATAACAAAAAGGAAAACAGAAAATCAAATAGAAAATGGAACAAAAATATTTGTTGTAATTAAGAAATAAAATTATTCTTTTGTCAAAAATTTAAAGAAAGTAGTATTTTCCTGAATTTGCTTCTACCAGAGCAAAATGAAATAAAAATAGTTTTTAAGATGAAAACACACTAATTTTTTTTCTCCATCTGGCATTTAATGACAGTGAAGACTGAAATGCCTTGAAATTTTATTTATGGAGATTTCTATCTTCTTTGCCACATAATTTTAGACTGATACAAATGCATCCATTTTTGTTCAGCACCCCTGAAAAAGGCATTAAAGTGAGGCAAATTCCCTTTCCTCTTGCAGCAGAAGTATGCTATATAGAGAAGAATTACATAATTTACAATATGAACAAATGCTATCAGCTTTTTCCCATGCATACTGCAAATTGTTCTCTCGGAAATGTACTACATTTTTGCAAACTCAGTTACTCATTTCTGGCCAGAATCTTGTACAACTTATTTGATGAGAAACACATTCATTCTCATGAATATCATGTAAAATTCATTAACGTCTTTACGAAATTGCTGTCAGTGGTGTTAGAACCTGACACAAAGTGAGTAACTTGAGAGTGTTTTTCATCAGGTTTTGGTGTTGATATTAAAAGGTACATTAATAATATAATTAATAAAACTTAAAATTCAATAATATCAGGAAGTTTATCATTAATATTATGCATGTTTATATAAATGTACTGTTTGGAAATGTATTGTAATATACACATTTTGTATATATATTCTTCATGCAACACTTATTTAGAATTTCTCAGACTTCAGAATTTCCAAAATAGTAGCTTTAACATCATTATTTCCATTCCACAGGTAGGGAAATTTGGTATTTAGAAAAGGCCTCATCTAGTATTCTCTGCACATCTCAAATTACTGTACTCTATGTAGGATTCTGGAAATGATTTAGCATGATGACTAGATTTAACAAATTTAGAGCAATGAAAAAAAAAATGGTATCTGTTCCCTTAATCTTATTAGGTAAGTGAATTGCAGAGAAAATTCAGCAGCAGAGTTGGGAACCTTTTATTTACATAATCCTCTTTCCATCAAGGAGCCCCTCACATTCTTTCAATTCTCAAAAGAAACATTTCATTGCTATCACTGGTCAACTACTTTATTTTACAAAGATTTTGTTTTACAGCTCTCTGGTTACCTTATTGGGCCGAGTTCAAAGGGGTTGAAAACTCACCAATTAAATAATTTGAAGCACTGAAAGAATTTGAGTTCTTGATTTTAATTCAGTCTTTTCCGGAAAAGGAAATGAGTCACTAAGTATACATTCTGCTATGTCTAAATCAGAATGTCAAAATATATACATACATAGGATTCACCATGAACAGAAGCTGACTTAAGACATTAGAAGCCAATATTAACTGTGAGAGGGCACTGGGAAGAATTAACTATCCACTTATGGGGCCCAAAATATCTGTTGTCATGACCTATTCCTTAGCTTTCAGCAGTGTGCTGGCATACAGCAGCCTTGTACTGAGTGGCAAGGTGCAGATGGCAACTCAGTGGTGGGCCATATACGAGCTCTTACACTTGCATATTCAGTCTCCGATTACTGTGACAGGTTATTGCTGCACTGAAGGAAGGGTTAAATAAGAAAAGCACAGCAGTGAACGACACTGAATGGTTTCTTTCACTTTTCCTGCTTATATTCTGAGTGTACAGCTAGTGCACTGGAGGTTACTCTTCTATCGCTCACTGTTCCATGTCAGCAGTGGTGAGCAGTACACACTCAACACCTCAGTGCTGAACAATGTGTATTTTTGATACACCAGAGACAGAGAATTCCATTTCAAAATACCTCCCTTCTGTATGGAAAAAAAAAAAAAAGGCATTGGAAGCCTTCAAAATCAAATGTGTATCATTTTAATAATCCAAATCCCACCCTTCATCCCATCCAAAATTCAGTAATTCTGTAACTTCCCATGCCACTATTTAATTGCTTTTTGTTTTGTTCTCTTTCCCACATCCTTTCATCACTAAGTATTGCTAAATAAAAATTCCGTTACATTTTCTCTCTATCTTCATTACTGTCAATATAAACTGCTTCTCCAAAGGTCCGCAGACAATTGTGTCAGCTTTTCAAAGGGCTTATTCCTCCCTGACTGTGCAATGAATTACTCCATAACCCCAGACTGTTCCTGGATGTTCAAGGTGCTAGGGACCGTACAAGAAGAGAAAACTGCTTGAGAATCAAAGATATAGAGATCTGGAGACATCTGAATGAAATCCTCCTTGCTTCTTAGAAGCATTTTTCCAGTCCACACATACCCATTTGGACTTATCTGGAAAGCCCTGGCATTGACTTTCACATCAGAACTGCCCCTCTTGCCCCAGTCACGTCCTTCTATCCCAGCTCTGTGACTAGGGTGAGATTTTCTTACCTCATTTCTGATGTTGTACCCTGGTTCCTGGGGTAGAAACTAAAGGTGTCATAAACGTTAATTTAATTTAATTAATTTTATTCTTTGGTTAAATTCCCCACATTTCCAATTCCTCCTCTCAAAGGACACACATTTTAGTTAAAGATCATCCTCTAACATAGGTATACCTCTCTTCACCAGCAGATCTGAGATTCAACCATATTTTTTGAGTCCAGCCTGACAGCTGAAGACTCCGCAGTCACCTGGCATGTCCCTTTTCTCTTAAAAAAAGGAAAAAACACGTAGTAAGCTTTTGTATTAATATAACCACATGGATAATCCATGAATATGGTCACAAGATCTGATACAGATGTCTACTATGTTGTGAAATAGAAGACTGTATTCCATTGTGTTCATTAGGACAGGCTCATTCTGAAGAGAACATCTGACATTGCAAGACAGTTGTCTCCAGCTC
This sequence comes from Baryphthengus martii, assembly GCA_013396935.1. Lineage (NCBI taxonomy): Eukaryota > Metazoa > Chordata > Aves > Coraciiformes > Momotidae > Baryphthengus > Baryphthengus martii. The sequence continues at coordinate 55,734 of VWZK01005614.1, read as the reverse complement.
TACATTATATGAACAAGAAATTTAAAGTGTCTAGGTCTCAATCACCATCAAGCCCTCTCCTTTAGCTGCACGACAGACTCACCATTTTTAATGAAACACAGTGGTAGATCTAGTTGTAAGATTTTAGTGATAGTTATAGACAGCCAATACAACTTCCAAGGGAAACTGTCACCTTATCCAACCATTATTTTGCAACAAGGGTGGAATCAGCCTCAATTGATATAAGCAAAAAAAATAAAATTATAGGGGAATAATATATGTTAAACATCAGCTTAAATGCAGGCCATCAGTTTGTGAACTGATGCAACTTTCTTATATAAACACATCCAGGATAAAAATACTGTGACTATAACTGATGGGAGCCGTTATTATAACCAATATTACAACTCATACCGCACATATGAGCAAGCTGAAGTGATGTTCAGAATGCTGTTTTATACGGAGGCATGTGTGAAAAACACTTGAAAAATAAATATATTAATATGAGACCCTTTTAGGCATGCAAATACCAATGGAAGCTATGAAACAAAAACATAAGGCTTTGTTTAATGTAAGCTATAAAAAAAAAATTCAATGATAGATGTTAGGTAGTCCATCCCAATAAACTGATTTCTTGTTTACTTCTGATGGATTCAACCAAGATTGGAAATGAGCTGGAATCTTTCCACTGCTTTATGTCCTTTTCTAGAAGTTAGTTTAAGAAAAAAAATATTAAAATACTGAAGCTAAAACAAAATGAATAGATATAATGGCTTTCCAACCGCAATGGAGTAGAAAATCTAAGTCATTGTAACTATATCCAAAACATTTTAAAAGTACAAGCAAGGAATGCATCTCTATCATCTGAGTTTAATACAAAATCATGTTCCTCTCCTGTCACACACAGAATTTGTTATAGATTTTATCTGCAATAAAAGCTATGTCAGTAGTGCCACATAATACATTTGTAAAGGTTAGAGATATTTTAACCCGCATCTGTGACCAGAATTTTAATGACGAGCGTATCCTCTGAAGCAGTACTAAGAGAGGAAAGCTCTTCTGTAGATATTAATGCAAATCAGTGTAGAACAATGCCTACACAACACTGCAATAGGGTCATTATGAATCATGTCCTTGAAATTACAAATATGTGACATAAGTAAAAATATATTATTACAAATTCTGTCAATCTCCCGTCCTTGTCAGGGGTTTCTGCTTTTGCAATCCAGAGAGATTAAACTATTTTATTGCTTAAACTGTCACGAAGACCTGCAAAACAGAACAGTAGAATTACTTTAATGACTTTCTTTTTGAAATACATATTCTTACAAACCATGCATAATGAACAGTGAATTCACAGATGTATTGTTTCTGTCCATTTGTATTTTGTTTTCAAAAAATTCATTTATTTCCACCTTGAACTTCTCTCATTAGGGGAAAAAAATAAGGAAGTATACACCCTATCAATAGCAGTTTTGTTCAAGTCCAAGCGTTTGAAGGATCAAGGTGTGTATTTGAAACTGGAAAGAGTTTAACACGGGAAATTAAAATTTTATATAGAAAGGTGGTAATTTCTCTTTAATTGGTCTCTCTATCAGTAAAACTTTTCTGTGGGACTACAATGTCGTGTTTAATTGTTCTTGATTCTTTCAGTTGTTTTGAGATGATTAATTTTTTTTTCAATATGCAGTTCAGCAATGCCTTCTTAGGAAAAAAAAACCACCACAGTTTAAATGAATGGGAGCTCTGCTGTATGGATTCCACTAAGAAAATGGAATGGATGATTTGAACTTATTTTATGTAGGTAGAGCAAGAGATGCAAGCAGGATTGTTTTCCCTGCTTGAAAAAAAGAAAATGTATCCACAATAAACTCTTGAGTTACAGGTCTCTAACAATAACTACTCATACTACTTAAGACTTATTTTGCCATCTGATCATTTCTTTTTTGGAACTGGAAGATTCATTTTGGGTAAATGATAATTTAATTAGTGGGTTCCATACACAGTTTCAACTTTTACCTTTTCCTCTTAAAACAACAAGTCTCTAGAAAGCATTGACAAGAGCCTTGTTTTGATTAACCTTTTATCTTCAAGCCTTAGATCAGTATCAGGACATATTTTTTTGCTCTTTTCATTCATAACCTATTTTAGAAAATACTATTGATGTCTGCAGCATTACTGAACCTCCTTGTTATATTTTGTAATTATCCATAAGATTTGTGTAGCATAAAGTGAAACTGTTTGCTTTTAAGGGACATCTGCTATAAATAAAATGGTACCATAAATTTTTCAAGACAGCCATCACCTAACTAGTCGTTACAGAGGCAAAAAGTCTTGGCTTCCCAGAGCAGGTTCCTTTTCGGCCTCTTGCCAGGGAGGTCAATAGCATTTACTTTTGTGCCCTCCCCCACTTTAATGAAATTAGCATGTAATGCTTTCGACGCCTGCACATATCAGCTTTCACTCTTTAGGGAAACATGTGAACATCATTAAGACATAGTTACCCGCTCTCTTTTAAAAACATATTTCCTTACCAAACTTTATGAAATTCAAACTCTGGGAGTTGACTCTGATACTTTCTTTGATAAAGTGGCATCTGCTAATGTGAACAGGGAGATCTCAACATGGACATAACATTTACTATAAAGGAGCCATCTCTGGAGCTCGATTATGTATTTATTTGCCTTATTCTTAGAAACATTGTTTAAATCTGTTCATCCTTTGCTTTGCAAAGTAAAAGAAATGAAAGGAATTTTTTATATTGTTGCTGCCACTTATTTTTAATATTAAAGGCTACACTGTGCCGTAAGGAAGGCCATGCATAGACCTTGTCTCCTGAGAAGATTCACAGCACAGCTGCAGAATAAGGTTGCTGTTGATCTCTTTTTAAAGCACAGTCTTCTCTGTAGTGGTTTGCTTTATAAGTTCGTTAAGAGACGAATGAATTAGGAGTGAGATGATGACTTGCTCACCTCAGAGAGGCAAGAATTATGTTCTCACATTCTTTGAAAAGTTCCTGGGCAGCATCTACTCAGGTCCTCTGTGTGCCTTTTCTTCATGAGGCTCTCAAATATCTGAACTGTGGTAGGCCTTGGCATTTTTATAGTGTATTTACCTTCTGGTATGTAAAGAGCAAAGGTGTTTTTCAAGGTGAGCAGGATATGAAGGCTCCTTCTCTGGCAAGATAACCTCAAATGGTTTTGCAGCTGGCTGAGACTGAAGTAAGTGCTTTTGATAAATGAGTCAAAATGACATGTTTAGGGATGAAATAAGGTGCTAGTCCCAGGTTTTTGAAACAGCAGCCATGGTAAGTGCTTGAAATGTAGCTTTTTCTACTAAATTTCTGTAGGGTGAGCTAGTTACACTTCTGAGTTGTTGCTTTTACTATGAAAATCCCTTATTGCTATTAGATAATGACATTAAAGTAGGTTAGAAGCTGTACCAGCAGCCCATGCTGTGAACAGTCATGAATCAATTCTCACCCCAAAATAAGTGCAACAGCATTTCGAGTGAAATTTGAGATTCTTTTGTAGGCATATGACCACTACAGAAAGGATAAGGACAACACCAACTATAGCAAATATACTGGAAGGTGATAACACAGGAATAATAGCGTTCCATGTGGGACTTTCTTGCTTTTGTCACTGGAGAGATACCTCACGGTAGCAATGAAAAGGCAACATATCTTTATTCTGTGTTACCTTTTTATTCTATAGTAACAGGTTTGTACAAAAGGAGTTGTAAAACTCCATTTTGCAGTTTTTTTGTATGGCACACAAAAAGATGCACGCGTAATAGTACCTCCCTAATGAGAGTTTACTCTTGAAGCATCTCTGATATCTATTCTGTGAGGTACAGCTGTCCAGGACACTTGGGGACAAATAGATACGATGAAATGAAGAGGATTTAATTAGGTTGCAACTTTATTTACTTATCTCATCTGGAACTACTGATAAAAGAGTGCAAATGCTAATACTTCATTTAATTATTTTTATTAGTTAAAGAGTATTATGAGTCCTCTGTTATTCCACAGCTGTTTCCTGAACGGAAGGAATTGGGAGACATGGAGAAATAGAAGAAATTGTAGAAAATCTGGGAATTCCCAAATGCTAGAACCACACTAAGAAGTCTTCTGTGCTATGCAAGATGTGGAGAGGCTGAAGGAGAAGAACAGCTGCTTACTTTCAATAGGCGATAAAATCCATTTTCAGCCTGTGAAAAACATGCATTTCCTATTGTGCATCAGGTCCCAGATTCTCTATATGATTTGTTTTACTTTTTATTCTTCTTCAGAGGAAATTTTCTTCAGATTTATCTCATTCTTTTAGTAATAAGATGCTTTCCAATGAAATACTCTCATTTAATGCCTTTTTGTTCGAATATATGATTTTCAGCATTTTCTTTTCAGCTTGAACTATAGACAAAACTGAAAAAGCGCTTTATGTATTAAACCAGTTTTGAGACATTGGCAAATTCTTAATTGTACAAATTTATGACCTTATCTTGGAAGAACCGATTACTTACTCTTATAGTCAATGTTCAATTTATTCACATACTTGTATGCATTTTTCCTAGAATACAGGACTTATAAATAGATCTTCATGAAGCAGTTTCTAAACAAGCCTACATAAAGCATAAGAGTTACAATAAAAGTTTTAGATGGATCCCTTTTAGAAAACTAATTAGATCTTATGATTGTCATCTAATGTAGCTTATATTTGTGAGCCATTTATTAGGGGAAAAAAAGTAAAAATGAAGTCAATGGAAAAGCAATTTTTAACTAGATGCTGCAGGTAATCTTGTTTCTGTCCTGTCCTATATATAAAATACTAGAAAATATTTTTTACATACAAAGTAGAATGAACTTAATCTCATCATTAAGGTTTTTTTTCCCTCACATTTTAAAGCATAGGTGCTTTAGGATCAGCCTGCGGCAGGTACAGCCTCCCCCTCAGCCAAAGCAGGCAGAGCACACAGGAAATGCTGAGCAGTTTGGCGCCTCGGCCTTTCAGCTGCACCTCCCGGTGCTTCACTGGCGCCTCAGGGCCTGGAGCCCTCAGCAAACATGCTCAGGACTTGGGCCCGTCCGGGCTCTTCCGTGTTTGTGCGGGCTAGTCCCTCAGCCGGTGAGAAGGAGCACTGCGCCCCCTCGGCTGGAGTATAAATGGGGCCCTGTCCGAGAGCCAGAGGAGCTGGTTCTTGGCAGAACTAGCAGAGCACCGGGCCCGGCAGTCGGGCCCTCCCATTGGACACGCCGCCCAAGGATCGAAGGAGTCTCCGTGGATGCAGTGAGCCTGCTCTCTGCCCCCTCCCCCTCTTTGGGTGAGTGATATCTTTGGCACTCTGGTGTGGGAAATTTCCCCTTTTAGCGGTGAGAGTTTGCCCATTTTGGTTTGTCGTTCTTTAAAGTTAGGAATTAGTTGTGTAGTAATTAATTCCAAACAGACATCTGAACCCGTGTTTAGTCAAAAGGAGTGCTGGGCAACCCTGGTTGCAATAAACCCCATTTTTGGAGAGCGGCTGCTGTTTGTTTTGTGGGGGCCTCCGTGACACTGCCAAACCATATCTTGTTCATAGGAGACTTGCCTCCCTTTGAGGTGTTAACCTAATAACCCATTCAATGAATGGCTATGACATAAAAATAAAGCATTTCTTTCAGCTACTTATGTATTTCACAGACTCATGTTTAAAAATATTATTATATTTTTACTAGTTATATTGTGATTTTATGATAATAAATGTGTTGTTTTCTTTAACTGATTTTCTATTATAACACTCTCAAAATTTGCATATTGGAACTGCATGAGTATCTTCAAGAGAACATAAAAAAATTCTGTATCTAATTACTTGAATTTCAAAGAGAATTGAGCATTGATCATGAACATCAGCCTTATAACATGCTGTTCCACTTTTATGCCTCTCTGTCTTTTCTTGCAACAATGGGAGATAGTCTTAGAAGGAGAGACCACTAGGAGAGACCATTGCTCCTATAGGGTTCTTCTTTGGAGGACAGATTACACCCTAGGCACTGTGTTGCTTGTGCAGGCTGCAGCTGTGGTACAGATTGTGAGGACAACTTCAAGACTTAGCTCATAAGCATGGACACGAGGAGGTAGATGATGAAACACCTTATATAATTATGTGGTGAATACAGCTGATTGACTGGTTATTTGTACGTTACATATGCATTGACAATTGCTCACCCACAGTTCGAGTTCAGCTTCAGATGAATTGTATAGCCTGGCCAATGTTAACCCAAATAAAACTTCTGTACTAATTAATTTCATGTAACCTGTGCTCAACGTACTTCAAAAGTGTTTACAATTTTTTATTTATTTTTTAATGTATTAGTACTTAACTATTTTTCTCCCTCATCTGTAATACATTTCTAATTATAGCAGTTAAAGATGAAGAAACTATTAAAAATATGGAAAATTGCATCCAACTAAACTTTACTTAAATCTAAGTCACAAACTTAGGCCAATAATAGAAAGGTTTGGAGTTCTTTTTTCTCTATGGAATAAGGAAAAAAAAGTTATTTTCAGCTCCAGAGTGATATACAATATTCTGCTCTGGCTCAATGGTTTATTTATATACAACCTTAAGCCTGTAGCTGGTCAAGAACTCAAACTACTTATTCCAAGTAATTTTTTGCTTGCCAGTTTAATTTCTTTGTTACAAAGTATATGTCCTTCTAAAAGAGTGGTCCCTGGCTGATAAACAGAACATGGAGTGTATGAAATATAACAAATACCCTGACTGAAAAAAACCTAAACATATGAGCTGGCAACTCTATACATAATTATTCAGCTTGAAAATCATGTTTTTAATAAAACAGGGTGTTTTGTTGATCCCTGCAGTAGGAACATTGTAATAATTCATGCACAAGCTGACTAGGGAGAGACTGCCAGAGTTCAGGACAAATAGTAACGTGGAAAGTCCCAGCAGCGAGGAAGATGGAGGGTTAGTACATGAAGCAAAAACTTTGGGAGATCAAAAGCACATTGTTTAGAAAAAGGTCCAAGAAGGCTGAGGTATATGCAGATGTCCCTCCTGCATGCAGCTACAACTACGGCCTTGCAGCTGCAGCTCAGGTAATGAGACAGACCTTGTTATTGCTCCTTTAATTTCAGCCAAAGGTAACTGAGCTCATAGAGTTTTTACCTAAGTTTTCAGAAGCTGAAGCTTTGGCTGAAAGTGGATGAAGTGAACTGCTTACGTATCCCTTGTTTTAGGGGAAGGAGAGTGAGCTTCCAGCTGGCTGAAAACACAGTCTGGGGGCTGGAGGCTTTGATGTTGCAACCAGTTGCTAAGTGAAAAACTATTTCCCTCACACACTGAAAATGAGACTTGGGTAAGGTTGAAGGATCAGTAATGCTTAAACCCCCTTCTGATCTGTGGCCTTAAATGCCAAAAAAAACCCAAAAAACTTCCTTCTTGATTTTGGGTTGTTTTTTTTATTCCTTATCTAGAATGTAATTAGGTATATACAGACAAGCATTATGCACATGCTTTGGACAGGTATGTTAAAGGGGAAATCTCTATAAGCACTGTCAGAAAACAAAGGCTAGGTGAGGAAGCACTTAAGATCCTAAGCAGTGTTCATTTCCACACATCATGAGGTTGACAAACCATAACCACCACAATAAGTGAGTTACCACATTTTCGGGAATTAATATACATCTCCTATCTTGCCATGACTATGTCATAACAAATAGTGCAAACAGTAAATAAAGCAACACTAACTTCACCAGCAAGAAAAATAAAAGAACATGGCTTTTAGTTTTAGCAGGGCACTCAACTATGAAAAGAGGAAGTGTTCTAGGTTCTACTCCCAACATTTTACTTCAGAAGTTTTTCTTGTCAGTAATTGTTTAATTTGATGCTTATTCAACAAGTCCTCCAGCACCTTCTTAAAAAGTCATACACTGTTCTTTCAAGGAATACAAATAAATGCTTATGCCTAGGAGTTGTTTCCCTCTTACCTTGAATTTGAAGGGTTGGATTACAGATTTCTTGACTAAGTATTTCCTAGGGTATTCCTCATCCATATACTGGGGACCTGATGAATGTTTCCTGTGACATTTCTTCTGGTGAACTAGAAGGACCTTCTGATCTGAAACAATGCTGTGTGACTGTATTTGTGTCATGCCAAGCCTGAGCTTATTAGACACATTTCACAGTTACTCCTACTTATTCATAGATATTTTGCTAAAAAAAACCCCCAAACCCATGAAATGGGCTTTTTGGCTAGACATGGCTGGGGAAGGCCAAATGTTTTCTCAATGTATGTAGTGTAAGATTACTCCTGTTGGCTTACCTCAAGGTAGTGCTCTTGATTTGATATCCGACTAATTCCACCCCAATTGAACACTTAAATATTGTTCTGAGATCTTAGTTTTCATGCCAGACCCATGGCTGTTAAAATTTTAAGTCTCTAGACCTTACAGAGGCAACAAATCTTTGCAGAATATGACCTTTTGTCTACTCGAGTCCAAGTTTCAAAATGAAATAATAGTTTTTTTCCCCACTTCACTGAGGTAGGTATTAAAGTCCTCCATTAATGAATGAAATTTTGGCTCTGTCAGAGGCGATGTCAAAACTCACATAGTCTCCAATATGGCTGGATTTTACTTTGCATTTAGGATGCCCTCATTGTTGCCCTGTGCAAACTGTGACAAACCCTGATTGTTCTGCATGTGCTGTAAAATATAACCTTGTGCACTTATTTGATGACTCCCTCTGTGTTGCTTAATTTTGCCCATTTCCTACCCCATATACAGACGTTTAATGTGTCTATAATTTTCTTGATGATTTTCATCCCTTGTTTTAATATTGCAACCACATTTGCTGGCGTCTTGCCTGGTCTCTTGGACTCATCTCACTGTGTGTTCATTTGTTATTCAGCTGTTTTACTATCCTCTATGATTTTGTTTCATATCCCTTCCTAGATTCTTTAAAACTTTGCCCTTCACCTCCCCCTTCCTTTGGCAGAACTAAACACCAAAAACTTCTTGGATTAATGTGATTAGCATTTCCAGCTGTAGTATGTCTCATTTGAAAGTTGGTTTTGTTTTTTTTTCATGTGCAACATCTTTATCTACTCTGAAGCATAATATAGTTTCAATTTATATAATGCTTTTAACATCAAGCAGTTAGTTCAAAGTCCTTTGTAAGATGGGGAAAGAGGAAGCTTAACCTGAATAGTCAGTGCAAATAGAAAAGTTTTCAGGCTAGATTTAAATTGAGATAGTGTAATGGCGTTCTGTGTATTATCATGTTTCTTTCTTTACTGCCAGTGCTCCCTACTTGCTTATTTTCTATTAAATATCATACTAAGTGATCTGATCTTTCCATTCTTCTGCATCTTTTTTGTTGCTAATTGCTGTACATGAGGGAAGTTTTTTTTTTTTTCTTGCAGGCTTTCACACATACATTTTTGAGTCTTTTATTATGACTTCACTGTTGTTTTTAGCCATGGGCCAAAATGAAACTTCATCAGATGGTTGCCTGGACTCTCAAGTTTAGTGTCACATATAAGTCTCCAGGGCAGTTTTATTCTCTGACAGAAATTCAGACACTATTCACTCCCAGGAATGTTAATTTACCACAAATTGTACCTCATTTCTTGAAAGTGATTTGCCAGTCCCTGGAAAATTAGACGAGAACTAAGACACAACCAGGATTTGTGGTTCTAGTTTGAAGCTGCTAGAATAATGCAAACTGAGTCTGATTTGTCTAATATCATGATGAGAGACATTATCATTATTAAAGCTTGAGAAGGACAAGAGGTTGAAGAAAACACTTTGATTCCGTAACCCAGAGACTTTCATAAACATGCTGTGGCATTGTAAGATTTTTCTCCTCTTAGATTATCTCTCTGTAATGTAACATTATTGTACTGAAACTCAGTGACTAATTTCCCATGGTATTGCTTCATTCTACTATAAGGAGTCCTCCTTTCTGTCATTCCTAGATCAGGATTATGCAAAAAGACTAATGAATACTCAGGGATTAATCATTTTCAAATCAAACTGTGGATCACCCACCATTTGTCATTCTCGAGGGATTCAAGAGGCAACTCTACCCAGAGTAAAGTGCAAATTAAAAAAAATTATCTGATGGTAACAACACTAGGTTATTATTTCTTTTTAAAAAAATTAACCTCCAAGTTCCCAGCCACTAATTTGCTTTTGATAAGATATTCCAGTGGACTTCTGGCTACAATGACCAATACACATGGACTGAGGAACAGGGAAGTCAGTGACAGCTGTGCCATGCCTCGTCCTGTCTTTAGGAACTACTTACCAGTCTTCTAACCTAAAGAAGGTCATCATAGTAATGGTGAGATTGATAAAAGAAAAGATAGTTAAAATAAAGCCCAAGACATTTATTCTACTGCTGCTACATGGGTTGTTATTCTTTCTCAGAAAGCATGTTGCATCTCCCCAGAACCTATTTAGAGGTATCTGCTTGTACCAGATTTGCAATTAGTCATTCAAAGGGAAGAGTTTACTTGCTACCTCAGTGTAAACTTTGGAGGTATAGAATGGAAGATACTTGCTTTAGCGTGCATCACAAAATTATGTTAAACCTTTACTACTTGGTTCCATTTGTCTGTGAGTGAACTAAGTTACTGCAATCACCTAGCTTTGCTTTTATATCAAACTTTGCAATGAATGGAAAGCGTTACTAGATTCTGTTTCTCTTAAAATCATTCCTGAAAAGTTCTATGGCTACCTATCTCCTCAGTGTATCATTGGAAGACAGAGGACAGAAATACTGATGGAAAGTAAATACAGTGTGAGGCACTTGTTGAATCACTCATCTTTCTCTTAGTATCATTAAATCAACACACATTTTCAAGAGCTCTATAAGCCACAGCTTCACTCACTTTCTCTTTAGTGGTCTGTCTCACTAGGGCAGGCTGCATGTCAAGCTGTTTTACATAGAGTACTTCATGGTTTTTAACTCTGTTTCCAACATAAATTCCCCTCTTTTGGCATAATACTTGTAGTTCTTTCCAATCAAGTAATACTGGATTTCAGGATTTTTAAGTGTTGTGCCTATACAGTTCTCTTCTTTACTGAGCGTGATCTGATTCTCCCATCAAAGAGACTGGCTTATTCCACTCTTCATCAACGAAAATGTTCTTCTCAGCTCTTCTTTTACTTTTCATAGCGTTGGCTCACACTCTTCTTCCCACTGCCAGCACTATTGGCCTACTTTGTTATGCTCTGACAGAGCCATCCTACCCCACTTGGCTGCAGTTGGCCTGTTCCACTCAGTGCAGATTAAGCTCTCTAACTCTGCTCTTTTTTTGCTCTGATACCGTCATTCTCCTGTAATCCTCTGTGCTTTTCTATAATCAGTCTACTCATCATTTGTAGAAAGCTGTCTTGATAATCAGATTCTCTCCATATGGAATTTAATCCAGGTATTTGCTAATGACCACCAAGTTTGGTTAGCAGCTTTTTCCTGGCATGTTTTTCATAGGAAACCTAGACTGTGTCTGTCATATGGTCTGTAAAAAATATGCACTTCCACATTAATGTAAAATGATCTATGTAAGAGCATGCTAGTACTAAGCTGTGAACAGTCCTTGTACCAGAAGCTACAAGGACAGACATGGACCCATGTAAATTCTAGTTAAAGGCTTATTATTGGAGAAGCACATATTACAGAGGCATAAAGGGATCCCGTTGGTGGTGTTAATAACCACCTGACTAAATCTTTCATGGAGTGCATAAATATCAGTGCATCTGCGCTGGGAGCTGTGAGAACTTTCCAAAGTGTGTATAAAGTTAGGTTAAGAACAAGTCTAATCCCACAGTGTTTACAAGCTGCTAATTATTTGGCCCCTGATTTGTACAAAATATGAAATAGTTAAGTATCCTTTTGTTTGTTGCTATTAGCATGTCCTAGCCACAACTGTTCTAGCCATTTCTGACAAACAATATATTAACTCTTCTGCTTATTTGCTGTAATCAGTGGTGAAAATGTGTTGGTTTGTTCTTTTTGTTGTTCCCCCCCCCACTAGTTACAATAATCCAGAAAAAAAGTACCCAAGAAGTAAAGAAGTGAGAAAGTACGATTAAGTCATGAAAGTTGTATTTGAAAATTTTGGCCCATAATAATTTGTCTATGTATTCATGCTGTCCTAGTTATTAATTCACTTATTCTGCATTATCAAAAAGTATAAATTCATTACTGTGGACATCTAGTTTTACTGAAACATCACCAGTTTTAACCAGCATGCTTCTATGAGTCAGAGGATAAAAAACATTTGGCTTCATAAATCTTTTACTGCTGAATGATTGCTGAAAAAAAGAAAGGGTCTATAAAGCCTCGAATACCTTCTCGTTAAATGATGCAAAAAACTGGATAAAAAAAAACCTGATAATTTTTAGATCAGTGAAAAAAACTATTAATTTGTCTCCTTTATGAAGTCTCTTGTGTGAAATATGGAACAGTTTAGTCTATAAAATATATGCTTACCAACAGGAGACTCAATCAACAGCTTTAAACAAGATACTTATGAATGAAAACAAGCCAATGTTATAGATAAGCAATTCAGAAAATGTATTTATTTATATGTTTATTCTCTTGCTCGTTCCCATTTAAAATTGACTATTGCAACGTTATACGTAGGTAATTTCTTCTGCTGGAAACTAAAATATTTAGTTCCAGCACCTTTTCTCAATGGACTGGCAAGACCCTATTTAAAATTTGTGTATATGGTGTGCTGCACATCTTAAAACCATAAAGACCATGTCAGGGCCTCTAAGGCATAATAAAATATTAATTTGATGGCAAAAATTAAGTGGCTTAAAGAAAGAAGCTGTTTATCCCATGAGTGGCTTTTAAGACATTGATGTCTAGTTTTGAATGCATCTGTTCTTAGCCAAACTAACCACACGCAATGAGACCTAAATAACTATCTGACTTCAATCAAGCAGCTCACTTGTGGAAAACCACCAATTTTCTCTCTGTCACATCCTCAGCATGAGAAAGGACATTTCTTCTTTCTGGACTCTTGATTTTGGTGACACTGTAAAAAGGCCTGCTTCATCCTTATGAACTTGCAGAAAAGGCATGTCTTTAAAGAGAAGACACTCTTTACACATAAAGAAATACATGGAAAGAAGCATCTTTTGTGTGACATCCTAATTCACTGAGAAAACAGAAATACCTAACTGACCATCAACAGAGAAACAAATAAATTAATCATATGCTTGTTAAAATAAATGAATGGTTCCATTGCTTCAAGAGAATTAATTCAATTTACAGTGTCTAAGGATCCGTACTATAGTTTAGTAGTGGTATGTACTGTGTCACCAGATTTAAATGAGAAATCTGAGGATGTACTTCTCTTTCAATGACTAGTCATAGTAGTATGGTCAAAATACCGATTTAACCAAGGCAAACTGCACTATAAACTGGTTTGCAATTAGCAAAGGCTACTGACTATGATTTCTAATAAAATTTAAAAGTAATCACAAAATGTGATATTAATTGATTTCTTTTTAGCATGAAACAAAAATTTAAAGGAAAAATAAGACTACTTCGAGATCTATTTTTATAGTGATTACAGGCAGTAATGGCAACTTCTCATTTTGTTCTTTTGATTAATAACATTCAGAGAAAATACAAACTCTGAAAAGGAGTTTTTTCCAAAATGTCTTTTGAATAGGGTATAGTCAAGAACCTTGACTATCTTCTTCCTCCTTCTGTTGACGTATTCTTGAAAGCAAAGCAAAATGCCATATATATCCTAAGGAAGTAGATGTTAAGATTTTAAGCAGCATGATGTGAAAGCATTGATGAAAGGGCTGAAGGTGGGAGAAGATCCAGTAAAGCAGGGAGAGGCTGTGGCAGCGCAGAGGTGAGCAGAAAAGGGCCTGTTTCACAGCTCCGAGAGGTACAAAGAGCAGGAGTCACCGAACTTAACCCACAACTATAATTCTTTTGAGATGTTCTGGTGAAATCATTCTTCTTATCCCTTAAAGTTAATGATCAGAAGCACAAAATGAAACTGTGACCTGTGGTCCTTGAGGAAAATAAAAGGAAAAAAGGATGAACTTTTTCGTTGTGCAAACCCCAGGATTCTTTCAAGCGCAGAACAGCTGGATGCATTTTTTGCTGACTCATGGCGCTGTTATGTGTGTTTTAGGAGACTTCATCATTCTTGCAGTTAGTATTACAATTATTTTTAGAGAGACGTTTAGCCTGTTCATGCAGATGTTACATACAGTTGGTTATTCATATACGCCAATTATTTCAGCAGAAATGAGGAGAAAAGTAGACAGACTTGTATGTTTTGTTTGGCTTTTATGTTTTAGATGCTTTGCTTTGGTGCTATGTGTCTGGTATTCACTTTGTCACTTAATTATACTAGGTCTTGTTTGGTTTAGAAAATCAGGTTTATTGTCTTTTTCAGGAAAGGTATGACAAGTACTATTTTAATCTTTCCAAGCATTTGCTATATTAAGGATTCCTATCACGTATCAGTTTGGGATGGGGAAGTTACAGTTTTGAGTTACTACGTCTGGAGTTTTGTCCACTCACAGGTAGATGTGACTGCCAACAGCAGAAGGGGGAGAAGAGTTTGGAATTGGATCTCAATTAAGGTTATACAGTATCAACGATGTCAGGCTCAAGGGAGGCGTTTGGCAGTCTCTATCTGCTATGAAAACCACCGAACGCCTTCACCTGACAGCTTTTCAAAATAGCTACACTTGGCACCACTTCTTTGGGCACAATATGTCCTGGATAATTTATTTAGTTTATATATTCAGCTGTGTACTAATTAACTCTTTGTCTTTTGGAGTTCTGATTTCCTGTTTAATGCATTTAACATTGTGCCGTTGCCATCCAAGGGGAAAAACTCTTTTGTCATGTACTTGGGTTGAATTCAGATGGCTTCAGTGGACGTATACTGCCTTTAGAGAGAAGAATTCGATCCTCTCAGTGGAATTAACAAACAGCTATAATTACCTCCATTAAAAAAAAAAAAAGGCAAACACATTTTACCTTTCTTTCTTACCATTTGTGTTTTACGTGCCAAAGGACGCTTAGCAGAGGACATCACAAAGCTTTTCAAGGAGGCTCATTCAAGCCAGGAAAGTCAACAGCAAGACAAAAATCTAGAGTTTAAATTGAGCCCCAAATAAAATGCTCAAGGTGCAGTGACTTTCAAAATTTTAATATTTAATCTGGAGCAATGAGATTATGAAGCTTCTTACAGAAGGGCCAGTGTGAAGGAAACTATTGCTAAGGCTTGCCTTATTTCACAGGCCTCATGCTTATTAAATTAGGAGTTGATGTTTGCAGGAATTTTCAGTTTAGGGATGTGGAAAATCTTGTCACTGCTAGCAGCTAGTATTTAGAAGCAATTTGTAGCAAGTTAAATAGAGCAGCCCTCGGGATACTAAAAAGCAGGTTGAGAAAGGCATAAGAGAAGCTACCTGTGCATTCCAAAGAAAGGAACTGATATCTATTAAACTTCCCCTGCTTACAATCAAGTTGTATATTTCTCCTATATTTTATTTTCTTTTGCATTTATAAAGATGGGTATGAAGTCTTCCTTTTTCACAGTGTTTTTTGAAGAGAGAGATCCCACTTAACCTGCATTGAATGTGAGATTTAGTGTTTGTGGTGTGTGAATGTGTGCTTGTGTGTATATTTACCTTTTGGTACTAGAGTATTTCATTTCACACTGGTAAGGTTAAGAAATGCTGAAAGTTTTGGGGTGCTTTAGGATCTTTACATGTGCTTTGTGGCTACCTGGGTTTTGTAGCAAAAGGCATTTGTCTGCTCTTTCTTTAGACAAATCTGGACAATTTAATTTGCAGTTTTTATGATTCACTGTATAGCATACATTAAACAAAGTATTAACTGCAAGTGCATTCTATTGAGCTCATTATTTCCAGAATGTTTTTACATTTTTAGTAGATCACATAGGAAACATAAGACATGCGATTAACATCTGTGTCAGACCACATAACAAGGTATTTCATTGAGATACATAGTAGAGTCTTCTCTGCTTAGCGTTACATTAAAGTTTTCTGGACCACATGTTGACATTTTGTCTTACAAAACTGTTTTCAATTCAGAGACAAGAAATTAAACCTGAGTGTTCTGAAATTCACTTACAAATTTACTACTTTGGTTTTCCATTATAAATTTGTCATTCTAAAGAGAACATTTTGAAATAAAACTGTTAAAATTAAAATGCTGCAACATTGTCAGAACTGTATTTTAGGGTTTTTTTTGGAAAGCGAATTCTGATAAAATTAGAACTGACCTTGTAATGTGTTGACAGAGCTGACTATTCCAGAGGAATATGATTCCAGCTAAATTTCTCTGATCAGGGCTATGAATAATTAATGGTATTTTTTGAAGTTTCCATTACCAAAGTATATGAACAGCTAAGAATTTAGAAGCCAGAAAAAGAGATACAGTATACACATTTCATCATTCAACATGTGGAACAAGGAATCTGATGCTATTTGTTGGCTGACAAACTCAGTTCTCAGATTTTGGGAAAGTCAGAACTTTGTGGCAGGATTAGGTTGATATACCTGACTGTGGAGTGATGAGCTTTGACTGACGCAGGATGAGTCTGGATGGTGTTCCCATGCACAGCAAAGGAAAAGCAATTAAAATTTCTCTGCTCTTAGAGAATGGAGAGGAGAGAGAGGATAGCGGAGGAGAAGAAAATACATAGACATAGCATATGTTACGTGTTTAAAAGAAACTGCTTATTGAAGTGCATGAAAGAGCCATTAGTTGTTTTGTGAGGTTTTTTTATTTAAAATTCACTCGTGGGGTTGAGCGACGTTGTAGCAGCCAAAGCACTAGAATGGAGGTCAGGCCTGTGTTGTCATTGCTAAATGCTCGGTAGCCCCAACTGCACAAGAGACCACAGACAGAAGCTTCTCGCCGACCCAGCAGTCTGGCTCGGAAGCAAAAACGTTTCCTAGACATTTACAGTCTGGCACTTCCTACTTGTGTGTACCAGTCTTCTCAATATCCAGGCTCCCTGCAAACCATTTTTCACTTTGGGATTCACAGTAAGCATATTGAAAGGAATGGAAAAACTCTCATTGATCTTAGGGGCCTTCCAGACAGACCTTCTGTGAGTGCAAATGCTCCAAACACCAAGTTAGAGATGTTAATGTGAGTTTGTCATACAGTGAGGTTGTTACAGAATTGTATGTAAACAGTGTTTTAAAGTGTGGAGCGATAACCATTTAGTGAATGAGATGAAATGGGAACATGTAAGTCACAATAACATATTTTAGTAATTTGTTGATATGAAAGCAAACAAATTGCTATGAGTTTTAGCAATTACCATCAATTTACTAGCAATTATTAGCAATTTCTTTCCATATTGGATTGAGGGATTCAGTCTATTCTGTTTATTTACTTATTCACTGTTCTTTTGTTTTTATTTTATACCTCTGGGGTAATTAGTGGAGACACAGATGACAGAGAACTAAAACGCCCACTGACCTTAACGGCTCTGAGGAGTACACAGCCAAAGGGAAGATTTGGAACAAGTAGGAGTCATGTATTGACCCATGAAGAGGGACAGGCTGGATGATTTCGGGATCTTTTGGTATCCTACAAGGAGAAATCCAACTGACCATGATGGCCAAGTTACTTTTTTTTTTTTACATTAATTGCACTTTGCCAAATCCTTATATCAAGGAAAAAAAACCCAACCCCAAATAGTGAAGCTCCAGTTATCAGAGGTTTCAAATCCCCAGGGGTATGTGTATAATAGGGAGTCTGCCCTATGTAACAGACACCTCAATCACTCTTGAACTTCTACCATCCTAAAGCAAACACAAGCCTAAACCAGAGTCATGTGTATACATAAAAGGCTAAACAGATTAGCTTGCTCAGAGACAGTGAACCGAACAACAAACAAACAGAAATTAGGATAAAGGAGATCAATACACAGCAACACAAGGGGAAGAGTTAGCATCTAAATCTCAGATTGCTGACAACTAGCAGATTCATTGCTCTTTCAAAGGTGAAATAGCTGGTTCAGCACCTGGAATGAGAACATAAGCAAGAATGGCATTTACGCTTTTGCAGCTTACAAAGCCATCCTATGAGAATGGATTATTGCATACTGATGAAAACAAACAAACCAAGCTCCAGGATTGCTGCTAACTACTTTTCAAAGAAAATTTAGACTATGAAATTTGCAAATATAACAGGTCCCACATCGCAGCACCAAACACAGTATACAAACACTAAACCTGGTGGCGTGTTTAGATAGTCGTGATCAACCTGCTGTCATGGTCTCAAAGAGAATTTTCTGGAGGATAATAGAAATGTGCATACATGAGAGACAATCAAATATATCAACGTTTTTCAAGTAACAGATACTGCCTTATGCATTTCCCCTTGAGCCTTAAAAAAATATAAAAAATTACCAGGTCCGACACTGCAGCTGTTTTCCTGAACAGTCCTGCTGGCATTAACTTCTAAAACTTTAATTTTCCAGGCAAATACCGAGCATACCTGAGATCCCTTATTATGGACTTGATTATTCATGCCTGATTGACATGGTAACCATGACATCTTTGATGTAATAAGGAATTCAACTTTTTTTTTCTTTTTTTTTAAAAAAAAAGAAGGACATTCTCATTTACAACTATACAGATTGATGCAGTGTGATAATAAAGAGGATACATGATGAAACCTGACAGGACGTTGAGCTTATTGCACAAGTGTGGACAGTTGGAAAGGCAAGAAATAATACAGTTGTCACCGGATATCATATAAACAAAAGCACTGTTGTTAATCAGCAAAACTCTTCAGCTGCATAATCCCAGAGTATTAACGATAAATGTAAAAACTATAAACCTCCAGCTTTGCTGGGTGCATAAAAAACATGACTGTACAGCAGCCTGTTTTGGTCAAGAAATTATTTCAATGTTTGAAATCAGGACATAAACCTATAGAATAAATACTTATATAATGCTTTACATTATTTTTGTTCTTTAATGTTGCTCTTTATTTTCTAGAATACTCAATTTCTGCTGAAACGACAATGAATTTTAATGTCATGTAAAAGGTACAGAATAGACATTGAATCTATATGAGAAATGGCTTAGTAGTAAGTGTTGTACTTGTTTTTTCCACAGACACTCTATTACAGATGAAATATTAAATCTGCAACAGCTCTTAAAAAAAGAAAAACCTAAACATTTCTTGAAGTATATGATCTCAAAGAGTAACTTATCTTTGAAGAATTGCATTTTCATTCTGGAAATGCTTGCTTCAATCTCACTATTTATAAGAATAATTTATTTTTCAGTAATACCTAGCCGTGTGCTTCTCTGATATCAAGTGTACAAACAGTCTGGCACAAGAATGATAGTGAGATGGTCTTTAATATAATGTCAGTGTGCTAGTCACAGCTATTTTTCTATAATAATAATCAGCTTACATTATTTCTATACACATAGGAAGATATTTTTCACTTTTTCACAATAATAGGAAAATCCATATTTGACTTTCTGTTCTGAGTTAAGATATGGATGTAAGAGAGGTGCTTAAAAAGCAGGTTTGTATCAGTCAGACTTTTTTTTCCTTCAACAATTATCCAGTAGAGAACAATATACAATGGGTAACAGTATCTTCTGTACAGTTTATCCCAACATAAAGGATTTTTTCAGTCTTAGTTAGGTCCCTTGCATTTCATATTTTTTCTACATACTTCTTCATGACTAATTGGGGGTAACATAAGCTTGCACTCTCTTGGGTATTACTCACTGTCAACTTTCTCTCCTGAATAAACTGATCTCATGAAAAGTTACTTACATAGCACATAGCAGGAGAAATGGAGGAGAAGCAATCACTGTCCAAAGAGAGGTGGAAAGAGGAGGCTGAATGAAAAATAGATAGATATGAATCACACATGCCAGATGCTGAAGTAAAGCCTGTTTATCCCTAATAAGTTGGTGCAGTTACGGAGAAGTTTATCCGTGTGAATATAGGATTCTCGTAGTATTGCCAAGGTCAGTGATAACAGAGGGTGCTCAGCTCAGTAAATGCTGGTTGTGCAAGTTAAAGTTGCCTAGGGACTGCTTTAACCTATGCACCCAATTTTTTTCCAAGCCTAAAAAACATTTCAGAAATGAAAATATACGTAACATGCCTATGAGGGCCATGTGTTCTTTGTTTCCTACTTTCCTAAGTAAGCCCTTGTTTCTCTCTATTTTATGTTTGCTTTATGCCCTAGGTTCTTGAAGATGGATGTCTAATTGTGGTTTGAATGACAGATTGGGGTAGTGCCTTTCATTCACATCACACAAGCCTCCAGGATCCACAGGGTGCAAGCAAGGGCAGAATAGAGCGCTTAGCTTTTAATGGACGGTTAAGAAGTAATGAAAGGAGAATCAGCTTATCTCGGGCTGCCCTGTGGGCTACATTGTTTTCAAATAGCTTTTAGCTGGGACTTTCTTTCTAAGGTTATGTATTTTTGAAGTGATTACTTCAAAAAACATGACTATTTCACATACACCCCTTAGATGCTACAGCTGTAGTCACAATTCTAAATTGTGTTAAAAACAGTTTTCACTGTACTGATGATGCCAAAACATGCTACTGCGCTTAGTTTATGGTGAAAAGCATCATATTCCTTCTTTCAGCAAAGAAAGCGGTTCAGAACTGATCCGCTAATGCACTGCATGTGTCTAGCTTCCGGATAAACAGGCTGAGTACAGCAGATGTGGGGATTTACAGTGTACCTTGGGACTTGCAGGCCACCCTGAAGAGGTTATCCACTGCTCCTTTAAGGACATCAGCTGTCCAAGACTTTAGATTTCTAGATTTGTTATAAGGTGCATAAAATGGTTCCTCTTTCTCTCTCGAAGTATCACTTCAGTTATATTAATGCAACACTGACAAATGAAATTATTTTACTGGACAAAGTGATTCGTGTCAATCTGAAATTATCCAGCTATTAAACTGAAAGCGGACTTGAATTTAAAGCGTTTCTGGTTTAGAAGTATGGTGTGCTGAGTTAGAAAGCTGGTATTAGGAAAGATCGTTTCCATAAAGTAAATCAGAGTTTTCAGACAGACCCAGAACATTATTATAGTCAATGGAAAGTCTGCTATAAAAACTAGAGAGCTTTCCCTCACAGTTTCTGTGAAGGAGATTACACTTACCTTTGCCCTCATTAAGGAGGCAGGTTGGTTGCCTTCTGGACATTATAAACCTTTGAGACTTGTGGGTAGTTTCCGAGTAAATTCTTTGGAGTTTTCAAAGAGTGAAGGGAGACAGGGTGCTCATATTACACCTGCCCCTCACCTCCTTTGGGAAGAGAGAGCCTTAGGGTGCAGAGATGCTTGGTTTTGCAAAGGAGGGATGTCTGCAAGTGTGTCTCCCTGTGTCCTTAAGAGTTTGTCTGCACATGGACTTCTTAACAACCATATGGGATGTTTGATATAGTGTGTATAGTAAATATTTACCAAGAGCTTGTTTTCTCCTAACCATATGGAGTTTCCAAAATAGTAATGAAAAAAATTCTGAATAAAATAAGAAATATAAAAATGTTTATGCAACAGAACTGAAGAACTTCTTTATTTTTGGTTTTCACATTCCGTTAAGTATGATATCCGTTCTCATCTTGCTTATTTTCTTGTCCAGCTTACATTTTGACTTCCAGGGTTGTTTACTGCACAGAGAAATAAAGGAAAAACCATGATCTATAATTCCGATGAAGAGACAAACTCTCATTCTAATCCCATCTCTTAACCATGACCACCCTCCTTAAAATTCAAAAGCTTTGTATTGAAATTGAAGATAGGGAACTTAGAGTTACCTGGTTCAGAAGATGTTATTAACCTTTTTTACCTAGATTTTATGGTCCAAATTCCACAGAAATCAAAAGCAGGAATCCTGTTGATTATGGGTCAATCCCAAACACATTTGATCGTAATATTTACGTATTTAGGTATGGACAAAATCATGCATATGTGCATGTGTGTATATTCAGTATGTGTATACATCTATACTAGCTTTCTGTGTCTTGGCAAACATTGCAGGTAGTTTACGTAACAGTGTTTATACACAGACATCTCAATGTACACATACACCCCACTCAGCTTTCCAAATGTCTCCTCCCTTCCTAGAAGCTTTACAAGAAATGACACACTTTTTGAAATGACACACTTTCTGAAATGACAGTTCATTAAAAATATGTGTTGTTATAAAGGGGTGAAGAATAAAGCCACGCTTCTGCTTGGCAGTAAAAGCAGTACAGCAGGCACTGCACTGCAGCTAAAGAGCATTATAATCTGCTTTGCTACAGCTGCAAGTCGTAGTCACAGGCACTTCCCGGGATAAATCACTGGCATTACTTCCTTGCCTTTTGATTTCCTACTTCTTTCTTCTCTCTCATTTCAATTTTTTCGGTCTATGTTCCTTTTCCAAATGGATAAAAGTGGAGTGATGTGAAATATAATTAGGTTATTAGGAAGAAAATCTGCGATTGAATTAGTTTTCTTGGTTTTTGCTTGGAAACTTGTTTTCCTAGAGTCTGGAACGGCAGTTAAAGAGAAGATCTCATTAAAAATAAGTTTTGGGTGACTCTCATTTTTTAGGAAGAAGACAGCAAAACAACTGACCTTCGGTATCTATTCAGGTCAGTAGATAAACGTCACAGTCTTGCTTTTGAAAACACTGATCCATTTTGCTGTTCAAATAAGCTTTACCAGGGCTCCAGTTTTTAGAATACATTTCCAATGATTAAGACTAACTGAAAGCTGTCAGTAGAGGGTTTTTTAAGATGTATTTTAGACAGCATAATAACAGTACATTGAGATGTCCCTTATGTTAGCATTTCAGAACAGGTATGAGAGTTCTGCTTCAATTATTTATTCCTCTCAAAATCTAGCCTCTCTTTTTATTAAATATTAAAACATAAGAAATTTTTGAAAGACACTGTTTGCATTGATAATGGTACTTCTCTGAATTACTTTTCACTAACTTGCTAATTTAAAGCTGAATTTGAAAAAAAGTGAGTTAAGCATCTTCTGGGAATGAGATTGTAACTGTGTTTTTCAAGGTTACTTTCTCTTCATTAAAAACTTTGTAAAATAATAATGAAAAGGAAACCATCTCATTAAGGAAAGAATAAGATCACTCGTCAATTTTACTGCTCTTCTCATCTAACTTCATATCGGTAGGAGTGTAGCAATGCCTTGCATTTCTTAAAGAATTCTTTGCCCCATATTCACTGTAAACAGAGAGGAGCCATAATTACACTTCATTTGATCCATATCAAAGCTACTGATCCATGTATCGATTTACATAACGTAAAGCACATAAAACATTTTTGCTTTTCACCCTTACTTCACCACCTTCTAATGAAAGTTTTCCTTTGCAGACTTCATTTGAATATAAAAATCTCCCGTTGAAATTTGCGATGTTAAACAAACCGTACCAGTGATTCAACTTTTTAATTAAGGATTCAGTGTTCCATCCTTTTTCAGACATTAAAATTCAGGTGCAGTCATTAATCTTTCTAAATGAATTCACCTGTGGCTAATACTGATGTATTTTCTATGAGGCTTGTCATGGACTGCATACTGCATACATAACCACTCTACAGTAAATTACACAAGGGATTATCATTAGTGTCATAAAGATAAAGCCTTGCTAGAAGCATTACAGACCTTTTTTGAGAAATGACTTATTTCATTTTTGTTAACAGCTACCTAAGTATTTAAGAACAATAAAAGTTTGTTTATAGCCTGGAAGAGTGAATGGCAAAGTTCAGAGAACTCTCAAAATCAAAATCATGTCCAGAGCACCTGACCACCACCTCTTACTTGTGTTCACTGTATCAGTTTCACACCTACTCCACGAAGTGGCATGAGAAAATATAATGCAAATATTATATTCCTTTGAAGATTTTTATGTTAGAGTTCTATGTCAAGTATTCTTCTCTAAAAAAAGATGAATAGCACAGCTTACGAGAACTGTAATTTATAGCACTACTCACCAGTCTGCTGAGGAAGAAAGAAGTTCAGAGGTTGTTAAGGAACAAAGCAATCTCTGAATAGCAAGCAGTGTAATTTACAGGAAAGTTCGTGAAAACATTTGTGGTGCAGTGTTGCAGCACAAAAAAAACCCCAACAAAACAAAACCAAAAAACAAAAAAACCCGAAAAACCCAAAGAAAACAAGGGAAATAGCATATACACTGCATGAGTTTTTAGCACTCTAAGATTTGAATTTATTAATTAGCTATTATCAATCAGAAATGCAAATCTGTCTAAAATTGTTGCATCTTGTAGCAGACAACAAAGTGTTGGTAAAAGACTTGCCATCATCAGCAAGACTGGAAAGCATTTCCTATCGGTTGAGCTCATAAGGTGCATGCTCCTGTTATAACCTGAGTAGGCTTGTCTTAGCCACCCAGAGAGATCTAATCAACACAGAGCAAACATAAGATAGACATGGGTAGTTATAAACAAACAACAACTTTGCTTAAAAGATGATACAGTAGAGAAAAATGTTTGATTTTCAACCCCATTGCATCTGTTTCAAATTAACTTTAGTTGATTTACACTATTAGAAAACAATCCCCATGCTATTAATTTATTGAAGAATTTGAAATTATATGTATCAGTGAAAACCACAGAACGAGGAAAAGACTAACATTGTAAAAGGCTCAAAGCAGAAAAAATCATGACTAAACCATCTTTAAAGTAGTAACTAATGAAATAAAAATGAAATTTTCATTTTTCCTAATATTTTTACTGGAGGAGTGGAGAGATGGAAGAGGAAGCCTAAAACTATGTGTTATTATTTTGATTCAAATATTAAATACATTCCCATAATGAGCAATTTTTAATCTGAGTGTCATTATAGCACAAAGTAAATAAAAAGGACCAATTCGAATCTTGATGCAATGATCTACTGTGTGAGATTTGCAGTGAATTTTTTTTTGAAAAATTTTGTGTAGTTTTGAACACCTGGAAGCTGAGGGGCAGTGGAACAGAACCACCCACTTCAAAGCTTTTCTTCACACTTTGCTTTCCTGTCTGTTAAATCCCTCAGGACTGACTTCTATAAACAATAGCAGATAATTAGATTTATGCATGTAATTTGATTTAAATTGATACTAGCAGTTATCCAGTGATGTTGGAGAAGCCATTGAGACAGTTACTTCACAAATGACATGAAACAATGAACCATTCCTACATATAGCTTTACAGGTGTCATTAAAAAAAACCCTGTAAATGAAAACACTTTATTTATGTAAGAAATTTAATTAAGTATAGAGTTTTTCCCATGCGTCCCTCCTTGATCTATTTAGGTTACTCTGTTCTTCATTGTTATAGTATGAAAATTACATGGGAGATGTTCAGATAACAGCAGAAAATCTGCTAAGAATTCACCAAATCTTTGGATTTTGTGGTAGGAGTCTCAGCTGGAATAGCTTTACGGAAAGTGGCTGTGTGATGTGTTAAGGTGAAGAGGGTAAATATTAAAGTTATTTAAGCGAATATTAAATTTAATTTGGGAACTAACCTGTTTTATTGCCTGAGGGCAACAATAACCACTAAAACATACCAACATACTGCTCTGTTTCTCTATCATCAGAGGAATATACTCCCTTTACTATAAAAAAATCTATAGAAAACCCACAGATGTCTCAGGTAGCCTTTTACCAAAAATGCTGTTCATATGAAATTTTCATTAAAAATGTATGGAATATTTCTAAACTACATATTCATTGTATAGGAAAGTAACATCTTTCTCAAAGTATTTGTTTTTCAGTTTTTCATGTGTCTTTTTTTCCCTTTTCCTTTCCACTTTTCGTCTATTATGGCGTGGTTTCTTCTCGGTCTTGAAAGTTTTTATAGAAAACCAATTACCTCGTCAATGTTCTTTGCCTCTAGAAATTTGAATTCACCCATCAGTTCAAAGAAATAATTTTTTATTCAAAGATAAGTCCAAAGAATAGGGAGCAATTCCAACTATATAGGATGTATTGTTCACTTGCCCCTTTTGATTTAATATGATAATGTTCACCACTGAAATACAGTGAAAGCAAAAAACTTTAAGCAAAACCCTCAAACCATGAATGTTACTTTCTTTTCTGTCTGTTTTCTTGGTTTGGGGAAAAAAGAAAAAAAAAAAAAACAAACTAACTTTTAGAGAAGAAACAGGCATTTTTAATATTTTACCCTCTTTTTTTTTCTTTTTCTTTTTTTTTTTTTTTTTCCTGAGGCAAGGTGTCCAGTACAACTATATTCCTTAAGTTGCCCTGTGGGAGAAAGAAGGGTAAGATGTTATGTTTTATTACATGGGAATATTTCAGGTGTGCTGCAGGAAATAAATAGTGCTGCCACAGTCTCTTATTTATTGAATTTTGAGAATTATTTTGGTGCTAATGAGGTTGAGGGGCTGATAGCAAAGTCTGGAGTCAGGCACAGCATGGACAGGTGCTCTGAAAGCTTCTTCAAACAGCTCTGTCAGCAAGTACACTTTAATCCTGCTTTGCAATATCCCTGCTTGCCATCAAAGTGCCAGTTCCTGCCAGGTGCTGAGTGCCCTCGGCAACAGCAGAAGAACTTCACATGGAGAGCTCAATGTTTGGCAAAATCAGGATCAGGGATTCAAACCCTAGTGCAGAGCTGTAAACTAAACTGAAAATGAACTTTGTCAAAAATAGATGTTTGTCCTACGGACAAAGACATTGACTCTGAAAAGTCTCTCATGAGTGGTACAATCAATACTGAGATCTAGAACCTTTACAGGTCAGCTTACTGCATTTAGCAGTTATGATATTTGCTATTATACAGATACCAAAATGACGTAAAATTTAAATATTGGAACAATTATCAACCATATGATAACTAACCCTACCATGCCTGTTGGTAAAGCAAAGAAGCTAAAATATTTGTCTGAACATACAAACATACGAAATAGATTTGGATCCTATTAGAGTTTAAAAATGGGACATTTGTATGTGTGCATACATTACACAGGCCAAAAATAACAGAACTCCTGGACACTAGGCTGCCCATGCATAAGTTTGCACTTCTGTCTCAGAATCTTTTTTGAAAGAAGCCATCAGAATCTCATGCTTTAAAGAGGAAAAAATGTTTCTTCAAGCTTTGAGATTTAGCCTGAGGTGTTAATTTTCTTTTATGCATCTTGTTAGCTTTGGTTGTGGCCTTCTGGCCCCAATCTTGAATATGCTCAGCTTCTGCTCTGCTATAATTTCACACTTCTGGTGCTGAAGGACTTGAAATCATGACAGGATGTGCAAACCCACTGAAGAAAGTGATGCTCTGGGACCTGGAAATAGGGAGAACTGGATTCCTACACATTAGTTGATTGGGATGTCCGAGACAACATGAATCCAGACTGAATTGTCTCCAGGTCTGGGTATCTTTAGATCTCTTCTCTGGATGGTTTTTCTGATGCCTAATACAGGTTCCGCGTGATCTTTCCCTCCAAGTTAGTGGTAATAGACCCTCTCTTCTACCTGGCCTCTTATCATCACAAGCCCACATTAATTGACTTTTTTTGTCCATAATTTGTAAAAACAGTGTCAATCAAACTTGTCAGGAACATTTCAAAACGATGTATAACTACACTAGACTGGTTTAACTCAAACAAGACCATAGAGTGAGCTATTTATTTAGAATCTTGCATGACAAGATGAACCAAGACCCCGTGGAACTGCAGTAACTTCAGTAAAACGGAACAAAGCCAAAGCTGATAGTGGGAACATAGGAAACCATATACTGTCTTACACTGTTTGGATCAAATAATGGACAAGGAAGGTGTTCTGCAAAAAACCTAAACCATTTAATACAATTAGGCTTGGCAAGCTAGATTGAAGGCAAGTTACAGACCTCTAAAAATTATATTGAGAATCATATAAGTGATGATACGAGATACGTAAAGGATGGATTATTAAAAAATTAATAATAAAAAAAGCTCGGAGTAACATCCCCAAAGAGGCATAATTCCATACTCACTCTGGTGATAACAAGTAGAAATAATGTAGCCTATCTGTGCTCTTGTAATACATGAGAGTGGATTCATCATGTTAGCTAGTACTTAATTTCTGGTTTTTGTGTAAACACACGGGTATACAATCTAGTCATGTTCTTCTAATGCATGCATTTGCATGCATTAACACAATCACTAGGAAGCTTCCTTCTTTGTGGACTATACAGAGAAGGTAAATGCTTATATCTTAATCTCTCTTGCCAGAACAGGAGTTTTATTGTATCTAGGTTGCAAATGTACTGACAAGAGAAAGCCTAACTCCATTACGATGCACTAAATTACCAGCAAGGTTAATATAACTTCTGTGATGCAGATCTTTGACCGCTTTAATGGCTTGATTATTACTCCATTACTCTTCCTAAACTCTAGTTAAATTTGGTTCCCATAATTTGTTCATATTAAATATAATTTAAGTAATTAATCTGTTAGTGTAAATATGCAGATTTCTGAAATACACTTTTTTTTGTGAATTCATAGTATAGCCATTGTTAAATTGAGAATGTTATAGACTGGCAGCACTTTGCAAAGCCTTCCTTTGCATTTCTGGACATATGCTCCATTTCAAGTCATGAGCAGTCTGGTTACTGGCCTGATACAACAGCCATGAAAGGCTTCGTTTCTCTCATTTGATGGCTCAGCAACGTGCCTTGTAGAGTATATTTGCAAGATGTCATATTCTAACAAGCATATAAACAGGGCATGGAGTCAGAGGCAGATTTCACAAAAGACAAGTTCCTTTTTATCTCTGGGCTCTAAAGCTAAAAGCCCAGCAGGATCCATCCAGTTTACAATAGCTCTTCCTCCTTGCATGCAGGGTATGCTTAGATATGCCCACATCATCCTTACCAAATGTCTTTTTCTGGCTGTTCAATTCATATTTGTCACCAGTATACAAAAATGTAAAGTCTAAAGAAAGCATGAGCAGCTTTGCATCACTAATCTTGTTACTGTAATGGCTATGGAAGGTATCCAACAAAAAAGTAGGCTATAAGCCAGTCCACACGTACATATTACACGCAGCATGTGCCCCAGTGAGCCATGGATGTTCTCCGGCTCCCTGAAATGACAAAACCCACTCATTTTAATGCTACTCCTCACATCCAACCACAAGTGACAAATAGCTCTCCTAGGCCAGATGAAAGGGCTGCTGACAGTTCTCTCTACCTTAAAGACAGATGAAGCACTTTGATGGGAATAAAAAGTTCAGCAACCTCTCAAATCCAATTAAATATTTTTATCTTTAGAGTCTTTGGGAAGAAGAGGGATTCCTTTCCCTCTCTCCCCCTTCTAAGCTTCCCACTTGTCATTTATCCCCTCTTTAATTTGGCATATAAACCCCCCAAGACTTCAACCGTAAGTCTCTTGAGACCAAGATTACATCATTACTGTTATGGCATGTTACACACTAATCATAACCATTACCACTTACAAGTTCACAGCTTCATTCAATTAACTGCCTGACATAGATTTTGCAGTTAATTCATAGTGAAGGTCACCAGTGGTCAGGATGGCAGGTGCATTCTGCTACCTCTCTGAATGCCAATTACCAGTTTTAAGCAAGTACTGGGGAATACTGAGTCTCAACAAGTTAATCAAAGGGCTTAGAACTTCAGACACATTTTTATAGGTGTGTCTAATGGTCTGTAAAATAATATACCATAATTAGCATATTCAAATGACAGCCACATCATTTAGAACTCTAATTTACAATGAAAGGCAGAAAAAAAAAGAGGTTATTTTACTTTATCTTTTCAAGAAAAAAGAAAAAAGTGAGATTGTACAATGGTATTTGAAGCAATCTAGTACCACACCTAGACCTATCACGAGTCCTTACCTGCTGCAATTAATTATTCAAAGGTAAGTTGTAGTAGCAAGTTACAAGTACTTCTTGATCTACTATTAAACTTAGAGCTGTTTGCTTTCTTGCTGAAAGACAGATGTTATCAAAATGTATCATAGAAGAAATGCACTGTTATAAAAATACAGTCAGGCTTTCAACTTGCAGAACAAATTCCTAGAATGGTTGTACTGGAATGCATATAAGTGGGCAATCATATAAATAAAGAATGACATGAAAAGAAAGATGTAATAAAGACATGGTGCTTCTCAGGTAGAGCTGTTTCTGGTTTATGCTTGAATAGGGATCAGCCACACCTGGAGGTGTCAGGATGTACCCAGCCAGCCAGTGGGTACCAGTCAGTCACAGAGTACCAGCCTCTTCTTTGAGTATCTGTGGGAAGATGGAAACAGTTGTTTCTGAAGAAAATTGTGAGCTCTACTGTGTTGGCAGTTCGTTTGCTTTAAACAGGACCCCATATAATAGGATAGTGGACAAACATCTCCATGTTTATTCAACCCCTGCTTTCACAGTCTAAACTGAGCTGTGAAACAGGCTTCCTCTGATTCACTGAGCAGCAACTTGCCAACATGACACCAGTCTAACTATATAGTGCCATAACAGTATTACGTATACAAAAAATACTCTGTATCACAGCTACATACACACACAAGGCTGCAGAGTGGAATTAGATTAGGAAGTCCCAGTATAGAAATTTAGATACCCTATTTAGAGAAGTTATTAGAGGTTTGAATTGCTGAAGAAATTCACCTAGCTGAAGGGGGGAAAATCTCCACAGCTTTATATTACCTTTCTAGTAAAATTTCCTACCAATGGTAGCAAGCTGCAAGCTCACCTAGTGCTAATATATAAAATTAATTTCATGCTTGTCTACTCTTGTAAAATCAATGACAGAATACTTTTTAAGGTAAAATTGGGGACTCATATAAACTCAATATTATTTTAAGCTAACTAATATTTGGGTTATATGGCCGCCCAATTAATTGAAATACAAAAGCATAAACCAAGTAGGTTTATGCTTTTGTATTTCCTGCTAGGGAAGCAAGAATTTGTTAACATATGCCAATGCTTTTTTGTCTCTATTCCCTTCCTGACCAAGACTTGGTGGGTTGTTTCATAGAGATGGAAAATAACAGTGAAAAATATGTGTATTCTCTCTATATTTTATACAGAATGGTAAATACAAAAGATGCTTTAGCTATAACATTATGAGGATGGAAAACCCACCAAGAATTAAAGTAGAACTTTTACATAAGTAACTATTTACGTATTTTATTTAAAAATCATAAGCCCCAAACCAGTTTCCTCAGCAGTGGAAGAATGCTGCATCCATGGCACCCTGTGCCAAACAATGCAGAAGAAAAGAGTTTATACTTTTTCTTTGTAACAAAATTTGAATAATAGAGCAAGCCACACACAGGGCAGAAAATGAGATTAAACTACTTTTGTGCTAAAGAATGAGGAATTTCTTAATTTTCCAACTATGACTAAAAACAAAACAAATGCCCCCCAAACCAGGGGATTATTAAGTAGAACTAATCCAGAAGAAGCTATAAAAATGAGAGGGAGATAGAACAAAACAGTAACTTGGGAAACTTGAGTAATTAAGTTCAGTGAATCTACCTGCCCCAGGCTATTCCAGCAGGACAGAGATGCTGGTATGTCAGATGATACGGTCTTCCTCCTTTGATTAAACTTGCATGTAGTTCGCTGGGTCTGAAGTTCATGTCTGTTAAGAACATGTAAATGTTAAGCAGGATCTACCTGGAGCTGCTGCAGTGATCGGAGCTTGGTAGGTCTGCTGGGGCCACTCATGTGTTCCTTCTTGCTACTGCTGAAATAAGCACTTGCTCTCCATCTCACTTTTGGTTTCGCTGCTCTTGTGGGCTTCACCACAACTGTTCCTTTTCCTTTCCTCTTAGCAGTCGATTCATCAGGGAGACATCAGTGACACTCCAGAATCTTTCTCTATTCTCCCTATAAACCACAGAAGACCTGAAAGAAAACTCTTCAACTGCCCTTTAATTTTCTATTTCTTTTTCCACAATTGTTGAAGACTGATAGAGCTTTTGATGACCTCTCTCTCCCAGAAATATTTCCAAACATGAATGCGAACATCACACTCGCTCCAAGGTTACCCAGAGCAATGTTTTAACAAAAATGTCACAAATACTTCATATCCATCATACAAATGAGATCTGGCATATCCAGGCAGCTCTCTATGCTCTCCAGCACTTTCCTTTAGAGGACTTCCCCCTTTTATGGCCTTCTGCCCATCTGGCCTGCTCTTCTCTCCACATATCATCAAGGCCAACAAGTAACCTCACTATTCTTTTGAAGAGATCTAGCTGTGAGACCTACCTTTTATACGTTCTCGGTGTATCAGCTAAATACTGGAGGTCGTTGATGACACAAAGCCAATCCACGTACTAGCCAAAAATAAGCTGGGTTATGCCTAGTGTCACCTGAAGCACTAGGCAGCCCAACTGGCTTGATGCAAGGAGGAGCAAGGGCTAAGTAATCCTCTGTTGAAAGGAGCTGTTCTCCTCAAGGGTTGCTTCACTTCAGGGAAGCACCATTATTCCTACCTGAAGTCTCTCTCAGGCACCTTAGCTCTATCTAGAGCCTGAGTGCTTTTGAAAGAATAAACTGTTAAGATGAGGCTCTTCAGCTAATATTAACTGCAATAAATGAGAGAGTGTCCAAGAAGTGGTTTGTGTGCAAGGATCACCTTCAGAGGAATCTCTCTGTAGAGCAAAGCCTGTGCAAATGCTTCTCTTTGAACCTTCAGCCAGAGAAGAGTCAGAGGATGGACTACAGTTTACTGTATTTGAAGTAATAGTTTTCCTTTTATAATCCCGCTAAATAGACTTTGTAGTAAGGGTTGATTTATTTCAATCCCATTTTTTCTTTAAATTGCCATTGTCCTGTTGCATGATACCAGCTATATTGTGTTGCAATGTAACACTAGCCGGTGCTCTACCCCACAACATAGTGAGACAGGGACATTTGTTATGAAGTGATAGAGATGATATAAAAGAGAAACCCTTTTTTCCTTAGATCGCTTAGTTGCTGTTGATTTAGACAACGAATGTCTGGCACAGAATTGATGGTAATCATTTAAATAGTTATATTTACTTTGCTATGTTTGGTTGTTTGGTTTTTTTTAACTGTAATTTCTATTTACAGTAAGGAATAATTTGACACCTTTCTATAGTTAAAGCCAATTTTGGCAGGAATCCAACTAAAATTGCTGCTGCATGGTATACAGTTCATAGCCCATTCTACCATTCAGAAAAAAAAAGAGGAAAGAAATATTTTGTAACATAATTAAATCTATTTTTCTTAGGAGGTAAATGAAATATCTAACATGTCACTGAGTCATCCACATGTATTTAGCCACTCTGCCTACCATCAGGATCACTTTTTCTGCTCCTTGTGGTATCAGATTTCAGAAGGGAAAGTTACTGCCCCATCCCAGAGGAAAATCTTTTGCCTTTGTGATTCTTTAGAGAGTAACTTCTCATGGGATACTATCTGACTTCTTAACCATAGGAGATGAATCAGTGTAGAGAAACTCAGTGGTGGGACCACATGCCTGCCAGAGCTCTGAATAGAACTGTCTGCCCTTATTCCCTAAAATAAGCACATAAAACCCTTGTATGTCTTCCACACTATAAAACAAAAGGCCACTAAGAAGAGACAATGAAACTGTAAGATAGAAAACACTTCAGATAAAGAAATCTCAGACATGTCACAAGGGAAAGACTAAATAAGAAAGACAGGAAACCAATCTTTTCCCTGTCAGTCTGTCCTCATGGGACCAATCCTTCACTCTTTCAGTGGCTTTAAAGGTTGCTCAGACTCTCCATGGTATTCACCAAGTCCCTAGAAAAATCTCTCCCTTGCTATTACCTCATAAACTTGGTCGTGTATCTTCTCCCTAATTCTCATCCAGTAGCTTCCTTGCTGCTCTAGAAGAGCCCTCTCTGCACATGCACGGCTGCGTGTAGGGAAGCAGCCTTTTCCTTCTCTCCTCCCAGCCCTCACAGGGCCTTTCTCCGTTAGCTCCAAGCCCACTTCAAACAAAATGTAATATGCAATACATAGGCACTAACCTGGCCCATACTCAGCTGGCTTAATATAATCATTGACCCCAGTCACTCTAATTTCCTTTGTCAGTCATTTTAATTTCCATAGCAGATACGTGACATATGGTCCCAACTAGTAGCTAATTACCAACTGCCAGCTAGAACAAAAGGCACTATTAATACCTGCTTAATTGTTGATTGCTTTTGACCAATTCCTTCAAAATAGTTGTTTTTATTCTCATTGTAATTCAAATTTCTGTTCTATCAGAATATATTTCATAATAGCAATACTTCTCAGTGTTAATTTTTTCTGGTAAGAAGAGATGGGGTTTTTTGCTACTGTGGGGTTAATTTCCCTAATTGAGGCAGATTTCTTCTGTCTTGAGAAACAATAAAGAATTGTGAACTTAAAAGTTAGGCCTTGCTTTACTTTTGTATGTGGTTTTGGGTTTTTTTGCTCAACAAGGGGATGTTTAGAGGTTGCAACAAGAAGGTGTTCCTAAAAGATGCTCACATTTGTACATTTGTAAATTACGCATTTGTGGATAGGATATGATCTAAAACTTATTAAAAAAGCAAAAATAATAATTTGATTTTAATGAGCTTCATTTTTCCCTTTTGATCAGGACGATTTATGGAATTGTCTATGTGGCTGATAAATAACCAAAATAATACATTTGGTTAAAACATCTTTTCCTCTCTCTTCCCAGACTTGCATTCATTTCCCTTGCCATACAGCTGTTGCCAGAGCCTGACACAAAGCCAGGCAAGGGGCAGGTCTTTCCTCCATTTCAGAATTCTTGTTAAAACTGCAGGAAAGTCATTTACTCTCTCTGCTTCAGTTCCTCATCTATAAATTGAAAAGAATACTATTTCCAGGACTGTGATAAAGAAAATACTTTCCATTACAGACTGGGAAGTGCTTAGGTGTAAAGGTGCTGATATAAGTACCTTAGACAGATAAGCATCTGGGGTACAATACAGGCAGATAACAAATAGCTTAATCCAGCTCCTTATCAAGCTAGTCAGCAACATTTGCAGAAGCAGGTTGTTGGACACAGGAGAAACCACTCGAGGCTCAGAGTGGAATCTATTAGAGACGTCTGAACTCTACATTAAGGACTGCTCAAAATAGTGAAGTGCTATTAGTCCCAATTTACAGATGAGGCATCTCTGGTAAGAAATTTCAGGAGTGCTTATTCTGCTGCCTCTGGCTTTCCAAAGGCCAGGGTGTGTAGCTTTGCAGCCCCAGCTGATACAGGAATGAAAGCAGCATGGTCATCAGCCACGTGTGGTTCCTGTGATTTCTGTGCTGCCCTGCAGTGCATTCAGAGTTGGCATAAATTAAATGCTGATAAATTCAAACAAGTGACAGAGTGCAGTTTTTCACAAATCCAGCATTATGTTTGAATTGAAGCTCCAAGCGTGCAAAAATCAGGGATCTGGCATCTAGAATATACTCTACAACAGCTATGAAATTTCAGCATCATGTTTTTTTCATGCATTCAAATGGGATCTGTCTCCCTACGCCTACTCTACATCATCTGACTGAACTGCCTGCTGAGAAGCAACAGTACCATGGCAGTTCTCACTGAGAGATCATTCAGTCACACCATTTACAGCTATAGAGACTGTAAATCTCTTTGGGAGACTATAAAAGGGTGAGTGTAAAAAAAAAAAAAAAAAAGCTGATTGTTTGCTAGATTTGTTTTTAAAGTACAGTGTTTATTCCTATTTGGTAAGCATTTCACTGCAGCATCCAGGGTATTACATCTAATCTCCCTTTGGAAAATGAAGTTTCTTCTTGTGAGAAGGTACATATTTCAGGGGTTTCCCTCCGCTACTCTTTTCTTCTCCAAACTCTTGAACTGAAACGTAGCTGCCTTTATTTTTTAAGACCACGTTGTCATTACTAACCTAGCTGAGTCTGTCTGTATTAAAGCAAATTTTACAAGTATGTTCTGCAGCCTTTTATGGTTTGAAGTCCATAGTATTTTGCTGACCATACTGCTTTTTGCAGACTATATTGCATTTTAATGCCTTCACTGTATATGTAATTGGGTCAGTTGTTCACTCCTATAAGTTAATTTAAGGTCCAAATCAGACTAAACTGAGAATCCACACTAGTGTTTTCCGGTTTTATGTCTGAAGTACACCAGAATTCAGAGAAGAGAAAGTAAATGAAAAGCATGTTAACTAACAAGAGATCAGACAGCTGCAAAAACAATGTTCATAATCTCCCATTTAACATGCACAAATATTTCCATTTCACAGAGGAATTTCCTAGATTCACTTAAATAGGAGCTATGAATTGTGCAAAAATGACTGAAAATGAGTTAAAATCGTATATCACTGTTTAAGCTGCCACTAGCCATAAAGCATTTTGCTAATGACTTCTACTTTCAGACTACAAATCAGACTGGTTTGTGTAGCTAAATTGCTCATGCTCTTACCAGTCATGAGCAGATAGCAAAGTAACCTGGAAGATTCTGGTTCTGGGTGGGAAGGAAGAGGAGAACCAAGTAATTTCTTCAGTGGATGAAGAAACTCTTAAAAAAATTTTCCCACTTATTGCAGAGAAACTGATTTTGAGATTTAGGGAACTTTGACCAGTCCCAGAAGCTTTTATGTAACAGCACAAGTGGAACATATTTCTTGGATACTGTAGTGTGACATTCAGGCCTCCAGCTTAAAGATTTTATTTCGAAGATTTTGTGTGCATATACAGCTAAAAAATGCCATTGTATAAATACAAATTATTATCTTTATTATTATGATTATTATTAAACATTTACACAACCACTGCAAATTCCAACAGTGTAGGAGAAAGAGAAGGCAGGAAAAATGTTCTTCAGTTAGTGTTAATGTCAAATTTGAAACGAAAAACCTCGTTGAGTTACTACTTTTTCTGATCAA
Organism: Baryphthengus martii; assembly: GCA_013396935.1. Lineage (NCBI taxonomy): Eukaryota > Metazoa > Chordata > Aves > Coraciiformes > Momotidae > Baryphthengus > Baryphthengus martii. The sequence goes on along the minus strand of VWZK01005614.1, from coordinate 18,820 downwards.
CTCGTTGGTTGTTTCAACTGATGTCAGTAAAATAGGAGTTACCTGTGTCATAGGTAAGTCAATTGCCTTTGGTTAAGCTCTGTAAACTTTTGCTTGTGAACTTGCTGACTTGTGTATTTCCATAGTTTGCTTCTAAGGTTCTGCTGCGTGTTTAGGATGTCCATACCATGCTAAGTACAGCTTTGTAAATTCTCTTCTTTTGAAGCAGCAGGAACACAGTATTGTTATTTTCTATAGTTAAGAAAAGTGATATGACGTATCTCTTCTTTCCATGTTTCTATAAGGAATCACAGAGAAGCATTAACTTTCTTGAACAGAAACATTTCCTTTTTTTAAAACAATTATTAATTACAGTTTTTTTCCTTAGATAGTAATCTTTTACTAGTATATAATTTTCAGTAGGATTTCGGTTCATGTTTCTATCAAATAATTAACACTTCTTATTTTCAAAAGGAGCTATTTAATTTACAAGAGGCCTATTAAGAATTATGTTTCTCCTCATTAGATATAATTGAGGGATGTGACATTTTGTTGAAGAGAAACTTTTTAGTTGTAATTAGTGAAACAATGCAATGTTTCAAGCTTCCGCTGAAGTTTAGTGTGACATTACATGAAATTCTTATAAACTAAAAATAGATAGGGAAAACAATAAGAAGAAAACTGGAAAAGTGATTACCTTCTGAAAACTGAAGTTTCATAACCTGAGGATGAGACTGCAGTCTTGAAATCATTTATGCATATGCTTAATTTTAAAGCTATATTGTTCAACAGTGTAAAACATATTTAAACCAACTGATGACAAGAGAATTGTGTGATATATAATTGAGATCAGAACTGATGTTCTAGATTTGTGATTTATGTGTGTTAGCAAATGTAAAACATGAGACCTGAAGTCTCCTGAAAGGATGATTAATGCTTTTGAAATGTTCCCATGAAGCCGTATTCCAAAAGCGTGCAAAATGTGCAGTTTCTCTCACTTTTGACACCAAGCCAGAGAAAACTCAATGGTTTTGATGGTGTTTTGCTTTGCAATTTTACGTTTGCTTGAACTCAAAACCTCATAGTCAAATTTGAGGGTGGAAGTGGGTGTTAGCCCACACAGGTTGAAACTGAGCTTTCTGCTTGCACAAAGCCAGAAAGTTGTGCGAAGTTCTAATGCAAACTAAAAGTGAATATGCATGAATATGCAGTCATATACAGCTAGATCAGAGCTAAAATTCATAATGGCCTTTGTCAGGTCATGTTTCAGGGTAGTCCCTGATTTCAAGACATGTTACAAACCTGTGTAAGTTGCAGCTCCTGGAACTTTACCTGTTCCTCCCCTGTACTGTTAAGTGTTAACAAGGCAACTGCAGTGGTTGAACACTCTGAGCGGTACACTTTGAATACTTGAGCAAGTCAGAAAGGTCTCAGAAGTTGTACCATATGAAAGTTAAGTAATTAAACAGTAATTATTTGTATTGGAATGCAAAGGGGAAAGGAAAGGGAAAAGGAAAGGGGAAAGGAAAGGAAAGGGGAAAGGAAAGGGGAGAGGAAAGGAGAGGAAAGAAGAGGAAAGGAAAGGAAAGGAAAGAGGAAAGGAAAGAGGAAAGGAAAGGAAAGGGGAGAGGGGAGAGGAAAAAGGAAAGGAAAAAGGGAAGGGAGGGGGAGGGGAGGGGAGAGAAGCAGGGGCATCTGCTAGGAAAGGTTGGATTCGGAAGGTCTAATTTAACACAGAAGAGTTCAGTGGAAATAGAGCCTGTAACTAGATTCTGCTTGACTTCATCCAAAAGAAAGGGATGAGAGAAAAGATTAAAAAAGCTATTCAGTACTTTCTTTCAGCGGTGGTGCTTTGGGAGGTGACAGCAGCTACTGGTAATTCTTTCCATAATCTTTTCCCCAAAACAGCATTTAGAATCCTCTACAAAATTTGGCTCTGGATCTGTGGCTTCATTATTTGTACAAAATACAAAGCCACCTCCCTTCTGTGCTCTTGGCTACAGATTAAATGTTTCAGTTCCCCAGAAACATCTCATTTAAAAAAAAGCTGTTGCAAACCCAGAGAACTCTGTTCCACCTGACGTTATTGCCTCCTCACACATTAGAAAAACCCTGCCTCCGCCCTGCACCCCCACTCAAGCTTCTACCCTCAGTGCCATCAAAAGCTCAACTGTGTTTTTGTAGCTGGCTTGTCTCTGCAGTGTCCCAAGAGAAAGAAAAGGCCACTAGCTCCACAGGCTACTAAAACTATTTTCTTTGCTATGAGCCATCACTCCCCTGTGTCTGCTCCTCCTGCCACCTCTGACACAATGGTTCTTTTCATAGCATGGGCATGGTTAAGAACAAGCTAAAATCTGTTGCATGTCATTACATCACAATATCTTGTGTCGAGTTTCTACTACCACAAAACCACTGAGAAATGAAGATTTTCCTCTGTAGAAGATGATACATTCCAAGCTTCTCAAACGCTTACACATTAACATTGTTTATTGAAGACAGCAAAATAAAGGCCTCATTCACAACACTCAGCAAGTTGATTACTTATACCAGTTGTGATGGGGAAAAAGAAAAGCTTTATTTTGTTGGCACTGAGTATTGGCTGAGTTTATTCACACCTACTGAAATATATACAGGCTTATGTTTACATTAGGTACTTTGGGGAAAACATCCTGCAGCCAGAACTCTGGAGTGCTTCAGGAATTTTAAATACTGCTATGATATTATACTCTAACTAAATAGTATTTTTTATTCACTCTTCTGTTTATAGTCACATTTCACATATGCATTCTACTCACCAACGTTTAAAATCCAGAGAGAAACTGCAGTATTTAACAAATTGATGCTCATTTCCCCCACACCCTTCATATCGTTAAATTTCATCCTTTCCCAGGGTTCACTGTTGATGTAATTATAAGGCACTCAGGAGGTGAATGTTAGTTGGGGAACACAAGAATTCATCTTTTCAATTGTGTTGTATTTTGACAACTTAAATTAAGTTGTTTTCATTCCTATTAAAGGAAATTCTGATTGCTTATGTAAAGAGCTACTGAAAGAGAACCTCTGTCAGAAGGTGATTGTAAAGGGGTCAAGGTAACGAGGAATATCTAAGAGATGTAGAAGAGGAATCACATTGCAAAGACTTCGGGGTGTGATTTGGGGAAACACAGTCCCTGCCTTTGTCGTGGAGTTTCCACACATCAGGCAACAGCATTTGCTTACCATCATCTAATCTCCACGTCATCCCCATCCGTTCCCCTTTACCTGGTCCTGCTTCTCCGTTGGAATGGCAGGATCTTCTGCTTAGAGAGGCTTTGTACGGCATCTGCCATAAAGAGGCTGCTTACTTGTTTATATAGATTTTAGATATTATTTTCCTTTCAAGCAATTAACAGATTTCATAATCATATAAGCAAATGTACTCCTAAGTGAGTTTATCACAATATTATGGAGACTATTTTTAAAATGTAGAACTATCAACGTATCACTGAGACTTGACTGGTACATACTAGACTCGAGTGACCAATCTGCTACTGAGGAAAGAATTAAAATATTTTCAATCCAGAGAGAAAACAGTAAAAAAAATTGCCATATTGGATTAGGAATGAAAGGAGTGATGCCGAATGACATGCTTAACTGTACATAAGGAACAATTAGCGAGGACAGAAGAGAAATTGCTGAAAGAAATGTGTCTAGTAAATTAGAATTATTGAGGCTGGAATATATTTTAATTTATACTCTAAATATTTTAAAATATAAAGATACAGGTTTAATCAATGTGGCAGTTTCAATCTAACTGTATTTTTTATCTGTTTTAAATTACTTCCCATATTAATCAATCTTTTGAGTGGATAGAGGAGATGTAGACCAGGAAAGAGGATAGATACCTCCACACAGGTTTTATTTCTATTAAGTCCATTCCTATAGAGAAAATGCACTAAAGCACTTCCTTAATTCCTCTGGTCTACAGTCTCTCATTAGCTCTTCAGACTTAATCCAGGCTCTGACACTGACTTAAAATTTCAACATCAGCTTCCAAAGTGTTTTGAACATTAGTTAAGATCTGTAAATCAATTTACTTCAAACATATTATATAAGGAACCTTACTGTAGGTCTATTTCACTAACACATACATCTGAAATATGATGAAAGCATTAGAATAGTATCAATTTAAGATGATTTTTAACATGTATGTACATATATATACATAAGAAAAGATTAATACAAACAAGACTTGGGATGTGTCCAAACAAGATTTGTCCTTCATTTATAAAAGATGTTTTCTTACATATACAAGAAAACCTTTCTGTTCTGTATCTCATAATAGAGCATGTTTGGGTTTTTTTCTGCTTCCCTCCCCACCCCTTTTTTTTTTTCTTTTTTTTTTTTTTCCCTACTTGAAGTCCTTTTTTGGAAAGTAAAATCTCTGTTGAGAGCCATAGATGATGGCCAGCTGTAATACAGTTAACAAGAAACTCGGATGAAAGTGAAGGCCATGAGAATCGCTTGCTCTTTCTAAAAGTTTTTACTAATCATCAGAGTAACTTACATTTTATGAGCAGGTTCTCTAAAGAAGTGCAAATCCTCACAATCTTTTAATCAGGCAGGTGCAGGGTCCCAGAGAAAGAGCTTTCCCACATGTAAAAGTCTGTGTGTCTCTGCTTGTGCATGTACATTTTTGTCTTCCAGACAAACATTTATTGATTCCATTTAATCCCTGAGTCACAACGCTGTTACATTTGATAATGGCCAATAGACAGCTTCATTTGCAAGCTGTGGGTATTGGGAAATGAGTGCATTATAGTGGCTAGCAACTCTGTAAATTTTTATCTGCCTTGTCCCCTAGAAAGGAAAATTTTCACATAGTGATAGGTAATGTCACACTTTACAGCAGTGATGAAGAAAAAACATCATTCTCCTAAAATACCAGTTTTCCCCTCTCATGATACTTGAAATTGTGATAATATAAAAAACAAATAAATTGTTATAATCACAACAGGCCATGGTGTAGACAGATTTCTCTGTTCAAAACATTTTTGAGCAAGCGATTGCACTGAAATAAATAGAATTACTTGGTTGAATATCTTCTCTCTAAGGACTTTATCATCTCTTCTCAGGAAACAACAAATATTTTACTTACAATTGATCGAGTTTTTTAATGTCAGCATGACCCTTACAGAAGCAGAGCCTGTTACTTAAACTGTGCCCAGTCACAATGTTGTGGAGTTCAAAGTGGCTAGTCAAAAGAGCAAGAGGAAATGTTAGAAAAGAGGACTATATCTGAACAAATAATCTCAGGATTTACACATCCACCATCACTAAAGAAAATGATGAACATAGTGACAAGAATAATGCAGAAGAATGTTTGGCTCTTTCCATGAAATGTTTTTCAATAGACTTTTGATCTTTCTTGAAGGTGGTAGAAAAGCTTAAGACCTCTTTCTTGAAAACGTTAATTTATTTTCACTGAGACCTTGAAAATCTCTTGTTTTGGCAAAGTTGACAGTGTCAGTGTTAATGAGATGTCTGGGAAGTTTTAAATTGAGCAATTAGGCAGTTAGGGTGATTCTATAATGAGAGTAATTTTTGTAGATTATTTTAAATAAATAGGATAAGATAGCAATATGGAATAACATACAGCTAGCTAACTGTAGCAGGTAACAAGCAGAACTTTTTTTAGAAATAACCTACAGAACACAAGGGGGAACAATTAAACTAAAATTCAGATTTCTCTGTAAAAAATGTTTCAGTTTTCAGATATAAGGAAACCAGGAGGTGTCAGAGCTCAGCAATGACTGTGTGAATGTGAGTGCATACATGTGTCTGTGTTGTCGGGGTGTACATGTATACAAGCATACATGCATCACTTCTCTTTTCTCCTTGTCCATTATCCTGGTGGAGATTAGTACCGTCATTTTTTGCTGTTTCTTACAAGGAATTTCATTTTCAGTTCTTCTACCTGCGATACATATCAGTATGTTTAGATGCGTGTATATCGATCATTAGTGTTCACTGATATCAGAGGCAGGAAGTACCCAGGTAAGTCTTCAAAGTTTTTTTCAGATCCAGTCAGACTGGTTGAGTTGTGCACAGGGTTACAGGCAAACATGCCTAATTGAGGTTTATGCTGTCTCTAATCTGTCTAGAAGGTGTAATTGTCCTTCTGTGACCTTAGCTTGTGTCAGTGGGCTTGGAAATCCTGCAGTATTTCTTGGGCACAGGACACCATCCCTGCAGTTTTCCACACCACTCCTCAGGAGTTAGTCCTATTCCTTTTGCTGACCTTTTTCTCAAGATCAAAGCACTGTGTAATGAAGTGCATCTTACTTTTTAAATGTCAAGTTTTTCCTGTGCTCTTTGTATGTTTGACACATAAATATCAGGCAGGGGCAACAATGTTTAAAGGGGTGTGCGAAGCCAATAGTCCAGCATTAGCATCAGTGAGTACCTACTGCATCAGAAAGGGAGCCCACTGCCATGGCCGCTCCATCCTCTGTCCCGGCAGCACGATGGCATGGTGGCTAGGTGGCATGATGGCATGGTGGCTAGGTGGCATGGCGGCACGGCGGCACGGTGGCACAGTGGCTAGGTGGCATGGTGGCACAGTGACTAGGTGACGTGGCGGTATGATGGCACAGCGGCACGGTGGCATGGTGGCATAGCGGCGTGGGAGCATGGAGATCGGGGCTTTGTCAGTGCGGGAGTGGGCAACCAGCCATTGCAGCAGATGGGGACATGAGGAAGCAACCAAAAGAGGAGATATATATGAATGTAACTGCTGAAATGTACCTCTCAGATGAGTTTTGAAATGTCATTCTGTCTCTCTTAATCGTATAGCGCCATACAGCTAAACAGTATAGACAGTTTGTATCTGTAGAAATTAGTACTCCAAATACAATTCCTTTATTTATTTATTTTTATATCAATAAAGTGTATATTATATGAAATTAGCAGGTTCTGGAAAGACTTACAGGCAGTTGGTGCTAACGTGTAAACATCATATAAACATTATGAACATAACAGATTTAGAAAAGAGTGGAGTTATAAAATAAAATAACACTTAACCCCCCACACCTTCTATTTGTATTTAAGGGAATCATGCTCTTTGCAACATTATTTGAAGCCAGTGTACCTTAAGGAATCCCATCTGTAAATTATAGAAGACTAAGTAGCAAATATTTCATGTCATTATATGAACTACTGAAAGGATTTATGGTAAAAACTTTTTGTCACCCCTGTCAAAAAAGCTAAGGGAAAGAAGAAATAGAAAACAGTTGGCAATGATCTCTATGGATAACAAAAGGCATGAAAAAAAATCTCTTCAGAGAGTAAAAAGAATAGGACTGTTTATTTTAAAGAAAAAACAAGGAGGCTAGATAAAGCCTTATAAAATGATATGTGGCGTAGAGAGCAGAAAGTGGAATATTCATCTCTGGCTTTCTCATATTACACAGACGAAGGGATATTCAGTTAAAAGATGAAATTTAAAGCCGAGGAATGGAAATATTTGTCTCCACAATGAAAAGAAACGATACCATGGAACTCTTTGTCAAAAGGCAGCATTGGTCTTAGAAGGATTAAGAACAAATTAAAAAAATCATATAGATAATGAGAGTGTCCAAAGAGATAGTGCTGAGGTATAAATCATATATATGTTTCATTTCAAAAACATTTCATTGAAGGTGAGAGAGCAGAAGAAAGACTCTTCACTTGGTTAAACAGTCGGGAAGATGCCTTCTGTACAGAGACTTTCTCTGAAAGATGCTGTACAAAGCCTGTGGGAATAAATGAGTTGGATTCAGTACATCAGTTCTGTAATAATAAGCAGGAATAATAAAAGTTGAAACAACTTTCTGTATTATTTTTCAGTGTTTCCACTTTTAAGTAACACAGAAGTATTAAAAAAGGAATAACAGGTGTTGTTTCACTTAGCTGGTGTACTAGACTATCATTGGGAGGTTACTGGCACAATAACAGTGAAAGAAATGCAAGATAAGTGCCACAGTTTCACACTTGGACATAGGCACTGTTTCATGAAATGGGCTGCTTGCCAAAAAAATATAAGTTGTAGTCGCAGTGGTGAGGAGGCAGAAGAGAGTTGTGGCTGGGAGGCAATGTCTGAGCTGTAAGCAGTCTTTACATTTACTGTAATTAATGGTATGAGTCAAAGACTCACTCCATCATCAAACTCCTATGGAGAAGCACCACCACGACAGCTGCTTAGGTACTAAGCATAAAAGTCTCCAAACCAGAGAGCTGAGATAGGCATTTAACAGTTTTAATTACTGAAATGTAAATAAATAAAAAACAAAAAAAGAGTAGAATATATATTAAGAAGATTTCATATTATTTTTTTGAAACTGTTTCTTTAAAATTTTAAATACTTGCTTCAATGAAAATAATCTGCAGCTACTGCTGACTGTGTGCAGCCCCCCTCCCCACCCCAGTGAGGGCTGTTGCGCGTCCATCTATCTTAGGCTTCACATCTGCCTTTCATCTCAGCAGACTTTGACTTTGCAAGACATTATGACACAAAGGTGAATACTGATGCTTATCTCTGCCTTGTTTCAGGTCGTCTTCCTGCAGTCCTTGTACCTGTGGCAGTTTTGCAAGGAACATGGGATCTGGATTACAGAAATGCTGAAGCAGGAAGAAAGATCTCAAGCGTATGTTTGCTATTGCGGTAAGAAGAGCGTTAGATCTTGCTGTAGCCTGATATGAACCACCAGCAAGAGCAGCCCACCTGTCAAGGTGACCTGCTGGAGCCACAGCTGTGCAGTCGCAACTCCTCTCCACTTTGTCTTCCCATTAGCGTGGGGCTGCTGCTGCTGCTGTCAACAGCTCATGAATATGGCTCTTTTTATCTTGGGTTCATCAAGCCCTCACAGCTGCTTTCACAGTATGTTCGAATTTGGTATGAATGTTGTATGTAGCTCTGGAGCCATGATCACACAATAATATGCTAACAGGATTAGCATTACACTTCTTGTGGAAGAAAATTATATCTTTAGATAAGAGTAGATCATCTACTTTGAAGATTTTGAGTTCTGTGCCTCAGCATTGCTGTAGCTGGCGAAGATCTCTCTTGCCTTCTTTATCTCTGTTTGCATGTTGTCCAATAATGGCTGAAGGCTTTCCTTCTGTTTATTTTGCAGCTTTGTGAATTGGTGTTATAGTATTATTATCCTTTCACCAGTATAAGGGGAAGCTAAGGAAGAAGGGAAGTAGTTTACAAGAATGTTAGTATTACTACTCTGGTATTGCTGCTGATACTACAGGGCTACCACGTTTGTGGCCATAGACTGCATTGCTGATGAGGTAGCTTGAGTTCAGGAGGCTGTTTGCTGCTTCAGAGAGTGTTTATGGCTGCTCCACATAGAATCATAGTATCAAAGAATGGTTTGGGTTGGGAGGGATCTTAAAGATCATCTAGTTCCAAGCCTCCTACCATGGGCAGGGACACCTTCCACTAGACCAGGTTGCTTAAAGCCCCATCAAACCTGGCCTTGAACACTTCCTAGGAAGTAGAAATCCACGACTTCTCTGAACAACCTGTTCCAGTGCCTCACTACCCTCACGAATTCAGGGGTGACAGTTGTTGCTCTTTTTTTTTTAATATTTTGCTATACATACCGCCGTGCTATACAGAACTGCTTTCATTGGAAAAGGTATATGTGGTGGCACTTGTGTACTAGTGAGGTATAAATAATCATTTAAAGGCTGTATTACAGTGGTATTTTGCCCGAATTTCTGTCAGTGAAAACCAAGATTATCCTCAGCTTTCTCAGTGTCCCTCAATTCAGGGAAATGTGACCATGGGATCCAAAGGAACTCCCCCTTCTCTCATCTCTTTATGCTTAGTGGAGAAAGTTGCCAAATTAATTCTGCTGGATGCTTCTTTACTCTCAGGTGAGGAAAGAAGTTCACAAAATGTGTTGATTCGCAGCTCAGGTCAAAGAACATGTTGATCATTGGGGCTGAAAGCAAGACACATGCACGCGATGCTAAAATAATGAATAATGTTCTCAGTTGTGGCTGGGTACAGTATGGTATTACTTTTTTTTTTTCAGAAACAGACATGTAAAATATGTCATCAAGACAGAAGAAAATTCACCTATAGATGTTTATTGCATATAAAGTTAGAAAGGGAGATGGTGAGCTTTGACAGCTATCTAAAATTGCTGACTATCATTAGATAATACAGCAGAGAGAAATGGGAAAGTTCGGACAAAATGCCCTTTTTGAATGCTCTTAGGACAAAGAAACATGGGGATGAAAAAAAAAGAGAGAAAATAAAAAGAAAGGATATTTCAATTTTAAATTAATCCAGCTGAAAGATAGTGACATATCATACCCGTCACTGTGTGTTAGGCAAAAAATGTCTTTCAGGGTTAAATAATTAGAGTTTGTAACTAGGAAACCATCATCTGGCTTAGTCTTTTGCTGCTTCCCAGTCAGCCTGTCCTATCCTTGCCACAGCCTCACATACAGCACCCATGTTATTTTGAAACGTTTACCAGTTCAAAGGGTAGCTCATAGATAGAGGAAAAAATATTCTGACTGCAGAAATACACTTAGAGAGATGACAATATACTATTTATTGTCTGGCAACCAAGTAGTGGAAAGAACAAATAAATACCAGAATAGACAACTATGAACAGAACGCTTTAAAGCAGTCTAACAATGTTTTGCATTAAATCTTCCATTAAAACTCCCACCCAGACAAGATGACTGTGTTTTGGCGGACTGCGTGAAATGATATATTAAAAGGCATGAGTGAGTTTGTGATTTCTCTGAGTTTCATGACTGAAAAAGTAATTCTGAAGTAATCCCATACAGAAAACATGAAATACTAAAAGGCATCTGCATACATATACACATGACTCTTAGAGAGCGTGAAAATCTACTAAAATTGTGTGACCTCTCTCCTATTATCCTGTTAATTTTCAACAACTTTCCAAACTAGCCAATATAATATTCCTAATATTTAATATGATTCTACCTTCTTTTATAGCTTCCTGGTAGATTTGCGCTTCACTTTAAATGAGCTCTTCCTAAGAGACAGACTCAAAAGGATTGTATTTATGCACACAAGGCTTGAAATAAGGCATATCCTAACCTTTAATTATGAATCACTACCATGGTTTCTGAAAAGCAGCTGAAATCCTAGTGGTGTTTTACGAAGGTAAAATCTTGAGCTCTGTTACTTTAAATGTCATATACTGAAAGCACTTGTTAATAAAGACTGGCACAGGTCACACTGTCAAGGATAAACAATCATTCCTAAATCCTTTGTTTCAGGCTACAGTGAAACCTAATCCCTATGGTGTTCTTGCCTGGCCATGCATGCATGTAGATATGCACCACTTTTATAGTACTAGTGCTTTCTTTCAAGCACGTTGCTCCTGACTGCAAGGCATTTGATTTCTGGTAATTAATCAGCTCATCATACATGCTGTGTTTGTCCCTCAGGCCCAACTCAAGTTAGTGATCCAAATCTGGCCCCAGGAAAAAAGAAACCATTTATGTTCTTAGTGTACAGAATGAAATCCTGATAAACAGTGCTTGGCTAAACACTGAATTCAGATGGCATTATTATTATTTTTTTTTAACAATCTGTAAGTCTAGCTTTGGAGGATTGGGTGTTGTTTTTTGCTGTTATTGTTTTGGTGTGTTTTTTTTTCAATCTGTTAGTCTGTTTTTACTTTGTATGCTCTGTCTGCCACTTTAGAATGGCAAAAAAACCCACAAAACCACCAACTGTGCCCCTAAATGAGATGTCAAGATCACTGTATTATTTTTGAGGATTTGTGTTTCAGTGTGTGAACTCATTGCCTGAAATATTAGTGTTCATTTTTTAAGCAACACTTTATCACATGTTTATCTGTTACTCTTTATCGTTCTGTTCTTTCATGTTAGGCTTGTCTGTGTAATAACTTGTTTACTGCTAATTTTATCAGATCCAGGAAACAACTTCAGCTTGTGTTTGTAATTCTTCATGTCTACAGATGCAGCAACTCTCATTCTTTCCAATTAAGTACCAGTTGGCCTTAACTGCCATTTAAGTGAGTCATGCATTGTTACAAAGGATCCACAAGAGCCTTAGAAAACTTAGCAGGCAAGCTCTCACCTTTTGTATTTTATGATTAAAATAATAACCTGTATGCCTACAAAGGCACCGTGCTCAGCTAGTGAAGACTACTGTCTCTTGCCTCTCCATCAACTCATGGATTGTGGTACTGCTTCTTGTTCTGCTAATGCATAAAGATTTTGAGTACTTGCTTCCTGCAGTGATGAGACATACAGCCCTGCCAGCTTTCTTTCTAGGCTATATTTTTTTGGCACAAACTAAGCTCTTTACGCTGGTTCTTTTCCCTACGGCAAAGGCAAGAAACCAAAAGGAATTATTTCACCTAATAGCTCCTTGCCTCACAGGGCTGTTGTAAGACTTAATTAATTAATGTTTGTAAAGTGCTTTGAGAACCTGGGATAAAAAGATGCTATATAAGCATTAATAAAAATACAAAATATTGTTATTATTAATTCCCTGTCTGATACAAAGCCGCTGCATGAATGAAAAGCTGAACTATAGTTCTCAGTGCAAATGTAGAGATAGTTTGTCCGTTATAAGGAGGGATATCACAGTGCATTTTTGTTTACAAAGACTTCTGTATAGAGGTATCTGTAAGCCATAGGTGAGCTTGACTCAAAATTGTTGCAAAACAGGAAAAAAAGAAAAAAGGCTTTTGAACACCACTACTCTGCTGTTTTTAATTTCTCTATCTTTTCTTGTTCTAAGCATACCATCCAGATAAGGTAAATAAACCACACTGGGCTAAAGATTAAGTCAAATATCAAAATCATTGCATGCCGACCGTGAAAACTCACTCATGCTGAACATTTATGGGTTATCAGGATTAAAGAGCACTTCAATATTTATCAAAAAGCATAGCCCACCATGGTTTAGTCTTCATTAACCTGGTGTGTATTTGAAGAACTCAATAGAGCTAATGCAGTCCAAGCTACAGCTGACATTTTTTGACTTAGGAAAACATTTATCCTCTTGAAGAGATATGTATCAGTTTGCAAATGTTGTAAAAGGGCAGAATAACATAAGGCTCACATATGCGTTTGGGTTGTCTGAATGCAATAAGCTTTATGGAACTGAATTATGCTTTGTACGTAGTCAAGAATGAACTTGTCATTTCTGTAATACCAGTAAAGCTTATTTCACATATAATGGGAGATCCTGCTGTGCGTAGATGATACAATTTTTCTAGTTGGATTTAAAAATATTAAAATGAAAAAGAGGCTAAATTAGGCTGTGAAAGCTTGGGTAAGTGTGATACGAAGGGTGCACAACCAGCTGTAGGGGGTTTCAGAAATACATGACATTGCTTCCCCTGCTACTTCTGGCTGATCAGGTTTCATATTTGAACAAGACCTTGAGGAGTTTAGCTCATGTAAGAGACTCTCTCCCTTATGTAGAAAAAAATACAAAACGTAATAGGTGTTAGTTTTGATTCCCTGGCATTGCCTTTAGCCTTTTCAGTCTGTTCTTACTGTGCAAGTAATGGTCATACACATGATATTCAGCTAGAAAAATATAATTTAAAACTTGCTATGCTAAAACAATAAATTAGTATTTCAAATTTAAAATAAAAGAATTTATGGATATCGATGACATATGATACACATATTTGTCAGGGAAAGAAATTGAAATGGAGATTATGGCACAGGACCTAGACTCCTGACTCAGCTTTTCTAGCAGTTTCTTTCCATAACTTGAGCAAGTAAGTTATTTAATTTCTCCAGGCCTCAGCATGGTGTTATGAATCTTTTCTTTTTTTATCTGTATGAAATAGTAGGAAGTGAAGCAAAAGGGAGTAGGTATGTGTGACTGAGAGGATCATGAGTGTCAGAATGGATAAAGAGAAATGGGGAGTTTGATCATTAAAGAAAAATAAAGCCAAATGCCAGTCAACAACTGCTCGTTGGCTGGGGTTCAAGCCAGAGAAGTGTTTCAGGCAAAGGGAGGAAGGCACTGTTTACTGTTGATTTGCTCCATATTCCTTTCTGAACATCTGAAAGTGTTCTCACATATAAAGTGTTAATGGCATAAGAAAGGTTGTGCGAACTGTGGACACCCATTCCAGTGAAAGATGCTTGTCTTTCTGGAGTTGTTAAACTGAATCATAGTAGGATCCAGAACTGATAACTAATTTCCTTCACTAGCTTCTCACTGTTGAATTTCAGAATAATTGCATTATTGTCCTACTTCTTCAACCAGGATAATAAGGAAATAAAGTAAAATATTTGGAGTGCATGATGATCACAGGTGGAAAGTGAAACATGACTATTTACTATTTAAGCATGCTTTAGCATACAATCATAGAATGGTTTGTGTTGGAAGGAACCTTTAAAGGTCATTTAGTCCCACCCCTCTGCAGTGAGCAGGGACATCTTGAACTAGATCTGTTTGCTCAGAGCCCCATCCAACCTGACCCTGAATACTTCCAGGGATGAGTCTTCTACCACCTTTCTGGACAACCTATTCCAGGGTTTCACCATCTTGTAAAACATTTCTTCCTTATATCCGGTCTAAATCTACTCTCTTTTAAACCATCACACCTTGTCCTGTCACAACAGGCCCTGCTAAAAAGGCTGTCCCCATCTTTCTTATTGGCCTCCTTTAAGTACTGAAAGGCTGCAATAATGTCTTCCTGGAGCCTTTTTTTTCTCCAGGCTGAACAATCCCAACTCTCATCCTGTCCTCGTCGGGGACATGCTTCATCCCCCTAATCATCTTCATGGCCCTCCTCTGGACCCACTCTAGCAGCTCTATTTCTCTCTTATGCTTGGAACCCCAGAGCTGAACACAATGCTCCAGGTGGAGGTTTCAGGACAGAGGGAGAGAATCTCCTCCTTTGGCCTGCTGGCCATCTTTCTTTTATAGCAGCCCAGGACATGGTTGGCATTCTGGGCTGCGAGCACGTATTGATAACTCATCTCCAGCTTTTCATCCACCAGTCCCTGGAGGTCCTTCTCCACATTGTTGTCCCAGCCTGTATTGATACTGAGGATTGCCCCAGATTGGGTACAGGACCTTGCACTTGGCCCCGTTGAACCTCATGAGGCCCACATGGGCCCCCTTCTCAAATGTGTAGAGGTCCCTCTGGACAGCATCCTGTCCCTCTGGCGTATCAACTGCACCGCTTGGGTTAGTGTCATCTGCGAATTTGCTGAGGGTGCACATGATCCCACCGTCTATGCCATTGGTGAAGGTATTAAACAGCACTGGTCTCATGGTTTAACACTGGTGTTTATGTTTCATTTCCTTGTGGCTGAGTTTCTGCTCTCAAATCCTATCAGGAGGCAGTTTAACCAGACATTGCCAGTAATCTTCAGCCTGTGCAGTTTTCCACATTTAGAGTACGGCCAGATTCTGCAGAGCTGCGTGGCATTATCATCCCATAGCACTTGCATAGCATCTGTCTGCACCAACAAGTTGGCAGCGTGTACAAGTTGCACCAGATCACTTCATGTCACAGCAATCAGTCAGGCGTTGGGGTAGTAAGGCAAAGTAACAGTTCCTCACCTACAGGCTTCCTGCTGTGAAGGCATCCATTAGCAGAGAGCAGGCTGGGCCACAAGGAAGAAGAAGGGAAAGCTCTGTAATTCCATGTATCATTGAGGAACATGTCAGAGCACTGTTTGGAGGTTGATGCAAAAAAAAAGCTGGGCATTTTGCACCACCTGCGACAGAAGCCTGTCAAGGGAAGAAGAGTGAGTATCTCGATCTGCCTGCATTTAAATGCAAATTAGAAAGAAAATACCAGCTGCAATGGGAACAGAACAGTGGCCTCTGAATGTTCACTGGTTCAGTTTGAATACCTCTCTTGTAACATCAGTGACTTAGTTTTCAAAGAACCTGTGCAACTGTAGTTCTTATTGTTCTCTACTGTTTGAATTGTTTATTCCTTCCAAAAATTGTTTTACAGTTAGATGTAAATTGAGTCATTGTACAGAGCTAAAAAAGAACAGGGAAAAAGAGTAACAAAAATTATGCTAGTAGAGAAAGAGAGTGTTACTGAAAATTTTAAACCTTTGTGTTTTTTTCTGATTTGGAAATAGGTTTCAGCTGGGTTTTCCCTACCATTCCTCCATTACCATGAAGGAGAGTGGAAATCTAAGCAGCCTCCCGAGTTAATGAAATAGAGGAGAGAGCACAACCAGAGTCTTATCTGAGTTTTCCCTCTGGCTTTTCCACCGTACCATCCCTTTACTACATAAACTTCCAGCAAGTTTTAAAGGCTCTCCAGCAGCATAAATTTAAGTGGGTAGTCTATGATAAGGGACACTGCATGAAATGGAGAACATGAAAGCAAGCACACATCGAAACAGCCATCTGCTCAGCCTTGGAATACGAACATTGCAGAGCTCATCTGTGCATTAGTGTTGCCATTTAATGCAATTCCTAACAAAAAAAAGTTAATAAAATTCATGGCTGTAGCTGACTCACATTATAATGTCCTTCCAGAAAAAGCCTGTACCATTGCTCTGTGGATCTGTGCACAGAATAATAATATGTACCACATAGCAAAGTGAAGAGTCTTAGGTTTCTATTGCTGCATATAGGCAGGCTTTGAGTTTACAAGTCAGCTGGAAAACCCTTCTGAACTGGCAGCAAGAAACAACCTGTTTTCCTGAAGTGTACAACAGCAAAAGATGTCCCCAAGCCTGGGAGCCATGTGTTCTTAATACTCAACAACTGTGCCAACAGAGTACGTGCTGAAAAGGAAGTACAGAACAACTGTTATTTACATCTCTGGAAAATTGTTAAGAAATGGGATATAAAGTCAATGGAGTCTTAAAACACCTCATCAGCATTTTCTGTTTCTACTCTCAGCTATTTTGCACATGGTGGTCCACAATGAAACCTTTCAACATTTACCTAAGAGTTCACTAGCTGTATTACTTAGTGATAGAGGTGAGTTGATGGCACATGGTGAAGACCACAGTAAAGGTAATTCCTTGCAAATAGATGCTGTGAGGCTGTTAAAGAGCAACCATAGTATACAAATAGTACAATTTAATAGCTTACCCTACAAATCATTGCAGTCATCTTAAAACAGTCATTCTACAGAAAAAATGTTCCTTCTATAGGCTGGCGCTCATTCTAAAGCCTTGGAGGGTTACATTACCTAAGAGGTACTTCCACTTCATTTATGTTATTTAATTAGATTTCTCAAACAAATATTGTCAGTAGTATTAGTAAGCAGTTCTTCTTTCATTTATTGAAGATGGAGCTGCGAATTCTCTGAAGGGAAGAGTAGAGTGTTTTAAGATATGCAAAAATTTGGAGGGCACAATCCATTGCATCAACTATTTTGTCTGCTGCTGTAAAGTAAAGTTTTTTCATAGACTTCCAGAGAAGCTTTATACTTTACACACAGAGATAAGAATCTAGAAGTCTCAAAATACAGAAAGACTGGAAAAGAACATCTCACAGTTTACAAAACACATTTAAGATGTACTTTGTTTAAGATATTTAGAAAACAAAGGCATTTAACTGCAAGATGTGTTAAGTAAGCATTCAAAATATATGAAAGAGAACTGCAAAATTCTGGAATCTGTCACATTTTGGGGACTGATAGGCTTTGTGTGTGCATGTGACATCTTCGATTTGACTGCCAGTGCAATTAACACACTACTGTGGGAGATAGATAGGAATTATACTTGTAATTGTTGTTGAGCCCACGACTGTCTCAGCTGGGTGTTTCTAAGCATCTCAAGCTGAACTACTTTATTTAGCGTAAGTGAGTAAATAATGGGGTTCTGAGCTCACACTTCTTTCCTAGATGAACTTCAAACATTGAGGATATTGGGCTTGGACAGGAAGAGTCTGTTGCATTACCATGCCAAAATCTTTTTCATATATTTTTCTCCTAAGTGACTCAGGGACCTTTAATTGTGAATCAAAGACTCTTTAGTGCTTATATTGTGTTTGAAAATGAAACTCAGGCTCCTAAGGAACTTGGGACCTTTGGAAAATGTGATTCTCGCAAGGATTTATGCCTGTTCACAATACCTCACACATGGAGCCCCAGCACTGCCACAATAAGTCATAGGAATGAAGGTTTACAGAGGCATTCAATTGCTGGATCTTGAGTTACATGAAACAGGATTGAAGTCACAGTCTAAGTGACACCTGTGGCAAAACTCTCAACATTTTTTGGATTTCATTGAAGGATGTGGGATGGAATTACAGAGGAAATATCAAGTTTTACATATCAGAGACATTCACAGACTGCAGCTAAATTCTTTCTTAGTTTAACACAAATAAATAAATTTGGCTCAAATAAAATGAATGTTGACAAGTACTTGTAACACTGGCAGCAGAGGATATTTTTTTTTTTTGAGTTTAGTATATTCGTGTTTGCTACAAAAACTGAGGAAGTAGGAGATCCAGGTTCCCTTTCTTTCTGTCTCAGGCAAATTAAATCTATATCTGTCATCGATCAGTAGCTGCTGGACTGGATAACAGCTCTTGGCTTCTCTTTAAAAGTGCAGGAAAAAGTACTGTGAAAATACAATAAATGGGATCCGCTTTTGAAATTAACATTAATTGAGAAGAAAGAAAAGAAAAAAGAAAAGAAAATAAAGAAGAAAAGAAAAAAGAAAAGAAAGAGAAAAGAGAAAGAAAAAGAGAAGGAAAGAGAAAAGGAGAAGAGAAGAGAAAAGAAAAGAGAAAAGAGAAGGGAAGAAAAGAAGAAAAGAGAAGAGAAGAAAAGAAGAAAAGAGAAGAAAAGAAAAAAGAGGAAAAGAAAAAAAAGAAAAGAAA
>VWZK01005585.1:0-23057 GCA_013396935.1 Baryphthengus martii | reverse complement strand
ATGGGGCAGAGTGTACCCTCAGCAAGTTTACTGATGACACAAAACAGAGGAGTGGCTGATGTGGCAGAGAAAGAGTTGTGCTACTATCCAGTGGGACCTCAGCAGGATGGAGAAACGGGCTGATGGGAACCTCATGATTTTCAGTAAGGGGAAGTGCAAAGTCCTGCAGATGGAAAGGAACAATCCCAGGCATCAATATATGCTGGGTGGAAAGCAGCTTTGCAATAAAAGGACCTGAAGGGAAATTCCAAATTAGATTAAGACAGACTCTTTAGGTGGTGCTAAGTGACAAGAAAAGAGGCAAAGCACAAAAACTGAAGTACAGGAGGTTCTGTCCAAACATTGGGAAATACTTTTTCTCTTGAAGGTGACTGAGCACTGGCACAGGTTGCTCAGAGAAGTTATGGGGTCTCCATCGTTGGAGGTATTCAAAAGTCATCTGGATGTGATCCTGGGCAGTCAGCTCTAAGTGGCCCTGTCTGAGTAGAGGGGTTGGACGGGATGACCTCCAGAGGTCTCTTCCAATCTCAACAGCCTGTGATTCTGTGAAGTTGCCTGTTGGAGCATCTACAGAGAAGCTAATGAAGGAAGCAAGGTGAGTGACTGATCCTTTTAATTTACTACTTGTGGTTTATATTCACAAGGATATCTTTCTTGAAGTAGCTTTCTGCAATTTTATTTTTTTTCCTTTTTGTATCTCACTGAATGAACATTTAGGCTCAGAGGAGAGGTACCTGGGCTATGTACACAGACACAGATGGTCCATGAAGCATAAAAAAGGCAGTTATAAAGAAGAAAATCTGTGGCTTTGTCTTCAGTAATTATTTTTTTTCCTGCAACTTGTTTGCTGATATATCTAAATATTTCTAGATCGTATCTGCTATCCTCAAAATATACTAGAAAATGGCATTTTTTGTTTGGAACTTGATGCAGTTTCTTGAATACTAAAAAATCTGATCATTTACTACCCCCACCAGCCCTTACTGATACATAAGTGATGTCCACAGACATAGAAGTGCTTATTGTCTTGGGTGTACTTTGTACTCCTAGTCTTGAAGTTCCAGATCAAAGAAATGCATTTATTGCCTTTTGTTCTCATCTATAATGATGTATTACTATATATTCTATATTGAACATGCAGTCTTCACTTAATAGAATAAAAAAGATTTTTAACAAATGCTATGAAGATAAAATCTTTCCACTGTACTTGAGTATAGGAATGTCAACACTTTTCAAGGAATTTCTAAGTAAGCCACTTTCTCAAGTTTTCTGTGAGGAAATATCAAAACACTTAGAAAGCAGCTGCTTCACGTTCAGAAAAAAATAGATCATTTCTGGCCTTCTATAAAATACAATATGGAGTGCACATTATTTCTCTGATAAAAGTTTTCCCCTCTGTCTTCAAACCACTACATATACCTGTCTTTTGATTTAATTTCTCAATATTTTCTACTGTTCAAAAAACACTCACATATGTGCCATCGTCCTCACTGGACTGATGTTATTTCCCATCTAGAAACAACACGTAAAATCGTCATTTGTCTGTACAAACTAGAAAAGAAAAACAGTAATTCTTTGCATTCATTCTAACATGATAAAATCAACATCTATTTTCAGAAAAATGAAGCCCCCTTGATAATGAAACTTGAATAACATCCGAGGTCACGGTTCTAGATTAGCTGAGCTCTCAGAGAACACACCCTCTGTGCTACCCCTCTAGTTTTTGGACTCTGTACCTTGTGATGTGTCCACTTGTCCTAGATTCATAGATCTCCTGTGTACTAGCAGTGACTGCTCAGCATGCATTATCTGTTCTTCAGGAACTGTGACCAGCTTTTGAATACTGTGACCTAGAACAGTCCATTCAAAATAAAAGTGCCATATTTTCAAAATCACAAGAATAAAGCATGACAAAAAGAGAGTGCATTGTCATAAAAAAAGAAAAAAAAAAATCACCCTTCAACTCTCAAAAGATATATTCTCACTTACAAGCAAAAAGGGCCACAGAGCAAATAAAAGGCTCTGTGAAAAAGCTGAATATATAATGGACACAAAATATTATAGAGAATTTGCAGACCCATCACAATAATTCCATTAATTCTGGTCTGCTGGGTTTTGCATTGATTCACAGGCTTGGCATACGACTTTTAGGACTCAATACAGTTTGGTATTAAAATGATAACAGTGCACACTGCTGACTTGAAAGATATTTCAGTAAGTATAGCACATAGCTGAGGACAGATTCTTAGGTCGTATAATTTCTTGTGGCTCTAATGCATTTTAGCTCTGCTGATTTACATCTGTTGAGAATCCAGTCTATGGGAATTCCTTGATGCTCAGTGCTATCATTCTGACACCTGCCAAAATGTCAGTGGGAGAATGTACCATAAAAATATCACTCCTTGATAGGAATGAATGTAACTTTGAGATCGGTCATTTCTGTTAGCCAGATTCTCTTCTCATCTTAATAGAACTTTTAAGTATGTTTCACCACTAGGATAAATGGCTGAACATTAACTACTGCAAAGGAATGCAGAACTATAACACTTCAGTATAACCATAGAATATATTTCTTCATTTACCATCAGTATAGAACCAATCTTCTATCGAAGAAGACTGTGTTGGCAATTGGGTGCTATATATTTGACATGTAGAAGTAAAATCTGTATTCCTGAGAATGCAGTTTTCCGAAGATTTTTATCATCATTTTAAAAATACCTCACAACAGGAAGTAATTCATTATTATACTTATTTGTAACTCAAGAATGAGAAGTTTAGAAAGGCCAAGTGTCATTTTTTTTTTAAGACAGTCAATAATGGGAAATAAAATATTGTTAAAATGACAATGATATCTTTTATAATAAACGTCATTTTACAAAATCACAAAATTCCATTACCTTCAGGGAGGCCAAAATTTCCTGTGGAGTCTTAGATATAACCCAGTTATCTAGTTCAGCATCTTATTCAGAAGGAAAAATATCATCAATCTTTTGCCTAACATGGAGCACACCTTTTAATAATAATCCCATCATTTCCCTGGGACTGCCACTAATTATTTAATTACAAAAACAGAGTTAGAGTTTGAGTTCATCTTGTTAGCTGTAAAAATAGTGGACTTATAGACCACACAACCTCCAGGCTCCATAATGAACCACTGTTTCACGGACAGCTCTTTGATAGAAACCATTTCGAAATTTACTACTTTGCAGTAGGATTTTAAGGATTTCTAAGCACTTCTTGACCTTTGTTCACAAATCTTCTTTTTTTTTCCTATTTATTTATTTATTTATTTATTTCTTCATGTGTAAAGTGGTTGTTGACTGTGCCAGATGGATCATTTCTGTGTACATTCTAACCTGTAAGCATCCATGGTCACGTAAGGATGTACAAAGGTGGACGTCTAGACAGTCCTAAACTCCAGTAACTGTACAAAATGAGACGTGGAAGTGGCGAGGCAGTGTAGTCAGCACGACTGACAATGAAAGCCATGTACTACGATTAACTCCTGTAAAATCTTCATAGCTTAAGGAAGGATTGCATGGCAAATAAAGGGGCGACTTTGGAGACATATATTTCAAGGGCTTCCCCCAAGCATTGCAGAGAGCACAAGAGGGAATGCAAATGTAACTAGTGAAAGATGGCAAATTACTTCCTTGGAAATTATTAATGTTAGGTGCTTGTTGTGGTAGCGGTACTGAATTGTTCTTCAACTTAGTACTTGTCAAACAGTGTTAGCTTACTTTCTGCAGATCTCTTACAACATTCTTTTACTTATCTGAGTAGTACCTTACTCTCTAATGAGCTCTAATGGCTTCTGTAGTAATGTCTGTTCAGAAGGATTTTTTATTCTGGATATCTGAGTTTGGAGTGCACTTCCAAAACTGACTTCCTAACAAAAGTAATGATGAAACAGATATAATAAAAAATGTGCCATAGCCAGCCACTTTTCTAAAAAATAAACAGCATTATTTCAACAGCAGAACGACACAATTAGTGGGGAAAGCCACACATCTTATCATAACAATTTGATGTGTGTTGGTTGCACAGTGATACCCACTGATTGTCTACAATTGCTTCTCTCAAAATCTGGCCACTGAATGGAAATCTCATTCCAGTCCTGTTTTTTTGAGGAAGGTGGGCATGTACTCTTTGGACCTTTTTTGGACCTTTTCATTGAGACTTCTACTGCTTTCCTGTTGTTCCTTCCATTGTGGATTTATCTGACAGGTTTAGCATCATGCATTTAAGATCAAATCAATAAGCCCAGTAGGAACTAGCTGAGTAAACCTGGAGTAACTCTGACATACATCTCTGCTTCATCATCCTTTGTTGTCTTTATTTCAGGAGTGCTGAGCTGGAACCGTTAGTCTGTTTTGCACCAAATCTATGTGTGAGTTTGTTCAGGGACTCCATGTCACATTTTGTCATTGTATCCTAAACTATGTATTATATTTCGGGGAGAGGGGAATAAAAAGAGAAACAAAGACAAGAATTGGAGTAGATATTTCTGCAGGTGCTATGTGGATCACATTCCCAGATGCATCCTATACAGCTCTTTTGTTGATCCATACAGAATCTTACTCATTACTGGTTACAAACTCCACGACTTTCTCTGCATCCTGGGTTGTTTTTTAGAGCTACAGATAGCATAAAAATGTTTTAAGCTCTTCTGTCCCTGCACACTTTCAACCTTTATATATAAGGTGTTTCTAAGCAGGAATAACGAAAGCACACATGGAGAATTTGATTATAAGTAAATTTTATGTGTGTGTTTGTACTCTGTTTCTCTCGAAAGTTACAATTACCTTTTTTGTTGTTGTTAATTGAGGAAAACTGATACCGGATCAGTTAGACAAGCTTTTAAAATGAGTTGCTTTTTATAGTACTATAGTTTACATACTGCTTGCACTCTGCATAGCTGGGGTTGGTTTGTTTGTTTGTTTGTTTTCTTTAAAATGTACTGTCAAGTTGCAAACTTAATTATCAGAAAGGGAATACAAAAATTCTCTTTGCAACGGCAGTAGATCTTGGTATACTCCAGATATCTTCCTGACTCTGTTACTCTATTGAATGTATTTTCCAATAAGTTAGTTCTGTATACAAGGTATCACATAAAGTATATAGGGGGTTTTCACTAGAAATGGAATCAATTTTCAACTTATAGAGATAGTGTGCTTGATGTATTCTAAAGACATGACATTTTGGATTTTGTTTATCTGTGATTGAGTTTGATATGTTTGGATTCAACTTATCGGTGTCTTTTTATTACTAATGGTTGGAAGTTTTCTTATTACTATTATTTTGTATTAATGGTTTCCAGTGATTCGGATTTTTTTGTGAGGTGGAATTGGTTTTCTTGTTTTTCTATGGATGGATAAATTATCTCAATGACTAAGATGTAAATTAAAATTAATTGCCATGAGGTCAGTGGGTCAGAGGGTAAGAAGAAGATTTTGCCATGTCATGCCACACCACAATTAAGAAAACACAATTCTGTTGTTACCAGAAGATGTGTTGCCATGTCTTTTACAAGAAGGAGGCTGTTAAGACAGATTTTAATTTGATGACTATTTCCTTTGGACTTTTTTGACTAATATACATTGATTTGCTTGTATTTATTTTTTTTCCTTTTTTTTAAATATATAAACAGTACCATGTGATACCTAATTTTTAATGGTTTAGAGTAGTACAATACGTAGGTCAGGATTGAAAACAAAAATCACAAATATTTGAAAAAAAACTTCAAAACCAATCTGATCACAGCATAGTTCTAGCCTTTTCCATAGGACTCTTCACCAACAATATTATAAGCAAACACTTCACCTTAAGTAGGGAAGAAGCAATAATCCCTGGTCAATCGGTCCAGAATCATCATTGTGCTATAAACAGCTGGTGGTGAATAAATATCACCCTTACTGAGAATTGTAGCATGCACAGAACACAATGCTTGCCAACTGGCGTGTGTATCCTTTTGTTAAATTATAAAATAACCATCTTCAGTTTTAGTCACGTATCTGTGTGGTTATAAACAGTTTCTTAAAATAAAAAAAAAAAAAAAAAAGACAGAAAAATGTAGAAATGAAATGGATTAAAAATTAGTAAATATTCTGGCAACTCAATTTTAGAGGGAGACATGAAATAATTATTTGAGAGATCAGAAAATCAGAAATAAGACAGTTATACCTATGGAAGTGGGAAAGTTTGTGAGAGTAAAAATACCTAATAGTACCTTTAGAGCTGCAGGCAAAAAAAGGGAAAAAGTGAGATAAAAGTGCTATCTGTAAGAATAAAAAATATTAACACTTTTTATTACAGATAAATAAAATAAAATGTTATTATAAAATTATTTTATTGTCATTATGACCAAGTTATTCAACTAATTGCAAAACATTAGAGACTCAGTTCACTCAGGCTAAGACTTCCAGCACCATTTGAGACTATCAGGGCCCTGAGTACCCAAACAGGCTTTAATAGCCACGGTAGGCCTCCGTCAGGGACACACTCCTACCCATGGGCCCAGTTCAGCTCAGGCCAGGGCGCTAGTCTTGCTCTACCAATCTTGTTCTTGTCCACATCTCTTCCTGACTGAGTCCTGTCTCTGTCTCTTGCTTTTGACTGGTGCTCAGTGGGCTGTTGGTGAGACCTGTTACTGTCATCATGTGGTTCTTCCCCCCACCTTGCTTAGGTACTGTGCCCTGTTGGGGAGGCACTACTTGTGCTGGGGTCATCCTTGGCTCCTGGCTTGTTCTCTCCTTATGGAACAGCCCTGCTCTTGCTGCTCCCTGACACAGATGTTTGATCCATGCAGTTGTCTCAGATATGACATCAAACCTACAGATGATCTGCCCCCTTTCATAGTAGTAGTTGGAGGCAAGATGGGATAATTGATGGTATCTCAAGTGACACTAGATGCTGGTGAGGAACCGTTGATTTCGCTAGGGAACTAGGGAGCTGTGATGTGTTTCCAGAAGCATTTGCTTTGAAATTGGTCACTGTTGTGATTGAATGCTTACTACACAGCTTAAGCAGAAATTTGGTCTTTATTTGAATATTTTCATTAATAGGGAGTTAAGATAATTATTTTATGTTTATGGCTTTTTGCAGGTGTCATATTTCCTATTTGAATGTTTCTTCTCCTACAATTGGATATATGTCGATCTATATTTAATTGATTCAAAACTAAAAGAACATGGACTTATTTCACTGGAACAGTGGAAGATGTTTAAGCAGAAGCAAAATATTACTAAGAACAAAATTTGCTCCTGATATCAATTATCGATCTCTGGACTTGCATCACTTTTTTTTTTTTTTTTAATTTTTTTTTTTTTTTAAGCATCTGGTGGTCAAGCTTTTTGTTTTGTTTCTTTTTTGTTTGGGTTATTTTTTGTGGTTGTTGTCTGGTTTTTTACTCAGGAGATTGCATCTTCAAGAGTAAGATGTTAGGGCATTGGTATAAGTATGTTTGATTTTTAACTGATTCAGAAAGGTCATGAAGGCGTATTTGTGATTCACTTCTAGTTTATATGCTTCATGGGTGATGAATGTGATGGGACTCTTGAGTCCTACCTTTACTTTATTTGCTGAAACCTTTTCTGTAGTCAGCAACTCAAGATGGGAAGTAAAGATGATAAGCTTCCCCCCATTGTTACAGTTCTTAGCCTTCTTGCCTTAGCTTTTTTTTAGCTAGAGTATTTATACCATCTTGTGTTGACAAACAGGAATTTATCAAGCAAATACATGTACAATTATATGTACATTTTTATCCCTTTCCATGAAGTGTTAAAATATCTGGGGAAGAAATCAACTATTTCCCCCTTTCTATAATTATATTACATTTAATAGGTTGCTTTTCTTGTTTGTGTGTGGTTCTGATGAGACTCAAGCAAAAACGTTCTGTTGATTTCCTTCCATCAGTAAAATCAGTTTCAAATATGCAATTCTAGTTCAATTTAATTACCAAGAGAAGGTGAAAAAAAGCAAACACTGATCCTTATTACTAATGTCACTTATTTACTGTTTGTCTCACGGATTTTGTCACAATATCAAAGCTAAATCCAACCACTTTGAAGAGTTGTTTATTGATGGAGACTCCTCAAGCATCTTAGGTAACTAGTTATTACATTCGTGTGTGTGAAAGACCATCTTTCTAGAAATCTACATTCTTTTGGAGGCAAGGCTCATTATTCCTTGACCAAACCTCCCTGAATCTGGAGGAAAAACTATTCACACTCTCTATTGAAATGTTTTACTCACTAGAACAGTGCTGTCATGAATCACTTCTTTCCTCCCTTGGCTATCCATGCAGTCCTCAAGGACAGTTATAGTATGGTATTCAAGAATAAAAAAATCTGTCTTTGAACCTTTTCTAATGCAACATCATTCAAATCTCTTGTTTCTGTTGCCTTTCTCTATACTCCATCCCATTTATCTACATTTTTGAAGTATGATGTCAAAGAGATAGAGAAGCTGAAGTGTTATGGGAAATGAGAGTAGAATAGCAAGCCTGTGCATCTTACACAAGATGAACACTATATAGGTCACAGGATGAGATTTCTGCACTTGCTTTCAAAATTTCATACCATGTAAATGACATAATCTCTGCATCTGAAACATTTACTCTCTACTTGAAGTTTATTATAAACTATTGGCAATGACTGAACACAGAGTAGGTCTCTCCAGAATCCTGTTTGATATCAAACTGAGAAGACTTACCAGAGGATTGCCTGTGCATAATGTTTTAATTCAGTTTTTGTACCTTTTTTTTTTTTTTCCTGGTAGCTGTGCACACAGAAATAATTTCATCTTGGCCATGTTTTCCTAATTTATTCGAGAATTTAATGTAGAGCACTTTATGACTTATTCCCCCTTATCCACTTAGCCTGTGAAAGAGGGAAATTCAATTGTCTTAGCATAGTTTGTTTCTTCTCACATTGTTGCTCTTCCAAGGTTTTGTAAATTGACTGTTCAATTTGTTTCAGTATCTTTCTGGGTACTGACAGGTCTATAATTTTCTCATATTCCTTTTTCCTCCTTTAAAAGTTAAAGACTAAGTTTTGTCTTCTATTGGCCTGTGATACATCATCTGCACTCTAAGTCACAGGAAATAATCACTAATGTCTTGGAGATTGTTTTTACTGCTACTTCAAATTCTTGAGGAAGTCCTGGTTACACAGATAGTTCCATCTTATTCAAATATTGCTTAATCTCTCCATAAATAGGTGAATACGGGCTATAAATAACCATTTATATTCTAATTTCAGTACTATGAATGTCAGGGACACATTGTTGAGGAAGCAGAGACTGAGTATTAAAAAGGTGTAGGGAGGAAATAATCTAGAATTTGAAGAGTTACTAGCTCAATTAAATCCTATGTCATAAAAATGTCATAAAACAGTTATAAGCTAAGGTCATACACAAGAAGTTCCCTTTACTTAAAAAAAAAAAATAAAAAAAAAAATAAGGTCATCGATCTGAGCCTTCTTTAAAAGTTGTATATTGGTCCTTAAATTCTTTTATAACTATTTTGAGGTCAAGGATTCAGTTTTGCTTGCCTACGTTGCCTCTGTCTGTATAGAAATGAACTAGACTCTTACTCAAGAATTCTCCAAGCTGTGGATTTTTAGAATCACTTTGCACAGTTCAGTCTAGTAATACATTTAGAGAATACTGTACCTAATTAACTGAGAATTAAATAACATCTTGTGTTTGTATATAATTTCTTTACTGAATTAATTTCTGTCAACTGTTTCCTACATTCATAATGATTTTAAATCTAAAAGGATAAGATGCTTAGTTTGAAATTCCCACTAATTAAAGGAATTCTGTATTTTATTGATTTATTGCCAGAAGAGAACAATTTAAAAGCAAGCAAGATTACACTAGGGGAAGCAGTAGCCCCTAGCAAATTTGAAAGCGTATTTCAGCATTTCAGTTTAAGAGAATTTTATATGATTTTACCTAGTGCCTTATATTCTTATGGTTTCATCTAAGGTCTGTCTACTATCTAAATTTTAAAGTAAAAGGAACAAAACACAGCTTGCAAACACAAAGGAAAATCTACATAGTTAAAAAACAATAAATAAATTAGAGACGCTACTCAATCTGATATATATTTTAAACACGTACTCATGATGATATTCTAGAAGGTCGGAGATTATCTCAACCTGCAGGTTATCTTTTAAGTAAAAATACTGATTATAATGACAGTGATTGTAAATATGGTTTAAATTATTCTTTTCTTTGAGGATTGTCTCTTGCTCTCTCCTCTGTCCTGTTAATTACTGTGTGCGAGCAGAAGAGATGTCTCTGCTTACAGTTGTGTAATAGGTGACATACAGTAATACACTGTATAGGAAGATAGTAATGAAACCACCTTTATATTTACATATGCTTTGAAAATATGCTTCATATGGCCAAAAGGAGGCTTGTCTTCCTGTTCTTACAACAGAACTGTTACAGGCCAGACA
Organism: Baryphthengus martii; assembly: GCA_013396935.1. NCBI lineage: Eukaryota > Metazoa > Chordata > Aves > Coraciiformes > Momotidae > Baryphthengus > Baryphthengus martii. The sequence goes on along the minus strand of VWZK01005585.1, from coordinate 12,591 downwards.
CAGGTCATCTGTAAACTTAACCTTTCAAGGATATTTGAGAGGACATCAATTTAGGCATCTGAAAACACATGAACGCAAAAGGCAGCCGCATCATTTTTGCATTTGCCCTAATTGCACCTAGAAAGCCTATGTCCCACAAAGTACACCAAAGCTTTGGGGAAGTAAAGTAAGTTTAGAATGTGGAACTCACAGATTGTATACCATAGACCTATTATTAAGGGATTTTAACATTTCTGTGTATTTCATAACAGTCATTATGAGCCTCACTTTCCAATCTGAAGAGTAAGTTGCTGATTAGCTGATTAGCTAGTTACTGATACAAACGAGGTATCCTAAAGTTACTTAAGGTAGGGTTAAGGCTAGAATGAAAAATTTGTAATTTAACACAGCCTAGTTTTCATTTTTCCAGCACAGAAACACAGACAAACTTTCAGATCTAGAAACTGATGGTGTCCCCAGCATCTAAAGGGACATAAGATGTACTTGCTATCTATATTCCTCTTTTTATTCCACCTTATTAAAACTGGTATTTTATTATGCCACTTGTCAGGCCTTTCTTTTTAAGATCCAGAAAGAACACTGCTCCCTCTCTCTCTTTCTCCCTTTTCTCCCTCACCCCTGGTAAAAACCACTAGTCCCCGAGTGAAATGGTGTCAAGTTGTGATAAGGTTATAGTTGGCTATTGGGTTTGTAAGACATGCCGTCGCTTATTCCTGGATGATAGTGCAGACACTGATTGCTTGTCGATTTGGACCAAAAATGTTACGTATGGATTAGTCCAGGCTGACCCTGGTAAAAAGTGACTACTGGCTTCTTTGGATTGGATGATGTCATTGACTTCTTTTTAGCTTCAGCCTTGTCCCGTCCTTCAGCGAAGAAGTAGGAAGCCTAGTGATTCACTGTCTGTCCCTGCCTGTAAGCTATTACCAAATCTCCCTCCCACATAAACTTTTTGAGACATAATATATTTATTGTGGGGCCTTAGACTAATGACATTTTTTGCTATGAATGTAAGAGCTAACGGTCTAGGTAGGGAAAATCTTTGCAAATAACTGAGGAGGGTGTTAGAAACACTTTGAACTTTTGTTTCTGTAAAAATACTAGCACACATTTTCAGGACTGAGACTATATTGGTACTTACCTACTTTTTCTTAGTCTCTGAACCAAAATTACATCATTTGGTCCACAAATAAGTATGTACACTTGACAATGACAATTCAATGCACGATGCTGTTTTGTGGTCACACACTGCAGTTTTATAAGCAGGATATAAATACTCTAACTTGTACAAATGGTGCAGAACTGAATTCAGTTCAATATGTAAAAATTGTGGTTTATATGTAACTTCAAAACTACTTTGAAGTAAAAGCACTATCTCATCTCACCTAAAAATCCAGATCGTGTTTCTACTAGAATTAATAGCAAAGTAGTTGTAAATATATTAGATTTCTTTTTTGCTTAATTCCTTAGAAGAAATGCATAAGAAAATGTGACAGCCAAAACTAATTTAAGATACCAAGTATTGGTTTCTGTTTTACATTATTTTACATTGTACCTTTTTTTTTCTTAAATTAAGCAATCAATGAAGGATATAGCCAATATGGTGTTTCTGTAGAAACAAAAATCTCATCTGTACAATAATTACAATATAGATAGATGTTCCAGATGGTACACATGCAAAAAGAAGGCTAGCTGTATACCAGATGGTATTACGACCATACATAAAGCAACTGGATAATCATTGTAATATTGTGACATGTCATATTATAAGAATAAATACTATGTTTTCCTGAGAAAAAGGTAAAATCATCAGTAAATTAAACTGCACAAGGCAGATGTGGCACTTATCCAGGAATTACAGTCCTAGAGGAACAGCAATATTGGAGTAGGAACATAGAGGCTTTATTTCTTTAATTCATTACCGTTATGAAAAAGAGGTAAGTTGTCTAAAGTATCCTTTAAATAATTAATCTTAGCATAAGCAACTTTAAAGAATTTAGAATACACTGTATTGGTAAAATGGAAGCATTTTTTTTCCTTCCCCCAAGAATACTCACTTCTATAGACACTTATATTCATAACAGGTTTTTTTTTTAAATGCAACAGATATTTAGAAAACACTTTGCAGTGAAACATCACAATTTCTGGTAGAGCATGACGATTCCTTTGCTAAGATACAATATGACAATAAATTTCTGGATGTTATTTATAATATATTTATTAACCCAGATGTATTCCTACCTGTGAAAGAGGCACCATAGCTAGAAAGAGTATTCTTATACTGACACTGAAAAAAAATTCTGGAGTTAATGGAAATACTACTACTTTTTTTTCTTCAACAGTACACAAATGATTTCACAAGCATCCGGTGAAGCTATATCATTCAAGCTTTGTGATAGATATTTTATCTATAGTTTCTCTATACAGATACTTAAGTTTTCTCAAAATGTAAAATAAAATAATTTCATAAAGGAACAAAACCAAGCAATAGCATTTTTTCCCTTTCTCTAGGTATGTTAGGAGGGAAACTTCTCTCAGGCTGTCCCCTATTTATTTTCGAAAGACATTATGCTCTTATACAGGAAATGCATATCCTGTATTTCTGAAAAAGTAGCCCTTTGTAGTTAGCATAGTAAAATTCCAGGTCTGTACACAGAGTCCTTGCTGATGAATTAAGATGAGAAAGAGTTGAGCTTCGTAGCTGTTCCTGGGATACAACCCAGGCTCATAATTCCATTCTAAACAAGAAAAGGCTTTGTTCTCTTGTCCTTTTTTTCTGAAAGGCAAACAAAAAAAAAACCAAGCCCATCAACTCATTCCCACTCTCAAAATAGATAGTGATAGATGTTCAGGATGGAAGAAACAGCTATGGCATCCCCTTTTATCACCATATACCACTTATAACATTGAACAGAACATTTTCATTGATAAATATCTATGCTCCAGAAGAGTGTGCAGTTGTGCACTGAAGACATCTGGAATCATGAGAATCCTTTGCTTTCTTAAGTAGCTTATTCTGCTAAAGTATTTATTTAGTGCCTAGTTTACACACAAACACACAAAAAAGAATTTAAAAAATATTGCTCATTGTTAGAAATTGTCTCCTCATCTCAAAATCTTATTTCTGTGCTCCTGATCTTTGAACGGTCTAGTTCACAAATTGATCTATCTCACTTTGCATGACCTTTCTCTATCCCTGGTTATCTTTCTCTTAGTTTCTAGTCTCTACTGATGTTTTCAGGAATGATTCTTCATCCTGACTTGGTGAATAATGTGGATCTAATGTTGATCTATGTGGAATTGTCTTAAACTGCGTGTATCTTTATGGCTACATCTGCTACGCTTTTTAGCAGTTAAAACAGTTGCACAGATAGCAAAACTTTCAAGTAATAGTTAACGTGTATTAATTCTATCAGAGCATGGTGTTAAAAGGTGAGTCTCATGTAAAAAGTGGAAATAGTTCAGCCCAGGTTTTAGCCTCAGCTATTTCATGCTACTTTTACATTCAGATATGTCATGTCGAAGGCTCCTGAAGCGCTCAGAAGTGGTTTTCAAAGTCTACATTCACCAAAAGAAGCACAAATCATAGAATGTATAAATACTTCTATTTGTAAGTGCTAACGTTTCATTCGCACAGAAAGACAATGACTTTTTTAATATGCACTACAGCTACTTATTACTAGTAATTTTCAAATGTTTGCAAAGGACTCACAAACTGAAGTCACTGTACAAAGTACTGTTAAGTGAAAAAAAACCATTATGAATATTACCCAGAGTCAGTTATCTCTGGAGCCATAGGTCAGTTGTCATTCTTTGTAGCAGAGAAAAATGTACTGGAAATGTATCAGAGGATATTCAAGCTATAACGAAGTGTTACACAGCACAATTTGGTTTGGTTGGGGTTTTATTTTACAAAGATACTATGAAAAATCTCTCTCTCATGTTTCGATCGTTCTTGTGATCTCTTCAGCAATGCCTCACTGGATGATTCATCCCACTTTAAATGAAGATATAGCACATCAGAGATGATAACCAGGAGACACCTTTACACTATAAAGTAATTAACACTACCCCCGTTCCCCTTCTCTCCTTGGTGAACACTGTTTTTCCTTTATATGAGCACAGGAGTAGTTAGCTATGCCTAGACTAGCACAGCTGGGCTTTGCAGGCCCTGGAGGGAAAGGAGCTGATTTCCAACCTCAGCAGCTGCACATCATTCTTAAGAATAATTTAGCAGTTTTTTCCTCATTTAAACTGAGCAGGCTCCAGAGTGTAGTGAGACACTCAGATGTCAGGACAGATGTAATTTCTGTGTGTATGAACACATATCAGATAATTTAGGATGTCCTCGATTTCTAACTGAAAGTGAATTGCCAGTGCCAGTTTAAGAACAGCGAGTGCAATGTAGTGTTAGCATGAGATAATCAGCCAGCCACTTACTGTAATAAGTGAAGTGAGATCTCAATGAGTAGTATGATGGGAACTGCATTATAGTACTCTATTGTAAGGAGGACAGTAGAGTATGAGCTGAAGGAAATCACTTTTAATTTTTTTTGTGGAAGTTTAGCTTCAACATTTTATTTTCAGTGAAATATTAGTCAATATTTATACAGCAAAACATTTCAGTTCTTCATGAATAAATCCCTTTAAATAACTAGAGCAGGCATATTTCATTTCAGCTATTGAGCAGTTAAAGTCTTACAAAAACAACAAAAAAAAAACAGTTATGTAGAATAAGACTGGCATTTACCAAACTTCTTGTAAACGATTGTGAGTTGAGACATGTCAGGGTGACTTTGTTTTTCTTCTGAACAGTTTATTTCAATTAACTGGTGAGGTTTTTTTATCAAACTACAGGTTTTATTCCTTATCAAGATAGTGTAAAACTCAAATTGAGGCTGATGAACTATACTTGTTTTCTCAGATGTAAACTGATGGCATGGGTGTTCAGGAAAAGTCCAGTTTCTAGGATCTTCTACAAACTCCACCACTACCATACCAGACTTGTCTAGAGTGAAACGCCATAGGAATGACTGTAAATACAGTATTTATTGAAGCAAATATATCTATTCGTGGAGGTATCTTCTGCGTAAGACTTAACATATTCTGTAAAGCTATGTGGTTCAGAGATCTTTCCATATAGAATGGTACTACAATCAGAACATCTTACAAGATTTGGCAATCCTTCAACATGTGCCTGCTACAATTGGCTCCTTCTTTCCTTTTGAAGTTTGTTCAGATTTTTCTTTGTGAAGCAACACAGGAAACCTGTCACATTTGTTTATAACATGTTTCTCTGTATAAATGATATCGGTAGTATCTCACTTCTCTATCTTAATTGGCAATAACTCACTTCTGTGAGTTATTGTTTTCCTATGAGTAGCTTAAACTCAGCAGGAACTGTGTATGAATGTGTTCAGATTGAGGAGACTGGGGAAAGGGATATAACTACTTACCGTTAAGATATAGATTAATTATTACAGATTTCTTAGTAACTGTGTGCATCCTCAGGAAATATTAATTTCCTCTCTTTTGTTCAAGAATGAAAGCTGCAAGAGCAATGGAGGTAGGCAATGACCACTTTGTAATTTTAAGCATCCAGTATGTGTGCTCACGCAGAAGCATTTAATTTTGAACGTGCATTTACCAGTTGTTGCCCTACAAAACAAAATCTTACTAATTTTATCCAAAAGATGATGTAAATAGTAATTTTCAGATTCTTTAACAAAACACTACTAGCTCTTACTCTGCAGCTTTCGTTCAGTAATAGTTCAAATGAAAGCTTCCGGAGAGGTTCTTAGAGGAGGGAATCATAAGGATTCAACCTCTTTAAAGCCTCTGGAAGAACTGCAAAGAAATGTTGAAGCAGCATGGCTCCATGAAAAGGCCATATAAATGTAACAAATAGGTTGTAGTGTTATATATCACATACATGAGCCATAAGAACTTTATTAAGTCAACGGAGTTTTTTTAACTTTCTATAAGAACACAGCAGCAGAAATAAAAAGTGACCTTTTGTTTGTGAGGGATAAGAGGGGAATGGTAGTCAAGGAAAGAAATTGCCAGTTTGGGGTTTTTATGTTCTGGGCTTTTTTTTTTTAATCATATATAAATATTTCCCTGAACATTCGAAAAATCTCATAATGATTTACTGAGTTTTTCTGTGTCCCAAACGTTTTCAGTTACAAACTCTTTTGAGCTATCCCTACTTTGTGTGAAGGGAGAGAAAAGGAAAGAAATTTGAAAAACACTGACATAAAGAGGAAACCAAAAAAAAATTACTTCTAGTATTAATATTTTTAAAAGGCTAAATTTTCTCTGTATATTTCCCCTCTCTTTTGGCCATATAATACTATGCATCTGAAAGATTATTTTATTTTCTTTCTTCTATTGGATGTCTTTTAATACATGGTGGCCCACTCAGAAAAAAACTCATCAAATTCCACCCCACTGTATTTTTTATTGCAAGGAACTAGTATTTGTTTAAAAAATGTTTGGGTGGCTTGACTGTATTGCAACAACCAAATACAATGAACTGATTCCACTGAGAATTTTTTCTGAGGACATAGTACACTTTAACAACTGCAGTCTTAGGAGTAGCAGAACAGTAACCAACATCTTTGCCTGATACTTTTGACAAAGGAAAAACATTAAGGGTTTTGGAGGGCAACAAAAAGAAATTCTGTAGAATGATTTTCTTCTTTGACAAAAATCCAGCTAGTCAGAGCAGCAAAGGAGACTTTGTCCAACTAGAATGGGTCTCCAAGGCAGAGGAGTACAACTAACCATTCTGTTTCCTGCCATGCTCAATGCCCTTTAGGCTAACAAAATACATTTTTTTTTTTGGACACTGAAGTGGTAGGCAAGTTATCAGAGAAGGTGGAGGAAGTAAATTTGCCAGTTTTATGCTGAATGAAAAACTGCTTCACAGTAAGTATGTTATGACTGGTTTTTTTTTCCAACAGTGTTGCACTATAGTTAATTTAATACTGTCATATACAGTGACAAGGCTGGAATGGAAGTGGTTCTTTTCAGTTCGAGCTAACTGTGGCAGACTGCTGTTTTCCAGCTCCATCCTTTTTGCTGGGAGCTGCACTACAGCTACTTGATGTGAGGAAAACTCTTCCTCCCACTGTTGTCTCAGGTCCAGACAAGAAAGTCCCATTTCCATGGAGAAGAGAAGCGATACCTCTTGTACTAACTCTATGGCTGCCACTTAAGCCAATTATTTTAATATTCTTTTAGCAGCTCACCCCTGCATAATAATAACAAGATTTTATAATGAAATATGTATAAATTTTGAAAAACAGGCTGATATAGGTGCTCACATTTTCTTGATCACTGTTTTGATGGCTGTCTCTTAGTATTCAGAGTCTGGTTTTATTTACACTGCTGTGAATTCAGAGTGACTTTTCTGAGATACATCAGGTACATACTGCTGAGACCCATGGCATGATTTATCTGAAAGGTTGAAATAACAACAAAAAGCTGTATATATTTGGTTAGTTGGACTATTGCATGCCTTGTTATTAGCTGATTCTCTTCTTTGGAGTGTGTGTAGTGCATAATGAGGTGCAGAGGGAAGATGTGGTAACTACTCTCAAGGGATTTATGTAAATAAGAAGTATTGACACTTTCCCTACAATATTAAGTTTCTGAGCAAAATGTTAAATAAAAAAAACTCGAGGAAATGGTGCATAAAATGTGTATGAATCAAGCCCTAACTCTGTAATCTAACTCTTGGGGAACAATTAAAGCATTACAAAGTCTCAAGGCATTTATCTGTCATTTTTACTAGGACAAGGGAATTAAAAAAAAAACCAACCAAACCACAAACTAATGGAAATCTTAATTATACATATCTAATTATGAAAATTTCACAGAATAGAAGTGAAGAAAAGGAAAGCTTCTTGACATTAATAATGCTGTTTATAAAGTATCCAAAACAAGGCTGAGAGCTTGGGAGGACCCCTGATGGAATCCTTCTCTAATCTTCTACAGGAAAAAGAAGTATGATAGTAAGGAAAATTTAAAAAAGAAATCAGAATTCTGCAAGCAGAATTTTAGTAAAAAGTAAATTACTTTAACCTATAATGGAATTAAACCAAATACATCTTTCTTTAATTGCAGACATTTAGAAGTGTTTGTATATAAAATATTTGTATTTGTAAGGAACAAAGAAGTAGCAAATTACTGTATTTTCATACTGCCTAGAGTAAGATCTTGCCTCAGCTATAATCATAATCTTAAGAATTCAGAAAGGCTTTTGTTTTAACCCATCTGTATAATCCAAAATATCTTGAGGTTGAAACTGTAGGATCCTGAGCAGGAATACATGTCTCAGGTTCTCTGAAAAAGAGAGTGAGTACCAAGAATACTGACTGGTGGATAGATATAACAAGAATTAAACCATGATAGACTAAGTGAATGGGACATGGTGAGGGAGAATTAAAAAACTGTATTTTAAAGTGAAATGCCTGGGCTCCATCATCCTAGACCAATCAAGGTGGTATTGAAGGTGATACCTGTGGAGGAACTTTACGAGGGACTGGTACTGATGCAGGAGGACAGCCTGGAGGAGAGGGGCAAGGTAGAAGGACATGTGGTGAATGATGGACAGTCTCACTGACTGTCTTTGTTTGTGGTTTGGGGAAGACACGTGCCAGGCTTTTGGCTTGTTTTGGTTTTGTTTTTTTCTCTGGGGAAGCTAGTTTGACACAAGAGACTGGTGTGCTCACCCTTGTTAAGACTACAAAGCATGGTTTTGAACAGCAAACAACTGAAAAGAATAGGGTGAAATAGAGGTCTTTCTTAGTAGAATGGTTCCATTTTTAGTATAATAAAAGCTAGCTAAAAAAAGTTTATATCTATTAAAATGGCATGTGCCTTAGCAGTCCTTTGTTTATGCAGATAATACATTTTTGCTATAGGCCGTATTCCTTTGCTTCATGAATGGCCAGAAATCCCAACAGAAATAACTAACACGAGCAGGATGTGTTTTACCTTTGTAAAATCTGAATTCCATTGGCCTTCGGGTAGAGACTACAGAAGAAAGAAACATTTTACGAAGACTAAGACTCCATTTATTCCACTAAATTATTGATACTTAAGTGAGACATTTGTGTTAAGAACCTAACTCCTCCCTCCTCAGTCAAAGCAGAGTGTGTGCCCTTCGTAGCTCCTACTTAGATACTTGGGTGTCTCCACTGGTTGTGAGTAGAGCTTAAAAGAGCATAGCAATCCCCAGCTGTATAGATTCAGATTGGATGTCTTTCAAGAAAGGCAACTCCAATGGTTTTATGGTTTTACCAGGGTCACAGAGGTGGAAGCAGGTCCACCATGAAGGCCTAAGCACCTCCTGGCATAGTCCCTGCTGTGGGTGGTCCATCATGTCCTCCTCTGCCTCAGGAAGGCTAAGGCAGTGGGACCTAGAAGTGTGTGGGAGGCTAAATGTGACAGCGAAGAAAGAGGTGCTACTAGTGAAGGCCTTTTTCATTTCCAAATGGGTTTTTGCCTTCCCCCACAGGTACTTTAATGATTTTAACCATACCTTTATTGAGACTTTTCTATAATGGGTTATGAGGCCACTAAGGCACTGGTTGGGAGGTCAGCAAGCCCTGGTCCCATAGGCACAGCCCTGGGTGCAGTCAGGCCCCCTTCCCAGGGATGGGGTAGGATTTTGCAGTGACTGAGCAGAGGCCAGCAGGGACCGAGGTCTGACTCACAGAAAGTCGCTCTTGTTTAAAGAGCTTGTGGTTCGGTATGCGAAAGTGCTGATTTTTTGCCTGGCTTGGCAGGATGCTAAGATTTTTTTTTTTTCTGGCTCAGACACTGAATTTGGAGAAAGGCTCAGGAACTTGTGCTTTTTTTTTTTCTTTTTTTGGGGAGCAGGAAGAGTTGATGGTGCAATGATTTAGTACTCCTTTAGGCATGCAGACTGTGGGAGCATATGGTTCTCAATGCCTTAAAGTTAACTCACTGTGTAACCTGACCTCCATCGCTCCTATTGGGAAAAACTATCAAGCCTTTGCCTCGCAGAATTTAAATGTGAAACAAATAAAAGACATTTCAGAAAACAGGTAAAATACTTCTCTTGGTGACCTTTAAGTCTAGTAAGATCTATTTAATAGTATATGTAATCAAGAACAAAAGAAGTTCTGATAAAGAACCGGTTTAAGAAACAAAATTAATAGTTTTCTTAAAAGAATTGGATAAACAGTTATCCTTACTGAAGTGGTCTGCAGTATGAAACCTTTACCACACCAGACAATAATGAAGGGTAACATTTAAATCCTCAGCCATTCTAAATGGTGACTGAAAATGAACCATTACTAATGTCTTTGACAAGGAAAATATATGAGGTAAAAAGACACATAGCACGGAGATAAGTTATTTATTTTTACTGACCTAATTTGATATTGTCCTTGTTTTTTAAATATTTTACCAGTCAACAGAGTGTAGAATATGCCATTCATTAGAGCTGTCAGAAGCAGCAGCCTGGGTAAATAGATGGGGAGGATTAGCAGAAGTCTAAGAAAGGTAGAAACAATACATCAGTATCTGAAAATTGCATTTTGCCAGTGTGCCTGAGATATAACAGACTCCAACAGGTATGACAAGTTTGTTATGAAGTAAAAAAAAATCCCCAAAAGAGGAGTTACAGAGCCATTTCAATATGTTTCATACTGGTTATTGTTTTGGGGGTTTATTTGTAAGATGACATATGTATGTGTTAAGAATATATACAAGATCAAATTAAATTCTTTTTTTTTTTAACTTTTTTTTTTTTTTTTTTTTTGTAATAAGATGCTTGTAAAAAAAGTGTGCTGATGCAGAGGTGTTAGGAGAGAAGGATCTTGTGTCAGGTTGATATTGCTGACCATAAAATAGCTACACTTGATCCATCTCTACAAGAAATTCTTAAGAACTCTAAGTTCTCTGTGCACCTAACACAGAATAGCAGTTGTGCTTGTTTAGAGATATGGTGACAATGCAGATAATTACCACAGTAATGACAGAATTGCCTTTTTTTTGGTTTGGGTTTTTTTTTACTAGTTAACAAAACAAGTTTTATTTTATTTTACTCAAAAGACTATTGTCTCTTTAGAGATATTCACTCATAGATTAGCAAACTGATCTCAGGCCAAATCCTTGTTATTTTGTTCACAGAAATATGATTTTAGTACTTGACCTATTTCTTAATTAAGTGACACCTTGAGGTATGTGCTTAAGTGATCCTTATTTATTAGCATAACTAAACTATTTTTGTATTGTTATGAAAGCTAATGCACTTTTAGAAGCTCTGAGGAACAGGAATATTGCTGATGGCTCAGCATACCAGTGAAACACTTCAAGTGGTACCTTGTTCTAGACGCTGTCAGGGAAATAAGAGTTCCCTGTGATGCTCATAACGAATTGTATGTAGTGGCACCAAGAGCACCGAAGGGGAAAAGCTGTCAGATTTCATAGAGATGACAGTGGCCACATTAAGCCTTATGCTGTAGAGATGAGAGGCCTAGGTATGCCACTCCTTCCTCAGGAAATAAGGTTTTGTGGACTGAGATAGGCTGATCTGATGAGGCGTAGAATTTCTCCATTATACTGTGTGAATTCTACGGCTTTAAATATAGATCATAGAATAATTTGGGTCGGAAAGGACTTTAAAGATCAGTAAGGTTGGACTCGAGGAACTTCAAGGTCTTTTATTATCTAGTTCCAAACCCCTGCCTTGGACAGGAACACCTGCCACTAGATTAGGTTGCTCAAAGCCCCATCCAACCTGAACTGGGGGGATCCACAGCTTCTCTGGGCAACCCGTTCCAGTGTCTCACCACCCTCACAGTAAAGAATTTCTTCCTAATATCTAATCTAAATCTATTCTCTTTCAGTTTAAAACCACCACCTCTCATCCTATCACTATATATATATATGTGGGTATGACAGTTATTTTGGAAATGGCCTAGTTCATGATATTCTAGTCAGGATATTAAATAGCACTCATGATTTCAGTACTCTCTCTTGAAAACAATTTTATATCTTTATGCTAAATATATATTTTGTAATAGAAATACTTAGGTCTACTTATATGGTGAAGAAGATAAAATAATTGTGTAAAACAATAAATGACTGATTTTTGTAGAGTTGCATAGGCCACAATAACATAAGTATTCCTGAATTTCCATGTTTTTCTTCAACAGATAGTTGTAAAATATATTATCATATTTACGCTGAGGGTGACAGAGCACTGAAACAGGCTGTCCAGAGAGGTTGTGGAGTCTCCTTCTCTAGGGCTTTTCAAAACCCACCTGGATATGTACCTGTGTGACCTGTCCTAGGTGATCCATCTCTGGCAGGGGAATGGGACTCAATGATCTCCAGAGGTCTCTTCCAAACTCTACCATTCTATGATTCTATGATCAAGCAGCTGTAATGAAAGGTGGAAGAAGGGAAATATATAAAATAAAGAAAATTAAGAGGTGACCAACTTGAGAATCAGAATACATTACTAGCGAAATAAATACACTGCACTGTGCAATCAATATTGTAGAATTAGAACCATCCTAGGTTCCTGGAGTGTGTGGAAGACAACTT